>JACFYI010003527.1:133257-151734 GCA_014898755.1 Handroanthus guayacan | reverse complement strand
ACGAGAAAATTATTTTCTGGTGTGAAAAATATTTCTTGAAATTAATTCATTCTCATTTTATTTTAAATTGATTTAATTTACTTGGGAAATCTCGGGGTGTTACATTAATCATGTCTGACTTGTTATACAGGATCCTAAATAGCAGGTAATAGATGTTAGAAAATAGGCAGTAGCAGATAATAGACAGTAGCGATAGTAGGCTGCAAAAAGTAGTGGGCAACGGACAACAGGTAATACCCAAAAGACACTAGACAAAAAACAACAGTCAAGAGACATCATGCTAAGTTCAGCAAGCAGACAGTCAGGTGGTGAAATTAATAAATAGTAGAGAATGGATATCGGTCAAACAGCCAATAAATAGCAAATAGATATGCAATACATAGTAGCAGACAGTGGGCCAGTGCAACCAACTATATGCAGTAGTGTAGCAAACAACATGAAAGTATGTGTAGCGATGGACTAAGGTTTTAGGTTCGGCGGGGTTCAATGGCGATTATGGTTTTAGGATTTCTTTTTTTTTTTTCCTTTTGTTTATAGGATAAACCTACTCTAACACCATATTAAAATAAAATAAAAGAGAGAATATAAAATGTGAACATTATGTGGGGGAAAATAGATAGTGGATTATTTATTTAAAAGAATCCATGTATATAGGGATGGGAAAGGTACAAATCATAAAAAGATATAAGTTTCTTAAGTTAACAATATGCTAGAATATATAATTTCTTAACTTAAAAGATATACTAGAATCCATAATCAATAAATCCCAAAAAGATATCTAGTATTTCTTGCATTGATTCAAAATCTGGCATCCAACTACGCATAATATCATGAAAATAAAAGAAATAAGTCCAAACAACTTAATAAAAGCACATGGTTCAACATACTAAAGATAATATACATAAAATATATGGTTCAACGTAACAAAGATAATATGTATAGTTAAAGTGTTGAATAAAAGACAGATTTCATTTGATAGCCATATTCTGAACAAGAAATCATATGAGGCTGAACATTTCAAAATACAGTAAGGTCTCCAACATTATGACTTTCCAACATATAATATCAATCCTTTATCTTTCCAATTCGTCTCGAGTAGCCACTCAGATGGAAATAGATAGGGGCACAATTAGAATTTGCCCAACGTGGCTAAAGGCAACTTACCTTTAAACGACATTGAGAATGAGTCCACTGGGATATTCGAGGGGCCAGTCATTGTTGGCCCGATGCTACTTGATTGTTTTGCTGAAATGGTCTCGCACTCAAACTTCCCGAGATCATCCTTAAGGGTGGAACATTAGAGGTCTTTCATTTTCAAATGACCAGTTAAAACATATCAATCCTTGTCAAATATTTCGAAGAGTGCCACTTTCAAGGTATTTCATTCTCAGTTCACCAATGTAACGACACTCATCACAATAAAACATAGTTCCAATGTACGAAATTCTTTGAATTATATCTACAAAATTCTGACAAATCCTTTTTGTGATATCAAAGTATTTCACAATAGAAAATATTTGTAAAACAAGAATTCAAATACTAAAATCTGCATGACCGTGGAAGAATAGGGGTGCGAACATGGCGTATATTTATCAGAATTTCTAGAAATCAATTTTGTGCGGAATGTCTATCGAAGGGGTGCTCAATGCTTAGCGTCCTTCAAAACAGATGGACGATCTCATTGAAGAATATGTCCCTATCACATTCTTCTTGACTAATCTCATGAGCATATGAGAGGCCATGTGTGTTTCTCAAATAACATGTACATCTTGTGAGATCTTCTCATACACCAACAGTAAGTCATGTCTTGTGTTCTTGATTCATCTTATTCAATGTTTTGTGCGTGACGATTCCTACCAAATTCTGAAAACAGGGGTATGAAATAACATGCTTCTATATTCTGCTCGATTTGGCAAATTTCGCTAATATGCCATGTATCTGGCATTTAATCTGGGAGTCAATTTGCCTCTATACGGTGTTAAATTCGCCAGTCAATAAGGCAAGCTATGTCTTCAAAAAAGAATGTACACTATTTACCTTGTTCGTTGACACCAAAAAAGGAAAGGACTTATTACTTTTACAAATAATATGACATTTATAAAAACTGCGTATTGCAAAAGAATTAAAAAATATAAATAAATTAATTATCTGTTCATCGTCCTTTTACCGAGATGAAATAATCTATCAATCCATGTACGAACAAACATATCCTTATATACAAGCCACATCTCATTTGCGTATGTGAGTAATAGTAGACAATTTTCATAATCCCACAACATTTGTTGATAGTTTATCTCGTACTCCTCCACAATTAGAGAATTAACTATTGTCTTCCAGGGGTGCTGAAAAATTAATACTATATCCTTTGTTTCCACCTATCAGTTTTGCTGCCATTAGTTAGACATTTTTGTTTGTGTGGAACAAACAAAGAAGATGATATAACTTTGGAAATATGTGTTCCGTCGTCTTGATTAGATCCAACTCCGTATCCGTCATAATAGCACTCAATAGTACGCCTCCTTCAAAAAGCACTTTTAATTACTCAATACTCAAATATAATATTCCTCAGATTCATTACTTATAAAAACAACTACAATATTGAAGTTCTTTCTCACGGGGCCACCCCAATAATCTCCAATAGAGGCATTTTATACATATCGGGAACATGTTGAATATAAGAAGTTGCTAAATAATATAATTATATTAAAAATAATAAATATAATTGATTTAATACCTATTTGTCTTGTAGGTTGAATATATCAATAATACATAAAAGAACATCCTAAGCAACTCGATGGATTGCTGGTGGGCAAACATAAGGTCCATTATTTGGTTTGTTGCAGGATTTGCACAGTGCCATTGTACATAATTGCTTTTTTAATAGAGTGCGTGAAATGTTGCACAATCATCCTACAATCTAAAGCTTCTACCTTTATCTTATTCTTGGCATTGCAAATATGCTTTCAAAAAAGGCTTGATATTTGGATCCTCTCGCCTAGGATGGTTTAGAATTTCTCTCAGCTTCATTGTAGATCTTCAAGATCGAGCCTCAGGAGGGCACAAGTCGTGCTGACTTGCATCCTTTTTGGGCTTAACGTGCACCATTTTTGGGCTTAACTTGCATAGCTACAAAATGCTTAGTTTTTTAGCAAAAATTATAACTTTTATCTCACTTTTAGAAGAAATGTATGCCGAATTTGACAAACACATGTTGTCTTTGCTAAAATTAACAATAATTTTCTAAAAATAGTTAATTTTTTTTATCTGAAAGAAGGTGAGAGTGTGAAAAAGGGTGTAAACTTGGAGTGGGTCTTTATATATTAACATTAAAATGCTATGCATTAGTAAATATTGCTCTGTATTTAGCAGCTCTGGTAATTAATTACGGTCCTAAAATATGAAGAAGATTAAACCCAAATGACATTTTTTATGGTAGCAATCTACTTTAGATAGAATTAGTTTTTCTTTTGCTTTTATCTTTTCTTCTTTTATTTTCATTTTCAATTGTAAATATGTTGGGAAATGATATTCTTATACCTCTACCCTCCCTTGGTTATATTTCATCAATTATAGCTCTTATTTTATGCACTTTGGATCCACTATTTCACTTCATGCTTCTTCTCTTATTTTATTATATAGATGCTTGCCAAGCATATGACATTCACTATTCTGTGTTTTTATAAGAAAATATTTAATACACTTAGCACATAATTAATAAAAGAAATAAAAGATAAAATACCATTTTTCGAATAGAGTATTCTAACCGTTACTTTATGTCATTCAGGATCCTCTATTCAATTTGTGTTCCATCTCCTATTCCATTGCATGGATGTTTGTCAGGTGTATGTCATTTACAATTTTATGTTTCAATAAGAAAATATTAGATAACTTAGCATATATTTTATTTTAAGATATAAAACGAGAGATAGAATACTATTTTGAAATAGAAGATCCTATGTAGCTTAAGACAAGAGTTTGTGATATACCTCACTACTATGTTCTAATTATTAATGTTTTCAAATTAATATTTTTGTATTTATACTAGTTCAAAAGTTCAAAATATAAGTATTCTTCTCATTTCTTAAATATGTAGTATATAATATATAACTTGAATGCTAAAACACTTATTTATTTAAAACTAACTAAAATTAATTAAATATTTAAATAATAATTTCTATTTTTTTATTTTTCTACATAATTAGGTTCACATTAAATTTAAAATTTTATTTTAATATAATTCAATTGATGGTGATAAAGAAATCAATGAAATAAACAATAAGTAGGAAAACAATATGTTACTCATTGTCATTTAATAGAGGTGATATAAACAATTAACAATATTAAATTAATATTATATATTACAATATTATTTTACATAATTCAATTACATATATTGTTCACAAAAGTAATAAACTTAATTAATACTAAAAACGAATAATAAAGTCAAAATATAACACTACTTCTGCTCTGAACATGAAAGAACATTTCTAGCCACGGGCATTATCTATACTATACTAGCTTTTTCTGCATACTCGATGCATGTACATAAAATGATGAAAAGATAATTTATATATATTAAAATATGAAAAATGAACATTATTTCTATTTATATTTAATAATCAAATTATTATCATCATCATCATCATCTATACCTTTTAATAAATGTTTAATTAAATTACATACATATAATCTAATATAAAGTTAGTGGGATTGTGAGTAGTTATTATTCGAATAAGTTAATATAAAAAGATATTTTAAGTAAAACACTTGAGATCATATCAATTAGGGCCCACACTTTATTAAAAGGTATAGATATAAAGTATGAGACCCTTAGATAGTTATTTTGGTGTGTTTCTAAATAAGTTGACAAAATTAATTATCTTTTAAAAGAAAATTATAAGGTAGTTTTCAAAGATAATATAAAATAGTTTATTTTTTCACTTAGTTTTTTTAATACTTATTTTTCTCTTTTATTATTTTCTTCAATTATAATTTTTTTCCTAGTTTTGTTATATCTGAATTTATTTTTTGACGTGCTATTCTACATAATAAATTCAAGTAAACATATTAAAAAATAATAATAATAATAATACTGAAAATTGATACTATTGACATAAATAAAACTTTTTAATGTTAGCATCAAATGTGCCAGCGGCTAGTAATTATGATTTCTCTTTCGGTCGACTCTTTTTTTATTATAATAATAATAATTATAGTTATAACCTATATAAGCTGCTCAACCAAAAATCCTTCTTCCATTGAAAGCTAAAACCCTACAATCCCGCCGCTAACCTTTTCCGGCACCATGGAAGGCGTGGAAATGGAGGCGGCACCACCGGTAGAATACCCCAGCGAGGACTTCTGCTCCTTGGTACTCTCCCAGTTCAGCAATTCCAACGACGAGCACCACCTCCACATCTGCACTACCATAGGCGCCATATCGCAGGAACTGAAAGACCACAACCTCCCTCTCACCCCCATCGCCTACTTCGGCTCTACGTGCTCCTCCCTCGATCGCTTCTTATCGAGCACTACCCCCCCGGGCCACCTCATCGACGCTCTACTTACTATTCTGTTCCTCGTCATCGACAGACTTCCCTCTGCTGTTCTCAGGACGAAATACGTTTATCTATCCGAGCTTTTAAATCGGAATCTTCAAGTAAAATCCATCGGAGTTGACGGTGTTGTGCCCGGGTTAAAGTGTGTGTCGCGATTGCTGATCGTGAGGGAGAAGGTGGAATGGGCAGAGGTGGCGCAGTTGTACGGCGTTCTCGTCAGTTACATAACTGATGATCGGCCCAAGGTATGGAAAATTATTTTCTTTCTAAATTATGTATTATATTTTTAATTGTTTCATTGGTCTGGATTTTATGCGTTTCCGGTTGCTGTGGAGAAGATATGAATTTCGTTTTCGTTTCATTGAAAGGCAAACCTTTATATATACTTTAGCGAGAGAAATATTTTCTTCTTGTTTTCATCGTCCATACTCTATTTGGATTATCCGTATGAAGATTGGCCAAATATGAAGTTGCTTGGTGAAATCTGAGGTATTTATAATATTGGGTTTTATGTTATGTGAATGAGTGGCTGAATGTATTGACTTATGTTCAGTACTTCCATGCTTTTTATGTAGTTGAATTACTTGGCTTTGTATTCTTGACGATGCTTGTACAAATAACTTAATGTGAGGATGAATTCTTGTCCTTTGAAGTTGGACTGGTTGATTTTTCCTTTAAGTGTATGGAACATTGAGATTTGAAAAGACGTTTTTACTGTTTCATTTCAATTGCTTAATTTAAAAAGAAAACACAAATACTGCCTCAGCTATTTCTGTGTTCACTAGCCAATCCTACTGTATCTGATTATGTGTAGATAGCTTCCATATTGTTGAGAGATAATAATGTCATGATTTGCATACCCGAAGATAATATTAGAATGAAATGATATTTTTTAATTGGTCCAGGCAATCAATTAAGTGAAATTGAGAACGAACAAACAAACAATGAACAATTGGGTTTCACAGTGTTGAAGTTGTTGGAGAACGCATGCTTGGTGAAACCAGTACACTGGCATTCGTCAATGAATGTCACCTTCTATATTGATTTAACTAGTTTTCATGATTGCCCTATGAACTCTCTGAGCATCAGTTTGGATGGTGAAACACAGGTAAGGAAACAATCACATCTATGTCTACGCGAAATCCTGGAGTATTTTCAGTTAACACCAGTGCTTGCACCATTGCTGGCCCCTGCAAGTGAAGCCATTACCAATGTCTTTGAAAGGTTTCTTCTGCTTGCCGGAAGATCAGATGAAAATGTTTCAGAAAGGCCTGAAGCAGCGCAGGAGCTCCTTCACATTCTGGATGCTCTTAAAATCTCTCTTCCTTATATGTCATTGAAGTCCTCGACAATCATTCTGAAGTACTTCAGATCTCTCTTGGAACTGAAAAGTCTCATTGTTACTAGACGCATAACAGATGCTCTGAATGCCCTGTGTCTCCACTCTGTTGGAGAAATTTCTGCGGAAGCCCTACTTGATCTGTTATGCTCTTTAGCTACAACAGTCTCCCCGGATGAATCATCTGCTGATAGCATGACATGCACTGCTCGTTTGCTCGATGCTGGGATGAAAAGAGTTTATTCTCTTAACAGGCAAATTTCTGTGGTCAAGCTTCCTGTTGTTTTCAGTTCGCTAAAAGGTTACTTGTTCCTTCTTAGCTCTTTAATCTTGTAGGTTACTCCTTTTGTCAGAGAATGTGGTTTGTAAAATTCTTGGCTGACGTGTCTAATTCCTTTCCCTTTTCCCCTTTTGACTTTCTGGGTTCAATGTCTATTGACACATGTACATAAATGTAGTGTGCTAAAATTTTTCTTCTGGGGCTTTACTCAGATGTTTTGGTTTCTGAACATGAGGAGGCATTGGTAGCAGCGGTGGCAACATTTAAGAGCTTAATACAATCATGTATTGATGAGAGCTTGATCAAGCAGGGTGTTGATCAGATTTCAGTTAATGCCAATGCAGCTACAAGGAAATCTGGTCCAACTGTCATAGAAAAAGTTTGCGCAACTATTGAAAGCCTGCTCGATTATCACTTTGCAGCAGTCTGGGATATGTCATTTCAAATTGTTTCAACCATGTTTGACAAATTAGGTAGTTGCCTTGGGTATCTGTTCATTTTAACCATGTTGGATAAACAGTGTTTGCAACTTAAGTAGATGCTGACTTCTAGTGCTTAGACAAAAATTTTTCACTATGTTTAATTTGGTATCATTAACTGTCTTTCAATCCTGGTTTCAACTAAATAAGCTATATTCAACACGTCATTATCTTTCATTGCCCTACATAATATAAAATGATGCCGCTTGTCTTTTGAATTTTATACTTGTAATGCCAATAGACAGAGGATTTGGGTAATATAAAACCAGGGTTCCTGACTACTCGTCACTGCAGGTAAATATTCTTTTTACTTGCTGAAGGGAACCCTCAAGAGTTTAGCCGACATGCAGAAGTTGCCAGATGAAGATTTTGCTTTCAGGAAACAGGTAATCATCATCAAGGGAAAGTTGACTTGGAGAAAACATGTTCTTTTATTGATTATGACTGTATTTTGGAGCATTTTTAAAGCACTTGTATTATTTTTCTGAAGCAGCATGACTTTGTGGTCATGTAGTCATTATTCTGTATTTTGGTGATTTATAAAGCGCCTGACTGCTCGTAAAGCAGTCCCTCGTGTCATGATTATTGAAAATTTTTGGGTACATGCCAAAGCACCTTGCTTTTTATGCATATTGTAGTGTCTTTGGGTCTGGAATGAGTTCTTTTTATTTTATTTTATTTATTTGTTTATCTATTTTTTTGAGAAATTCTGGGCATGATGTAGTTTTAAGTAGTGATGCTGTTTATTTTAGTGTAGAATTCTCTCTGATGGAACACCAAATATTCCATTCCTGTCAGCATCTGGTTTTAAAATTCTGTAATTAATTTTGGCAGTTGCATGAGTGTATTGGAATGGCTCTTGGCGCTATGGGACCTGAAGCATTTCTGAGTCTTCTACCTCTTAATTTAGAATCTAAAGATCTATCTGAGAGTAATCTCTGGCTTTTCCCCATTCTGAAGCAGTATACTGTGGGGGCTCACTTGGATTTCTTTACCAAGTCAATTTTACCCCTGGTTGGAGAAATGAAGCGGAAATCTGCACTGGTATAAATCTCTTTTCGAGTATTTTTTTAAACATCTATTGTTTTTATGGTGTGTATTAACTTGACCGTGTTCAATCCAGCTTAAGCAAGAAGGAAAACTATATTCAGCTAGCAGTGTCGATGGAATTGTGTACTCCTTGTGGTCACTGCTACCATCATTTTGTAACTACCCTGTTGATACTGCTGAAAGTTTCAAGGGTCTGGAAAGAGCATTATGTGCAGCTCTTCGAGAAGAACCTGATGTCCATGGTATAATATGTTCCAGTTTGCAGATTCTTGTTCAGCAGAACAAGAGAATTCTGGAAGGAAAAGAGAATAGTCCAAATATTGAAATAAGCATAGCAGAAGAACGGGCTAGTGCCCTCTATACTGCACATGTTGCTTCCTCTAACTTGAGTACATTGAAATCCTCTGCTCGTGAGTTGTTGGCCATTCTTACTGGAGTCTATTTTAAATCTTCTAAAGATACCAGTGGCATTTTGCAGGTAATCCCAGTACTTTATTGTCCAGGCATAATTTTCTTGAAGAAACAAACTTGATTGTTGAAACATTAACACTTCTTTTGGTTCAAAATTTGGTTGAAGAAAAGAAAATGTCAAGGAAAAGAGGAATAAAATCAAAGAAATATGAAATCTCTTGTTTGGTTATTCAAAGGAAAGTAAATAATGAGAAGGAAAGTCATGAATGTATTGGAGAAGGAGAGAGGGATAAATTAGTTTTTCCTTCATTTTCCTCACCATTTTGTGAGTGAGATTACTTTTCCCCATCCATACTACATTACCCTCAACAGTTTTTCTCTCCTTACTGTTTTCCTTACTAGCCAAACAAATCAAAATTAATTTCCTTAGCACTGTCTTGTCCTTTCCTGACCAAAATCCTTGTGCCAAACATTGCGTAGATAATATAGTGTTTACCTGAGATGGTTAAACCTTATCATTTACGAAACTTGCATCTACGAGTGCCCCTGCAAGTCATTGCCGTCTATGTCGCCGTACATATAAGCCCATATTTGCTTATAATTCTCTCCTTTAAATACTCGACTGTTAGAGAAGACAAAACCACAATTTTACTCCTTTATGAATTCATAATATTTACATGAGTATCCTTATTGTACACAAATCAGAATCTATTTGTAATGTAGTCGAAGTTAGTTTCACGAGTACGAACCACGATATAATCAGGACATAACAGCGCACTGTTCGTATCAAACGTGTTGGGTGAATTGCTTGAACTTGCAAATTAAAATGAAAGAAAGCTCAAATGGAAGAATATGCTACTGAAGTCATCATTTAACCGCTAAGATTGAAAACACATACATGATAAATTCCTTTGACAAGACCAGAATTAGAATCGTGTACCTTCTTTTAGATGTTTCCTTTTTCATCTGTAAACTCCTTTTCTCTTATTTTTTACTTCTTTTTTTAATCAGTCCCTGTTTACTGTATTTCCATTTCTGTGAGTTTCAGAATCCCAAATCCAAATCTGGCAAAACACAAAAGATAGGGGAGTAGGTACCAATCCCTAGAATAACTGACCTAGCATGCCCTTCGTACAAGAGATCCTTTCTTAACATCAAGCGTGTCGGGACTAGATAGAAATGACAACTCCAACTATTTTTTTGTCTTTGATGCTTCCTAATTGCTAGGAAACAGTTACTTTAACAGACGTAAATGGTTATGTTGGTATCTAAAGTATGAAGTAGGATCTAGTTTGTAGCCCAACCATCTTAGTCCTAAGCCCAATAAGGAAGGGTAATTTCTAAGAACGTATTTGTGTTGTTGATTCTTACGTCTAGTGCTTCTTCCTTCATGCTGTCCATTGGTACTAGTGGAGTAGGAGTGTCCCATAATGCAGTATTTGCTACTTTTAGGTGTAATATGTCAACATTGTAGGGAGAAAAGGCAAGGAAACACAAAATATTGCGGCACCTGATGCTGAATGGTCATATAGTTTTCCTGACGATCCCAACATACTAGTGAATGAAACCTGGCTGAATAATTTGGACCTCTGTCCGGCTAGCTTTGGTTAGCGTTTCTCAACATGCTATTTTTTTCAGTCTACAATTGGCGAGCTTGCTTCAATTTCGGATAAGGAAGTGATCACGTGGTTTTTCAAGAAGACCATGCAGAAGCTTCTGAATGTTACTCAGGAGGCTGGAAAATCAAGGAACTCCAAATCTTCAGATTTGATGCAGGTTGACAACTCACCCAATGAAAGCTCATTGTCAACAGCCAGGTAAGCTGTTTGGTGTGTATCTGATTCTGGGTGGTATAACAACTTCCCAAATCTCTTGCTTGCAGTACGTGTGCATTATTGAAAAACTAGATATTATATCCTAGTGTGATGATGTTTATATAGCCTTTTCTTGTGTACAGAGCACAGTTATTTGACCTTGCAGTTTCCCTTCAACCTGGCTTAGATTCCAAGGAAATTGATCTTCTATTTGTTGCTATACAACCTGCATTGAAGGTTAACCCTTGTTCTTCCTTGTTGCTACCAACCGTTGTGCATGTGATAGAAGATAAATACATCTTTTAGATGTAGGGTTCAACTAACTTCAAGTATCTTTTTTCTGTGTTCCAGGATGTTGATGGCTTGGTCCAGAAACGGGCCTATAGAGTACAATCTTTGATACTTCAGGTGCTTCCCTCATTAAGAAAAATTAACACTTCTATAAGTAAAAGTCTGTTTATTTGGATGGGTACCGGTGGATTTTATGCTAACTTGTTTATACATAGAACATTGAATTTTATGTTATGGGTGTACAAATGAGTTCCAATCTTATGAAAGATGTAGAGGCGGCTATCTCTTCCTCTCTTTCTTTCATTCTTCTATGTTTTTTTTCCCTTCAACGGACTAGGGATAAAAAGATCAATTAAAATTATTCATGCAGGAAAATAGTAATGTCACTGTGATGTATTTCTTTCTTGCGAGGTTTGGTCTTAATAGTGTGCATCGCAATTTTTAATCCAGAATATCTGATGCTGAAATGAAGTCTATAAGATTCTGAAACAACAGTGCTATGATGGTTAAAAAGAACATAACTACCTTAGCTTCTTACTTAGTTTCTTTTCCATTCAAATTGCTCACTTTTTTTTTGTTGTTGTTTCATTATTTTTGACAAACTTTGAACACTTGTTTACATGTAACTAGTGTAGTGTCAAATTTAGTTTCTAAAACATATATATTTTGCTGAACCAATTCTGTAATGTCATTCAATGAAGGGTATAACGGGGGTATTTGCAGGAATTTCTACATTTTGGAGAAGTGGGAAGTTGTAACAGAAGTTGTACAAAAAGTTTTAGGAAAGTTGTGAGTGATTGGAGGGAAAAAAAAATGGCAAAAAGTACCAAGAAGCCGTAGAAGTTGGGTGTGGGCTGCTTTTAGCTTTAACCTCTTTTCTTAATTTGGAGAATCAGAAGCAAAAGCTGTGTTCCAAAATACAAAGGAATTTAATTAAAGCTGAAAAGCTCTTCCTAAAAGCTATTGCAAACACCCCCAACATCCCAAGATATTAGCTTAATGCAAGCAAATAATGTATGTATAGTAGCCTATTTAATCAGTAGTGACCATGATCTGGTCTCATCATCTGATATCTCATGGTCTGTTTTTTGCTGGGTCCCACTTCACCTGTACATTATATTATCGGAATAGTGGCTACAAATTACATTATGAATTATACAGAATTATGTGCAGCAGTAAAGAAAATAATGAGATACTCATGCAGAAAATCCCATTTTTTTGACATTTTTTTACCATTGTCATGCTCTCCTGCTTTATTGTTGTTTTTGTTGCTTGTTGTTGTTGTTGTTGTTGTTTTTCTTGAGCACGTTTGGGCTGATGACAAAATGAAATTTAATGCACAGTACTCTCATGACTTTATTTCAAGAAAACTCGAAGAGGTGCTACATTCGATGATTGAAGTGCTGCCATATTGTCATTTTTCTGCTAAACGTCACAGACTTGACTGTTTGTACTTCTTGATCATCCATGTGTCTAAGGTAACAAGCATTATATGGATAACACTATTCTAGCTCACCTGGAACAGGAGGCGTGCTATTATAAATGGGCCCTATTTGAGTTTCACTCTTAAGAGTGATTGTTTAGTTTCAAATGCCTGTGCTTGCAGGAAGGATCTGAACAGAGAAGGCACGAGATCATTTCTTCTTTCCTTACTGAAATTGTACTAGCTCTAAAGGAGGTATAGCCTGTCATTTCTGTATGCTCTGGTTGCTTCTATTGCTGACCAATTTTGTTGTTTTGTTATGATTATTTGGATTCAAGGAGTGGACTTCTAGCACCTCATACTAGATATGTTATAGGTACATGCTTCTCTAGTCTCAAGGCACTAATGCTGGTCTCTTATGCCCTGACATGCTACAATCTGAAGCAGTCATCTGCAGGTGTAGTTATAGCGGGATTACTTTATTAGGTTCAAAAGAAGTAATTGGAAAGGAAGAACAATTACTCTCTTATAGAGCGTGAACTACTGAATGACACCTTAGTTAATTGTCTTGGCCTTTGCAAGTTTATTTTTCTGAGGTAGCTAAGTAGTTTCCTGGGGTGGGGAGTTACTGGTGCAGCTGCGAGCAAAAGCTTGAAGATTAAATATTTTGTATTTTTGTCTCTGAGTGGAGAGTTACTATTGCAGCTTAAAGCAATAACTTGAGGACTACATATCTATTTTTTAAGTTCTCTTTGATTTGCAATCCAAAGCTATATTTTTTAAAGATGATTCAGATGTGCCAACACCATGGGTATGTCCCATCCATTTGAAGATGTTGACTATATAGACGTATAAACGCAGTCTGCTCCGTTGATAGTAAAATAGCCAGTATAGTTCTGTGGTCAAAATGTGTAATCTCATCAGTGCTTCTACTTGGCATCTAGAATGCACTTGAAAACTGGTGCATACAAAGTTTGGAGGATGGTGAGCTTTTAGAGGAGCTGAAGTTGTAGGCAGAGAATCACAAGGAATATTTTGTTTTAATGCGTTATGAACATCCTTTACTGTAGGTCTGCAAGCTGCCGCATTCTTGCTATAACCTGCCATTCATGCTTTTACTGATTTTCTGGGACAATGCCTACATGTAGAGATGGATATTACAGTCGATGCAATATAATGCTTTTTATACAGTTTTCTGTAATCTAATACCAATTAGTTCTTTGGTGTCTTCGTTGGCCATAATAATCTCGTACTTTATCATCTGCAACCATAATTGTTCTTTTTTGGCTGTAAGTCCTTTCTTATTTCATGCTGATTATGCACTTTTTGATTGCAGAGTTTGAAGTAGTATCTGAGTGATGTGGTTCTTTAATTCCTTGTTGATTTCCTCCTCCTGATTTGCTTCCTTTTTAAGATAACCGTTTTCGGTTATTTAAATACTATGCGAATAATTTTGAATAAAAGTTCGTTTCATGATTCATAAACATTGGCCTACTTGTCTTGGTATTAGATCTTCCACCGTAATTTCTTATGGCAAAATCTGATGATTTGGTGAACTTCTTTTGATCCGTATGCAATGTCTTTTTTACATTTTTTTCTGGGTGTTAACCATCATGCTTGTTGCCAGTCTGTAATATGGTTTGAGTGCTGTGTCTCATTGTTTATTTTCTTGCTAGGCCAATAAGAAAACAAGAAACAGAGCGTATGATATTCTTGTCCAGATTGGTCATGCATGCGGAGATGAGGAGGAAGATGGCAAAAAGGAGATATTGCACCAGTATTTTAACATGGTACTTGATTTGACACTTATGGAGGCATACATCTTCTGCTGCTATTTTGTTTAATATTCTTATTTTGCTTATATGTAGGTTGCAGGGGGACTGGCGGGTGAGACCCCTCATATGATTAGTGCTGCTATGACGGGCTTAGCTCGCTTGGCTTATGAGTTCTCCGATCTTGTTTCTCTTGCTTACAATGTTCTTCCATCTACATTTCTCCTCCTGCAAAGAAAGAACAAAGAAATAATTAAGGTCTGCGTCGTTCTTTTTAAAGTGGAACTTGGTACAAACGGAATTTATATGAATCTGCTACTTCTTGTTTGACTCATCTTGTTCCATATTGTTGTGTTTGTTGCAGGCAAATTTAGGTTTCCTGAAGGTATTGGTGGCCAAATCACAAGCTGAAGGCCTGCAGACACACTTGCGAAGCATGGTGGAAGGATTGCTGAATTGGCAAGATAGCACCAGAAACCATTTCAAAGCAAAAGTAAGTTTCTGGCATTACCTGTGGCATAGGTTCTATTCAACCACTTAAGAACTGCTTATTGCTGCAATAAGCAGAAGTTGTTTGCCAACATGGTATCCTTTGTGACGTGAAGTTTTTGCTTGCTTTATATTTTTCTGTAGGTTAAACTGCTGCTTGAAATGCTTGTGAAGAAATGTGGTCTGGACGCAGTGAAGGAAGTCATGCCTGAAGACCATATGAAACTCCTAACGAATATCAGAAAGGTTCTTTTTTTCTTTTTCCTTTTTTTTTTCCCTCCTCCCTGGTAACTTAAATTAGGGTAATTAATTCTTTTTCTTCTTGAAAAAATATGTAAGTCCTTGCAACATGTCCTATTCTTCTAAATGCAGCTCAAGGAGCGGAAGGAGAGGAAACGGGCTGTTAAAACTGTAGAAGATAGGTCCATTGTATCGAAAGCAACTACATCCAGGTATTTTCATTTCTTGTTATGAACATGGATACTCAGGAAATTATTGCAATGCTGCCAAATTCTTCAAAATTAGTGGTTTTGATGTCAATGACCGCAACAGAAATGAGATTTTCCAGAATTTGGGAGAATTGATTTGTTGTATTACCATATATTGGTGTCTAGTAGCTCTTGGGATTTCCTATGGATTTTCCTCTATTTCCCTGGTTTTTCTTTTTTTTTTTTTTTCCCTTATCATTTCTTTTCATGAATTTGGAACACTGAGTCTCATCCTCAAATGGCCCCCCAGTTGTAGGTTGCACCTGTTTCTAAATTTTGCACTATCGTGGAGGCTCCTTTTTCTATTTTTTTTGGCTGGCTGCCTGGGGGTGGTGGGGGTGATAGGTGAGGATCGAAGGGAGCTGATGGGACTTAAAGCTGGCTAAGAATTTTTTGTTCTGAAACCCATATCACAATCATCAGTCACTGATATAGTTTGGAAGCAGCTACAGTTATCACGTCATACATAATGACCGGCTCTCGTTTTATATTTTTGACGTACATTCAACAGTATGAGAATTATCTGCTAGCCTTTGGAGTCCCTCTCGGTGCCTTAATTCCCCTTTCTTTTTTGTTTTTTTGAGAAGGGGGGGCGGGTGTGTGATTTTTTTGTGTTTGAGTCTGCAATCTACGTGTTTGCATTGCATGCTTGTTGATGTGCATCATGTGGTGTTCAGGAGAAAATTTTCATTCTGAGAATTTAGTAATATTTGAATGTAAGATTGGTAGTTATTGAATAATCTTCTGAAAGATTCCTTTTTGCATGGTAACTGGGATAATACTTGAATAAGAAGAACCTGAAATAGACAGCTGAAGGTGTTGGTCTTCATGAGCGTTTTTATGATTTATTGAGGAGCCATAGTAATTGCTGTTGAACTACTTTCACTCGGTCACCTTTTAATTTCTGTTGTAAGACTGGTGTGTTTATCCATTCATCTGTTTCACAGGATGAGCAGATGGAATCATACTAAAGTATTTTCAGATTTTGAAGATGACGAAACAAAGAATAGTGATGATGGTGAATTTGTGGATGAAAAGAGTTTTGCTAGTCGGCAGAGCAAGTATTCCTTGGGGTTAAAATCCAAAGCAACTTTGTTACGGTAAGTTGGTAGATGTTTGGGCAAGTGCTTTGCATAGTCCATATGGACTACTTAGGATGTAGGATGCCACCGTAGCACCCTAGCAGTGAACTAATCACACGCTGGGGAATCTCTGACTCTTGATATTTCTGATCTAACAATCACTGTATCATGACCAGATCCAAGAGAAACCGAAAGGCAGCAAATAGCTTGCAAGAAGACTCATTTGACCAATTAGATGATGAGCCTCTTGACTTGCTTGATCGTGAGAAAACGAGGTCTGCTCTTCGATCATCACAACCAGCAACGAGGAAGTCAGATTCAGATGATGAACCATGCATAGACCCTGAAGGGCGTCTAATTATTCAAGAGGATGGTAAGAACAAAAAGTTTGATAGGAAACAGAAGCGAGAGGTGCCCTCTGACACTGAGGTGGATGGACGGAGTGAAGCGCCAAGTCACTTTTCTGCAAGCTCAAGGAAAACTCAAAAACGAAGGAAGACGTCGGAGAGTGGTTGGGCATACACAGGCAAAGAGTACACAAGCAAAAAGGCAAGTGGTGATGTGAGGAGAAAGGACAAGCTTGAACCTTATGCATATTGGCCACTCGACCGCAAAATGGTTAGTCGAAGGCCAGAGCATCGGGCAGCTGCAAGAAGAGGCATGGAAAGCGTAGTGAAGCTAACAAAGAAGCTAGAAGGGAAAAGCGTGGCAAGTGCCCTTTCCATGAAGGGAGTTAGGTTTAAAAAGAGCAAAAAGAAGGGCAGCCAAAATAAAACATAAATCCCAATGGATGATTTTGTAGATTAGATGTGTAATTAGCCTATCTGAATCTGACATTTGCATGGTCTGTTGAGGTTTTAATTATGTTGTACGTTATGCAAGCGCTGCAAAGAATTTTGTGGGCATAGAGTGTCATTTCTCGTAGTGTTTCAAGACGACACTACCCCTCATTTGTATCCAAGAATGAGTTCATCTTTAGAATCGAAAGTGATTTATACAAGCACGTATTAGTTAGATCTTAGTGGTATTTGAGTTTGATGTAGCCCTCTCTGTTAACAAACTTACAGTGATGGCGGCTGAATACCCGGAGCTTGCTGCTACCGCTGCTTCTGTAATTTCTGACTTGAAGATTTCTCTGAGAAATGAGTCATCATTTTTATCCCATTCAAAAAAGAAAAAAACTTAAGAGGAGAAGAGTAGGAGTTCAATGGAAGTTTTGGTTGTGTTTCTCAGCAAATGCGAGATCGTTTTATTTTATCTCGTTCGTTGAATGAGTTGTTGGTACGTCATTACATTAAAGTATCGATCACAACATTTATAATTGTTTTATAATAAGCATTAATCGAAAAACAACCACTACAAAAATACAATTTTGAAACAGTGATCAATTGATGAACAATTATGATACAAGTTATTGTTGTAGAAACAAATATCGTATTTATTCATCAAAATAAGTAGAAAATATAATTTTTTGGTAAAAGTTTAATCGAAGATATCGTAATTTTGAAGTTTGAACATTGCCACTTCTTGAACTAGTTTGATTGATTTGGTCAATAAACATCCTTTATTAACAATTGTGTTGCATTCAGAATCGATATTTGAATTTATTTAACTTCCCTTGCTAGAGTTGTTCAACACTTCAACCTAAATCATTCAAATATTCACTGTTAGCCTCTTTTTTTTCTTTAGAAAAAGAATTACATTCAATCATATATCAATATTATTATATGAATATATTTTTAAGGATGAAATAGTTTAATCAAATACAAATTAAATTTTCTAAACTATCATTTAACAGACAAATAATACCATGCAATATACAATTGTTCACACGTTATCAGTAAGATTCAAACTTGAATATATGAAAAGGGGGAGGCGATGTCATTTTATTCAAAGGACAGCAGTCATTCGATTTTTTCTTTTTCTTTTTTTTGTTTTGTTTTATTTTGAGGAGCGTTCAATCTTAGGTAATCAATGCGACGGGAGGAGAATTCGTAGCAG
>JACFYI010003527.1:110396-122322 GCA_014898755.1 Handroanthus guayacan | reverse complement strand
ATATATATATATATATTGTCTGTATTTTCTCTCTGTATTTGGAGCTTGTGTTTTGTGTACATAGTAACAAAATTAGCCACAACATCTGCCACCAGAAAAATTATGGGTTAAATCCAATCACATCCCTCATACTTTTTTCTTTTGATATTCACTCTAAAAATTTTTAATTTTTGGCAATAACACCCCTTCTATCCAATTTTCATCATTTTTTCCATTAAAAAATAAATGAATGACAAAAATACCCTTATCAAATAAATATGCATATCATTTGAATTTTTTTTGTCTATTCTTCTAATTGATTATTTATATTTATGTAATTTACATATTAATATTTTATATCCTTTTACATATTCTACAAAAATTTGTAATATATAAAAGTAAAATGCAGAATATACTACTAATGTGAAAACAAAAGTTAACAAAAGATAAGAACTTTTAAAGTTACATTAATGAATAAGACAAAATACTTTTTCGAACTTAAATTAAGTATTGATAATGGATTTTGATACGTAATAAATATATTATAAATTTTAGAATATATAAAAAGATATAAAATATTAATAAGTAAATTATATAAATATAAATAATGTGTTGGAAAAAAATCAAATGGTATGCATTTTATTTGATCAAGAGGCATTTTTGTCATTTATTTATTTTTTAATGAAAAAAAATGATGAAAATTAGATGGAAAGGGTGTCATTGTCAAAAATTGAAATGTCTAGGGGTAAGTGTCAAAAGAGAAAAGTTTAGGTTGTATTATTGTATTTAAGTCGAAAAATTATTTGTGTATGTATATATACAAGGGATAACGACTCCAACATCCTAGAGTTTTCCTATAATTAAATAAACGCTCGCTACGATTTGTAGTATTACAATAATATCCTATTGCTAGTTCAGCTATCAAAAAAATATAAAAGAGTGTGCATAATATTACAAATAGAACCTTGAATAGGAATTTTTTTGTAATGTTTTAGTCAGTATGTTAGAATTTAAGGAGATATAATTGTAATATTACACAAATTCTGTTAAGTTTTTCCATCAACTAAGCTATTGGTAAAAAGTGTAATGTTAATTATTCAAACCTTAAGAGATATTTTGATAATTATATTAAACCTCAGAAGGTGTTGAAATAATTGTCCATATATGTTATTGTCATGTACTCGTTTGTATCTTTGTAATATTGCATGTATAGATCTTACATACCAGAACAATTTCAAGGATAATTGTCCCAACACTGAGGTTTGGATCAATTTTGAAAAATTACAATAATATCCTATGCACATTACAATTAGACCTTCCCAAACTATGATAACTTGACCGAAACTTTACACATAGACTCCTAATAGTGTAACAATGTAGAATATTATTATAATTTTTCAAACTACATGAGGCATTTGTGTAATTAGATCAAACGTCCAAGTTGTGAAAGCAATTATCCTGTAATTTTATAATATACGCATATATATATATATATATCTTGTTTCTGTAATGAGATTCTGCATCCAATAATATCAGTGAGTTTTAAGTTTACTTTTGCATATGGAATAATTATAAAAGTATATTATTCAATTTAAATTGTATTAAGTTTTCTTCAAATAATTATTTGAGGGATGCCCCACCGCACAAGAAAGTCTTGGCTTTCTTCCTGCTAAGTAAATGACGTATTAAATTGGATAACTTGGACTAGGAACATGCATCTAACTTAATTGTTAAGGTAAAGAGGACATTAAGACTATGACATGCATTATTAAATACTAGAAACTGTGCAAACTCGATGTGCATGCCTTTTTTTTTCATAAAATTAAAAATATTTATTTATTTTTAACAATAAAAAAATTTCATAATTATTAAATATTTTTACTTTAATTTATTATATAAAATAACATGATTTAAGATAAGTTTGAAGACACTAAAGTTGGGAAAAAAATTATAATTGAAGAGAGGAATAAATAGAAAAAGAAAAACTAAAGGACAATATTTTGTTATTACTTTCTATAACTACCTTGTAATTATTTTTTGTAATAGGGCTATTTTTATACATGTAGCATAATGGATAAAAAAATTTGCATTTTGCCCTCTTACTTTATCTCTGGTATAGATATAGATTAATATCAAACTCGTAAAAGAAAAATAAAAGAATCTTTGTTCGATATTACCAAAACTAAGCTGCCTTAAATGTAGTATAACTTTTACTAAACAAGTGTAACTGTTACTAAATGTAATATATTAGGACCTTTTTTTTTGCCCCTGTTATTCTTTAATTCCCCACCCAACCCAAAAATAATAAAAAAAAGTGAATTTTTTAAAGTTTTAATTATTCTTTTTTTTTTAAACATAATCCAACTTCAATCTTTTTTTAACTATGAAGTCAGTATCCTAACCTAAACTTTATATTTGTTTTAATTTTGCATTTATATAGTTAGATTAATGTATTTTTATAAACTAAAACACAAAAAAAGGGGAAGGAAACAAAAAATAAAAATAAAAAATAAAAAATAAAAAGAAGAAGAAGAAGAAAAGTCGGTACCTCAAGGAGCTCACCCACGCTGGGCGAGCTTTTATTTGAATGCCGAACTTGCACACAGTGCTCAGCTTCCATGGCCAAGTGCTGCATAATTTTTTTTTTTTTAATTATTATAATTATTTATTTATTTTTTCCCTAATTTTTCGATACTACATGGAGCTCGCCCACGCTAGGCAAGCTTTTTGTTTGAAGCATGACAGGATTCCTTATTCCAAATTGTGTTTCATCTCTTATTACATGCCTTTAAATACATGTCACGTGTATTGCATTTATTACTAAATGCAATACACGTGGCATGTATTTAAAGGCATATAATAGGAAATAAAATACCATTTGAAATAGGAGATCTTGTCCCATTTGAAGCTCGGCCCCATGGCCAAGTGCTCCCCCCCTCCCCCCCAAATATATATATTCTTTAATTTTTAATTTCCTTTTTATTAGTTAATATTGGTTAATATCAATTATTAAAGTTCATGATGAAGTTTAATTATGACGTATACTGAATTTTTAATTTTACTTTCTTTTTTGTTAATTAATATTGTTAATCATGTCGCGCATTGTATTACACCTAATTTTGTACACTGTTCTAGTAATTGTTTTCTTTATCTAATTGACTCATCTATACTATAAATAAAGTATGGGATTCTTAGGTAATTATTTTAGTATGTTTTTAACTGAGTTAACAAAACTAGCCTTATTTTAACAGATAATTACAATGTACTTTAGAATAGTACGTTTTTTACTTAACATATTTCTCTTTTTATTTTTTTTAATTATAATTTATTTCCTTTCCAACTTTA
Source organism: Handroanthus guayacan (assembly GCA_014898755.1). NCBI lineage: Eukaryota > Viridiplantae > Streptophyta > Magnoliopsida > Lamiales > Bignoniaceae > Handroanthus > Handroanthus guayacan. Next base: position 118,998 of record JACFYI010003527.1, on the reverse strand, counting down.
TTCTCTGCAAATTTATTTTTTTAATTGTATTATTCTATATAATAAATTTAAGTAAATATGTTTAGAAAATTAAAGAAAATTGATAATATTTAATATAAAAATTATTTTTAATTTCATTTAATAGAAATTTGAAGAACACATCGAGCGTACTACAATAACAGTACTTATTGATGGTTGGGTGTCTAGGTTGAAGTGAAAGTTTTTTTCTCTTTTTTTTTGAATTGAAAGTACAGTAATAACCTGTTTAAATTGAAGCCCAATGTTAGGTTTAGCATCTTTCAGTCCCCAATTTTTAATTATTTTGCCACAATATTTTGATAAATAATTCAACAATGTTTGTATCTCTTCAACTTAAGCAATTATGGAAGTTCTTTGTCCCATAATAAGTAGATTTCTGGCAATAAAAATAGATTAAGAAAACTGGCATATAATTTATGTGCTTTAGCAGAAAAATAAAATTTGAGTAAGGTACGTGCTCGTGCAGGAAAACATTTTCAAGAAATAATGTGGTAAGATAACGATTTATCTTCAATATCATTGACTTCGTTGCATTTTTATTTTATTTTATTTTTTGAAAATTTAACGTGAGGAGAACTAACAATATTTTGCTCGAAGCTCTTTCTTTTATCCAAGAAGGACATAACAAAGAATATGAACGTAAGAGTCATGTGAGACGACAATCAAATTCTCATGCAATATAAAAGTATAATTAGAGTGACAAAAATTATGTGAAAATAAAGAAAATACCATTATTAATATATGAGTGACTATGATTTTTATTTTTGTCACTAATAATTTTATGTGACAATAATTTTTGTTTTCACACCAATAGTTTAATAGAGATAAAAATTAGTATTTAAAATTATCACATTAGAAAGTTAGTGAAACATGTATTGATAATGTAGTGACAATTTAGACATAATTTTTGTTATTAATAATTTTGTTTAAAATACAAATTTTTGTAACTTTTTTTATATAAATTAATGATAATTTTTATACTATTATTTATTGTTTTTATCACTCATATTTTATTTATTTATGTATTTTTGGTAATGAATGTTGCTAAATCTGGTTGAGGTTATAAGTGGTATCACTTTTGGACTCATAAGTTAAGTCAAGTACACTTTTGATCCTAGTGGTTTCAAGTTGTCACACATGTGGTCTTTTAATCCCTCTCCGTTAATTATTAAATGACAAATGAAACATGGCCCTTTTTCAACCATAGAATTTAACAGTTACGTTCTTTTTGTCATTTAATTATTAACCGTGGAGGGGAGAGGGGCGGGCAAAAGACCAAATGTAAAACAAATTGGGAGTTGTGGGAACCAAATGTGAAAAAATTGAAATCACTGAGACCCAAAAAGTTTTAGACCTAATCTATAGGAACAAAAGTGATTTTCACCCGAGGTGTTTAAGCCAATAGCCAAGGGGAGTTTGGGTAAAATAAACTCCTTTTGACTTGTTTTTACTCAAAGGGTTAGGTAAATTGAGTTAAACATCCAAGCCTATACTGGAGATGGTTTTAGGAGGGTTTGGTAGAACCATTCGATTTGGGTGGTTTATGGCGGATGAAATAAACCAAATTTGATTTGTGACATTGATGTTCAAGATGATTTCCAAAATTAAATTATGTGCCAGCTTTGAATATTTAATAAAAAGAGTGTTTTGATAATTTAATAAATTATACCACTTTTTATTTAACAAATAAAGTAAACGCCCGATATAAGTTAAGTTAAACAAATCATTTTAAATCATTAACGTAAACATATCACCAACTGATCTCTCTAAATCATTTTTCAGACCATCGAAAACACAAAATTCCATTAATTAAAACTATCAAAGTAGACACCCTAAAAGTATAATTATGTGTACAATTTGTGCCAACCTCCTCTTAGATTGGGGTTGCCATTGACGTGGACTTCATACTTAAAGTACAATCAACAATAAATGGACCATTTCATAGTAAAAATATGGACTATGCTCTCACTGATCGTCAATGAGCTACTAGCCGTCATTGTTAAGACACAATTTAAACATAGTACAATTTTTACTCAATGCAATACATTTGAACAATTTTGTCTCTCTAATTTTCAACATCCCAACTGAACCTGTCAATAGGTATGGATATGGTAGGATTTAAACTCATAAATTACCCATAGGTGGGGTAACGTCTAGACCCATACATCATCCACATTTTCATACCAAAAAGAAAAGCAAAGAGCTTAATTTTGGGACCTTTTGCTTGATTCATCAACGCCATGCTTATGAAGCTCTATTGGATTTGGACGGTTTTCTATAAAATAATTACAACGCAATTACAACTAAATTAATATAATAGAAAATTATTAAAAATTTGTTGAAATATTTTTTATATTTCTAGAATTTCTAGCATTCGTTTTTAGTAAAGGAAAAAAAAATGAATTCATGAACTTTTTTATTGAGAAAAAGCGACACTTAGCTTTATATAATATTTAATAAATATGGGACTAAATTAAATTTTATTTCTTATATTACAAAATCCTTAATGAACTGATTTTTTTAATTTTTTTTTGGACTTTTCATGTATTATTGTTTTTCGTTTGTATAAAATTTTAATATTTTATTTATATCTACTTTGTTTTTTAAATTGTTATATTAGTTTGTACATGAAGTGATATTTAGCTCGTTCAAAACTCAAATTATAGTTTGTAAATAAATTTTATCAAAAATATAATTGCTAAATTATAATTTTGTTTTTAAGATTTTTCACATTAGCTAACAACATCTTCGAAATAATTATATAAATGATGTTTTTAGACCTAACGAATATTGGGTCATATAGAGTAAACCCAATAGGATTAAGTAGTATATGTAAACCCAATGAGTAAGACTGGGTGGATCTGGAATAGCATTGGATAGGGTGGACATTGAGTCTTTAGTAATGAGTACTCATTTGGTATGAGTTCGGATCGTGTAAAATCATACCCGTTGCCTAACCCTTAAGCTCTCAAATTCTTTGTCAACCATTTCTCTCTCTACACTTTCAATTTGAAAATTATGCCAAACTTCTTTTAAGAAATCTCAAACTCACTTTAATCTATTTTATAAAATTTATTATGCTGCGTGCTTAAAAGATTAATAGATCTTATTGATTATAAAGTGTGAGTCACATAACTAATCTACAAATGCCAAGGACAAAAACATGGAATTGGTGTTGGGAATCTTCTTTTATAACAAAATAATATTAATAATATTACATAATAATAAATCATATAAAAATGTGTTTCAATTTTCAGCCAGACGGGAATAGATGAAAGAAGTTAAAGATTTATTATACTTCTTGCAAAAGAATGCACACAAAAAACATAGTTATACATAAATTATAGAAAAATATATATTTAAAAAAAAAACTCCAACCTCTCGGCCATGTTGCCCAAGTGTTGCACTTGAGAAAAAATACAGTTTTATTGGGAAAATTTTGAAGGAAAACTTATTAGGTGTTTCTTCTTTATCAATTCTTTAATTCTATCCTCAATGTTCTCATAATTAAGTAATTAAATAAATTTGAAGTTTCATATTTCTTTAATTTAATTTTATTTTTCATAATATTTGCTTTTTTATGTTAAAATCCTTAAACCAAACATGTAGTTAGAATCAACATTTGAAGAAAGAAAATATGAAAAATGAAGAAATCAAAATCCTTGAATGAAGCATATGCTATTTATAAAGACTAATTAATGGTGGAGAAGGCCGAGTCATTATAGACCATTAAAGCTTAGAGGGCCGCGTAAAGACAGAATGTACAATGATGTACGGACTTGACTGAGCATTTACCACGTATTTAGTGTAATAATGTACGAAAAGGTTTCAACAGAAGCGTATATTTAGGCGACAAGTAAATTAGGTTTTGACATTTGAGCCGATCTAATACACACACGTGGTTGTATTTTTGCCATCATTTTAATCACTTAAAATCTTTTATTTTAAAATAGTATTTTAATTTTTATTTCTGTTCCATTAAGTGTATTAAATTTTTTTATAATTATAAAAATATAAAATTATCTATATATTTGACATATATATGTATAATAAAATAAGAGATAAAATATGAATTGAAACAAAAAATCCTGAGTCCATTTTTTGTCACCTTAGTACATTGTCCAAATGAATGTGTTGTACCTTTGCACTAGTTTGCAAAGATTGAAATGAAAATAGGATTGTAACGTTCACTAAATTTGGAAAGAGTTGAATTATGCTGGTGAATTTTTTTCTCTCTCTGTTGTTTTTTTTTTTTTTTTTTGCCCCTAATGGAAAATGATCAAGACGCCGAGGCATTAATCAGAACTAGTCATTGTAGCACATTTGTTGTATGTGCTTAAGTTTTTCTATTAAATAAAATTAGAAATATTTATCCTGTATTGTGAATATTCCTTTAAATTGTTGGAGGGTTAATTGCAGAAAAATGGACTATTCTCAAAATATTTTAACAGAGTTTGTTAAATGGGACAAAATGCACGCTTTTCAATCATTGGGAGATTAATCGCACATTTACAAAGCTTAAGGAGTAAAGTGCACTGAACCCGAAACGTTGGGAGGTTTAATGTAATTTACTCTAAATAAAAATTGAACAATTTTGTCAAAAATACTATTTGGTGAATGTGGATATAATATCATTTAAAAAACAAAATAAAAATCCATCACATTCAAACAACATAAAAAACATTACATGAACAATTATAAAACATGTAATTCATTGAATGTGTATTGACAAAATTTTATATATTGTTTTATTTTATGTTACTTCTTTATATATATATATATACTATATATAAAATATGTAGAGCAAAAATAATTATTTTAATGGTATGTTTTCATTTCTGATACCTAAAATACCCCTTATGCAACGCCCCGAATCCTAGAGCATCTGCCCTTTGGTCGGAAACACTACTCACGTACATGATTAAATAATTTAAATCCCAAAATTTACATAATCAATTACTTTTAATACATCGTCTAATAGTACGAATACATCCCCGAGTCTCAACCTGAATCTACGACCCTACCTAATACCATTACATAATTATGGATACAAAATAATCCTGATGTCGAATCTTCAAACTCGCCATGTAATTCCCTGAAAAGAATTTCCTACAATAGTAGAGTTAAGGAGGTGAATCCACTGACTCAGCAAGAATTATTATCCTAATCATGAGCAGGGGTAGCAAAGACATATTTTCCAGGATTTTGAGATATCAACGCGATTGAACAGATTTCAAGAACTATTAATATCATGATTTCACAAACGTTCAGTTAGCCCAAAGGCTCGGTAACAAAAATTCGATATTCAAAACAATACAATCCATAACAGAATAAAACCATGAGCTCAATTTTCAGCAATAACTATGAATATCGAAATAAATATAGCTGAATTAGTGTTTGGTAGATCTGTCACCCTTATAACTTCAATACGATATCATCCTTATTCCTCTGTTTGCTTCCCCAAGTAGTTACTCAAGGAGAGCCAATCAATCTGGAGAAACAGCCACTGCAGCACGGTCGACCACGAGTCTCCGAGTAACTCTTTAGAAATCCTACCTCCAGGACACCTTGGAACTACCCATAATTGGAACCAAGCTTAGGTCCAACTGTACACTATGAAAAACCTACCAGTGGTTCATCTATCAGCCTGTTGCCGCCCAGTGTTCCTCCTGAGGCTCCCTAGGCCCAACAATCATGCAGTAGGTTTCAAGAATTCGGTCATAACAATAAATCAATCATGGATATTTTGGAACATTGGATATAACGTTTAGAATGAATCATCGGACATAAAAAAATCAATTTGAAACCAAAACATTTAAAGGAGATGAGGTATGGACTAAACTTTGGGAATTGAGCAAATCGCTTTTAAATTTAAATATTTCTACTTTCGAAACACTCTTAATAAATAAAGGAAAACTTATGATAATTTTCTACTTTGAAAATAATTCATTTAACAAGTTCTAAACTTCAATTTTTGTTGTAAACTTTAGATTTTCATATATTCAAAATGCTCAAATAAGCAAAAACGAAGTTTAGCTTTTGAAATATTTTTAAAATACGAAAATCAAGCACAAAATATTTAAACTAAGTTTACGATCAAGTACAAAATATTTAAACTAAGTTTACGTAAAATTCATTTTTGTCTGAATGGATGTTTGTAAGTATTTTATCCAAAATCTCATTATCAAAACACTAGGATTTCAAATCAAGTAATTCTAAATATATTTTGAGTCTTTTATGTCTGACAATTCCTTATTTATGATCAAACAAGTGCATGGTACCAAGAGATTCAACAAGATATTCAACAAGTCCAAAACTCAATATTTTTAATAATAAGAACAAGGATCAAATATGATCATGATAGGAGATTCAAGAATGATTATAGTAATAACCCTTACCTTTGGTCCTTAAGCTTTAATTTCTAATATGATATTGAGATCATCTAATCCATTGATTAAGTTGAACCTATTAACATCAAGATCACCTAGATATTAGGCTATATCTTCAGATCATATAAAATCCATAATTAAATTTCGGTAGTGAATTCCTCGCCCAATTTAAAAATATATCCCGTTAAGTTAAAATTGGGGATTTGGTTCTACAACTATCCAGACTTGATAAAGTTTCTAAGGTGATTTTATATTGAAAATTCGATGAGCGGTTTGTTAGTTATAAATTTTTAAAGTTGATCGATGGTTCTGCCGTAAATCAGAGTCGATTTAATATGTTTGGCTTTAAAGAATTTTTTGGGAGTATTCCTTAATGAGTGGTTGATTTGGTGAAGAAATTAGTGGTTTCCAATGAGTTAAATTTGAGAGATGCGTTAGGCTGGGTTCCAGTGGGTACTCTATTTCTCGAGTTCACTGGCATGTTCGTATTAAATGGTGTTTCTGGTCTTGTTTCTTCATGGATTTGAGTGATTCTTAATTCTAATAATAACTAATTTCAATAAGGTTCCCAATGGTGGATCTTGTGAATTTTTTTGATGTAAGAATCTCCAAATATAAATTTTTAAACTTACGGTAGTGACAGAGACTTTTCTTATTTTTGGTAAAATGACAAGTTCGTTTCAAATGGATTTATCTCCTATTTCCCTCATTATTTGTGGGTGATTCTTAGATCTAACATCATCTAGACTCAAAGGGGTTTCTAATAGTATCTTATGTGAAATTTATGGAGTAAGAAAACTTAAGTTATGAATTTTCAAAGTGGGAGGTCGTGCTGTGACAGTAGCATATCCGGGACAACTTGGTTGTGTGTGTTGCAATTTAAGCTTAAATCTTCAAGTTTCAACACTTTTATCCCAAATCTAAATATCATTTTAAATCAATCATTAAGATTCCCAATTCTAAATCAATCATCAAGATCCCGAAATCAATTAATACAATAGATTTCAAGATAAAAGAAAACTCATGAAAATCATGAATCAATCAAATTTCTTACCTCTTTAGCCTATAGTCCTCAAAATGATGGAATTTCTCCCAATCTTAAACCATTTCTATAACAATCAATATCATAGGAGAGATTACTCCATATTTCTTCAACCATAAAACCCAAACTTCAAATTAAAAGAAACTTGTCAAGTATACTTACCTTCTCTTTTCTCCTTTGTGGTTAAAATTCCAAAGTTGATTTCAATGAATTTGAGAGAGTTTTGAGGAAATGATGAAAAACATTTCTTGAGAAAAATGGGAGATATGAATCGGCTAAGAGAAAAAGAGAAGAAGAAGGAGATTACACTCAAATTCAATGCAAATTCTAATGGACATTACACTCAAATTCAAATAGAAATTCTAATAGACATTAAACTCAAATTCAAATGGAAATTCTAATGGATATTACACTCAAATTCAAATAAAAATTCTAATGGATATTACACTCAAATTCAAATGGAAATTATAATGAAATGAGACATGGGATTCATTTGCTATTTTTCAATTTATTTTGTTCTATCTCATTATCTTGATGGAAAAATTAATTTGGAGTATAAAATACCAAATTAACCTTTTTTGGAAGTGATAAAATATTTTCGATTGAGAGAAAAGTCTCAAATTGGCGAAAAAATGTCTACTGATCGAAGTTGTTTCTTAAAACATTATAAAAATGTTTATTGATAAAATTGAGAGTTTAAAGACTTAATTAGGAAAATTCTCTCAATTTGATATTTAATTAAAGAAGTTTCAGTTGCTAAACCATAATATTTTGCCGTTTAAAATTTCTCGAACAATAGCGATTAAAATCGTTTAAAACGGTATTAGGTTTTAAACTTTTTAAAACTTGGGGTTTAAATTAAAATTTCAAAAATTTTTTTGGCCCAAAATATTATTTTGAAGTTAGTAAGGTGGTTTTAATAAATTTTTGGACTGAAGAAAAATTTTAAAACGAATTTCTCTTTACTGAAAAATTTAATCGTGAAGAAATCGAAAAAATTCTTGAAGTGAGATGTAATAAATTTTCAAGTGAAAATAAAATTATTTAATTAGAATTAAGGGAATTGTCGGGGTCTCACACCTTAATATAAATTCATCTTAGTTGTAACACCCGAGATTTTCTTGATCAAAATTATAAAACGATTTTTATAAAA
>JACFYI010003527.1:77627-100293 GCA_014898755.1 Handroanthus guayacan | reverse complement strand
ATAATAATAATAATAATAATAATAATAAAGTTAAAAATAAAAAATTCCAAGCTCTTATGGCCTTTGTGTACTGGTTTTCCACTGCCTACACTGTTTAACCCTATTTTCCAGCATTTTTATATGATGCATGGTGGTGGTTTGAGGTTTGTTGATGGTGCATTGGTCATGTAAGGTTGATCCAGGCGCAGGGCAGATGACCATCAATTGCACTTGATTGATCATCAAGCAAAAATAGGACTGTATCATGACCTTGCTAATGGGCCATGAGCTTTAATCATCCCAACCAAAGACTTGGTTTTTTGGGATTGATCTATCAATACATCTTAATCACCCCAGATAAGCATGTCCAGAAACTTTTAATTCGCCAATAGGATGAGGAAGAGACTTAATGATAATAGAAAGATACAGCAGCATGAAGATTGTGTATACTGGGCTAGGCTACCTTAGATGACTTCAATTATCACTCAGCTATGCCTATATGACATGTGCCACACTGGTTTTATGAACATTTCGTTTCTTTCATTTTCAATAATCTGAATCAATGAACTCCAATACATCTAACGCTGAATGTGTGTTTACTGCAGTGTGAACTTCTCTGATTCCATTAGTTAAGAGAATGATGGAAGATTATCGATTTAAATTTCTATCAACAAAGATATGTTCACTATCTTAGGCAGTTCATGTGTCTCTGGCAAAAGTTGCATTATGCACCTGTCCAAAACTGAGTTTCTAGCATTTATAACTTTCAATCTTGAAAACTTTTCTGATAAATGATATAGCTAATAATTTGTTGAAGGACTAAGTTACCAGATATCCCTTTTTGTCTTTACCAAGAATTTGATCTTGACATTTGATATTTTCCTCGACTGGAAGTAAAATAGAATATTTCCAAGCACTAGCTGCAGTATCTAACCTTCCAATCTGTTGAAGTTAAAGTTGATACATTCTGGATCATTCAATTATATTATCTGTTTTTCAATCTTTGCAATTCAAAATTGATTCTATTACTTCGGATGGAGTATTCTGTCATATTGGCTTTTTCCTGAACATTACCTTGTTTAGTTCGTTTGCCTGTTTTCTAAAATAGCTGAAGTATCTTCTTTTACAATGTCTGAAAGTGAAAACTGATGTTATATATGGATGGAATCTTCCATTATATAATCGTTGCCTTTTTATTGCCTGTTACCATGAATTTTGTTTTGGCTGTTGGGAATGGGGGTGAGGTTGTTATACATTCTACTGCCTCATGGTACTATTCTCTGAAGAATTACCCCTTTGTTTGGAAGGCATTCCTGATTTGACCAGTTAATAGCTAAACTTTCCTACTATTTTATGACAAACTGGTCTTATGCTATTTAACTACTGGATGCAGGGTTGGAAGAACTGCCAGGTTGGGTGAGAAGGGAGATTCTATATTATTACTACAACCGGTTGAAATAGATTATTTGAAGGACCTGGAAAAACATGGGGTGACTCTAACAGAGTATCCCCTTCTAAAACTTCTGAATAGCTTCCCTTTGTACAACGAGCAGCACCAAGTCAAAAAGTTTGTTTCAATAGAGATGCATCCATGGTTGCTCAATTTACAGAGAGCATTAGAATTCTTTATCTCAGCAGAGGTACGTCATTGCACAGGTCATTTCATTTTAATTCTTCTTTTAATTTTCGGGAGTTTAGCATACGGACATTTTCATTTTCCTGCCGTGAGTGGTGCAATTGAAAGCTGGCTTACATTCAGCAGTGAATTAACTTGTTTGTCATAATTTAATTGATCAATCAATCAACATTTGTTGTCCTATTTTTGTTTGCATGTTTTTCATCTACCTTGGTATAAAGGGACAACAGAGAGTAATCCAAGTAGTTTCCAAGGAGAAATCTCAAACCCTCTTATAGTGATGAGTAGTGGTAGAATACTATCAAACTGAGTTAGCTTCATGTAAGGTTTACGTGTTCTCTTCCACAGCATGCTAGCATTGATGATTTTCATAAATGCCGTGACACTTGAAGAGAAGCCATGCTTAGTTATATGACATGTTTTATTTTTGCGTGAATTTCGATTTTAAGACGATTAATATTGTATTAATAGTGGTGTGCTTCATGTTTGTTATCAGCCAAAGATGAAGAAATTAGCCAAGGATGCATTTTGCTCATGGGTCCGTGCATATACTGCCCATCGTGGTGAGCTGAAACAGATTTTTATGGTGAAGAAACTTCATTTGGGGCATGTGGCTAAAAGTTTCGCCTTGAAAGAACAACCTTCGTTAGTCAACAGATCAATCCAAAAGCAGATAAAGAAGAGGAAGAGGGATGAGAGGCAGAAAGTTAAACCGAAGACGAGGAGGGTTATCAGTAAATCTTGATTCCCAAAGGCTGAAGAGAGTAAACTCCTAGCTCTGCAATTTTGCCACCTTACATTGAAGTATGATGCAACTGGCAAGCTGTTCAGGAGTATTGCTGAAAGTTGCCTATGGAGATGGCTAAGCAACAAGGTTGATAGCCTTGAAATTGCCCAGTGTAAGCCTCTTTTCGAAATGTATGTGCTGATTTGTGACTCTGCTATCTTTCCAATCTGTGTCAATGTCGGAATGTGTTTGCACGTCACTCATAGTCCATACGGTTTTGGGTGGACTTTATCTATAAAGATACTCTGTATGGTACGATGATTTTGATGAAGAAAAGATAAGAAAATACTAGGGAAAACAATTTTGATTATTTGGTCAATAAGGAAATTATTAAGGTAACTTATCAGAAAATAGAGTGCAGGTTGAGGAAAGGTTATTTTTCTTACAAAATGGTTAGGAAGATGAAAGAAAAACTTATTTAAACTTCTTTTCTTCATGAGTACATTCATAATTTCGGTTCTCATTATTTATTTTCTCATTGTTCTTTGAATGACTAACTGAACTTGAGATATCTTTTCTCTAACTGTTTTTTTTTTTTTTCGGGAAAAATACTTTGTGCCCCCTTGTATTATTGCGAAAGGGAAGATTGCTCTCCTGTATTTTTTTTAATTGTAGAATACCCCCTGTATTTTGGAATAATCAGGTCATAAAGCCTTTATTGCTAGGTTATAAGAGGGTATTTTTGAACTACAAAATTTGTTTAACTTTAATACATAGGTTATCTTACAATTAGAAAAATATAGGGGTTAATATTTCCTTTTGCAATAATACATGGGGTAAAATGTATTTAATTCTTTTTTTTTTCCTCATCAAAATTTTTAAACCAAGATAATAATAATAAATAATAACGTGTCGAGTAGTTGGAGCGAGAGAAGAAAGACAGACAAAACAGCGATTTGTCAAAAGGTAAAACTGAGTAAAGTTTTTGCATGGAGGTTTTTTGAAGGCTTGTTTCTGTGTTTAGGGAAAGTGGCTAATGGCTGGGCCCTTTTGTGATAAATTAACTCAGTCAATCCCCAAATAGAAAATTCCGTCCATCAATGGGATAAATATACGTACACAATCATTCATATTTGAGACAATTAATTAATGAAAATTATCAATGTACGCGGATTATAGTATTGTGATCTCATTTCTCTCTCAAGCCAAACATTGCTATTGCAGATATGTAGATAATCAATGTAACATTATTTATTGACCCGAATCAGATATAAGCGTAGCTCTATTTCGGACCACCACCAAAGTGATAGAAGAATTATGCTATATTAAAAATTTATTAGAGTATAATAATCACCGGTTTAAGCTAACGTATGATGAGTTTTAATTTGATTGACGCGATGATAAGATTGATATATTATGGCAAAGCAAACCCTTTGTAGAGTAATTAATGGTTATGATTCACTTTAGATATTCCTGCAAACTCATCCTAGGACTATTTATAAATAAAAAATAAAGGAAATTAAAAAAAATCCCCTCTAAGAGACTGTTTTACTAATTACAATTTTCAAATTTTCCTCGCCTTGCGTTTGGATCACGAAATTTTAAAAAGAAAATACAAAGTTTTTTTTTGGTTCAATGTTTCAAATGATATTTTTATGTATTAAGGTTCGCACCTCTAACTTTTCCTTTTTACTGTTTTCAAGAAATTCTTTTATCCACATTAACATAGCATGAGAGGATGCGATAATCTGTGAATCTAGAATTGACAAGATGAATCAAGTTGATACGAGTATGGTTCCATCCAAATTCCCACTAATCGAACTCTTTAAGAAGCCAAGTTTGAGCATAGAAACATGTATCTAAGATGATCTTCACATCGCAAACTTTTATTTTCATTAAAAGAATTATATTTTAATAATTATGTCAATATTCAAAATAATATTAAATTAACAAAATGAGAATATTGATAACTTTCATTAAGTAATATGGAGTTTATAATATTATTAATATTTACTATAAGGCTGTCGAGTTAGAAATAATATTCATTGAATTAAAATGATGAAAATATCATGCAACTAATAATAATTTATTATAATAAAAATACATATAAATTGAAATCATATGATTTGTTTCGTTGTTAAAATATAACAACAATGACAAAATAGAAATTATGTATAATTATCTTATACTAAAATAATAAAAAAGTAATGGAAATTAAGTTAAACATCATATATTATTTGTAAATAAGCTTATATCTAAATTTGTAAATTCTAGTTTAGGCCAGCTATTCCTAATCCTTCAAAACCTTAAGAGACATAACAAAATGATCCCAGAACGGCAGAACCCATTATCTTCCTTGTAATACAACTCTAGCGCAGCGTGATGTATGATCAAATTATAATCATCTATTTTTTTCCATCTAGCATTATGCAAAATAATCCACGTAATCATACGATTGTACAACTGAATGTGACCATCAATCCAAGCTGTCTATTGCCTCCATGTATCATCATCTTAGGGCTTTACATACGACCATATTGCGTATACGACAATAGCTCCAACCTGCAAAAGTACGATAAAATATTAGAGTATCTTGTACCATATTAGCAATACCTACACTCAATTAAGTCAATAATTTTTTATAAATACCTAATCTTGAAGATCACAGTAGATTACACAATCAAAATATTTCCTAGAACACTCAGCATTCCAGCAAGTAGCAATCATTCCTTGATCTTTAAGATCTTCTCAAATTTGTCGACCTCCTATGATTAAAGCTCTTAGGTAGGATCCCTCGTAAATAGACTATTATTGAATTGCAGTCATTGTTCCTCCTCACATCAAGTTGATAAAATTTAAAGTCGCACTCAAATTTAAAATTTTTCTAAAATCCCGATTAAGGCCGGATTCATTTACATCAACATCAAGAAAGAGACCCACATTCGAAGCCTGGCCAGTCAACCTTGACAAGGTACACTAGAGCCAAGACACATCATGTCACCTCCTCTGAAGATTGGACGTCCATAAATGAATGGTGAGGCCTCCATTCATCCACGTCGGGTCAACTTAGCATTCCCTGGTTTGGGTTCAAATTATGGGATGGGCCCCAATATGGACGTGGTCAATTTAAAATAGTGGGCCTCATACCCATTAAGTAGCAGGCCATGTTCTCCTGATTTGGCCCACTTTTGCCTACCTTCTCAGTATACCTCATTTTCCAACTCCTGAGTACCTATTTGGTTGTGTTTTCGTTTTCATTTTTAATTTTCACCATTTTTAGGAAAAATAGTAATTAATTTTTATGCTAAAAAAAAATTTATTTAAATGGTATGTTGGAAGATGACCGGTACAATATGTATAAGGATGAAAAATCATTACATTTATAATTTTTATGTGTAAAATACGTATTTTTTAAGAATATATGTATGTTTTGACTGTTTTGAAATTATATTGAGTACTTTATGTTGAATAAAATTTGAATTTGAATTGATGGCTAGGATAGCAGTGCTTCTATAGAAAAAATGAAAATCAAAATGAATAATATTTTTAATAAAAATATGAGTAGGCAAAAGATTTTCAGTTTTCAAAAATTAAAAAATGTGAAAATGCCCCTTGAAAACACGAACGAATAGGCTACGCTTTTTTGATTTTCAGTTCCCGCGTATGTATATAAAGTATTCTAAATTCATAAGATCATCCTCAATTTGTGACACATTAAATTAATTTTGCAGAAACAATTTTGAACCCAATTTATTTAAGGACATGAAAATGTCAACTAAAATAAAAAGATGTAATCTATATGTATAGTTTTAGAGAAAATAATAAGATAATGTCGAGACAGAATGGAAGTTCATGCATATATATACGTATATATATATATATTTATGGAAGTGAAGAAGTAATTGCATCTTCCCACATGACGAACAATAATAGCACATTGATTGATTATTAAAGGGAAAGGAAACTGCCCGGCCTGGAGAATAAGGTAAAACTACCTTCTTCTTCTTTTTCTTTTTCTTTTTATTTATTTATTTATTTATTATTTATTATTTATTATTTATTTATTTATTTATTTTTTATGTACATACTGTCGGTAATCTTATATGTAACAGTCTTGTTTTCCTTTCAACCCTACCTTAGAGAGATTCTACACATGCAACATTAAATTGAAAGCTAACCGCATTTGGAAATATAAGTTAAAATATAAGTTAAAAGATCCAAAAACTATAAAAGTTAGATATGAAATTAGAGAATGAAAGGTAGAAATACTTTTTTTATTCTTTCGGACATTCTGAAATATCGAAAGTTAAGCTTAAAATTAATTAAAAAAACACTATCGTGAAGGTATTCCAAATGCCTAATAGGAATATTATAAATTATTAGAGTTGGAAATAACTATTGTTTATCTTATAATGTGCATAATTACTGATGATATCAAGTCTTGTTTTATATTAAGCGAATAATTAATTTTTAAAAAAATTATAAATTGTTATCCTTTTATATTATTTATTGATAGAATCTCAATTTATGTAACATGACTTTAAATTGCATGCTTTTGTACAGTAATTTGAAATATTATTACATCATGAATTCTCTCATATAGAATTTTAAAATGAAAGGTGGAGAATGAATGTGGGCGTTTGAATTGAGGAACAAGGGGATGACGTGGCTTGCAAAAGAAGAAGTTTCTTGCCCTTGTTTGTGCCGTAAAATCCGATTTTTGTTTGTTCCCTCAAGATTAAATCATTAACCTTGTACCCTTTCCGTAGCAATAATATTAAAAAAAAAAAAAATTAACTCGAACTAGCAGTAAATAAATTTTATAAAAAGACTTCCAAACTCCCCATTTAAAAAAGTAATTAAATAAAATAAATACCTTGACAAGAAATTGCAAAGAAAAAAAAAATTGTAACTTTTCCTTCAAATCAGATCCGACTAATGAATTAATTAAAGATGTAAAAGAAGGAGAAATGATGATTTAGTACCCACGCTTCTTCCAGAGTAGCAATAATCAAGCGATTATCATTCTTTCCAGCAAAGGCAAAAAGCCCTTTTTTCAAAATAACTGCAATTAGAACAACTAATAATTACAAAAATCAATTTTTATTACAAGATTTGTCACAAACAGGCAGTTTGAGAAAATAAGAAAGAAAAATTGATCGAGGTTTGAAAATAAATAATTGTTTTATGTATGGATGGGCAAGTTGGAAGGTGGACAGAGAGTGGAAGATGATTGATTGAACCCCACCTTCTAATGCTGCAATAAAAATGAGGGATGACCCACAAGAAAAAGGAAGTTATTTCTGCAAGTCTTTCGTTTTCTTTTGTTGGTGGTGGATAACACACAAGGGTCATGGGACCTTTCGATTTCCCAGCTAAGAGATATTGTTGAATCACCTGGATGGTGACCCTTTGTGGGGAGAGGGAAGTCCCTCTCTCTTACATCACACACACACACTCACTCACTCATGCACACAATCTTCATGGTTAAAACTAAACCATATCATATGTAATGTGTGTGGGCTTCATTCCCCACTCTAGCTAGCTAGCCTTTTAGCTTATCTCTTACACCCTACGCAAAAGGGAAAAATTGGGAAACTTGTATCTTGATATGGATATTTACTTGCATAGACATAAATATTGAAATAGTGTCAAACACATTGATGATTGCTAAATATTCAAATTGTGTTTAGGATTCTCTGTTTCAAAAAATATCAAATTGCACTCAGAATAGTAGAGGTGCTTAAACACCTTAACATTCTCATTTATTTATTTTTTCCATGCGGGTTGGGTTTGATCCAGTTGATCTTTGATGCAGGACGGCAATCATTGAATATGAACACATGGAATCATCTCCCTCCAAACATCATTTTAGGCTCGAGCATACTGGTCCATGTCAGACAAACACTATAAATACCTTATACAGGGATTAACAAAATGTAATCACTTCTCTTGTTTAAGGTTATTATATGCATCATCCTTCTTCGACATTTAGTAACTTTGCCACCAAAAGACTTTCGTTGGAGTACCACTCAGCGACTCTTAAGTTATAGTGTTAAACACAATGAAAATTCAATATGGATCCAACCGTTGAGGCTTAAAGCAAGTAGACTATATATTCCAGGTTACAACCAATCATGTCTCCTTAAATCAGAGTCGTATCTACTATTGAATGACAAGTAGAGACCACAATTCCATTAAAGTAACTGAAGTCCTTCCACCAGAGAAGTAATTCGAAGTATTTCTTTTAGAAGTACTTTATTAAAGCATCAATGAAATTAAAATCGTCCGATGACAAAAGTGATTAGTAACTCAAACTCGTGACCTTCTTGAGAAAAATTATGTCGTAGACTAGCTGATTCCCAACTTAATTAACAGTAATTCTTGGGTTAATTAGTCTGCATTACGCATATTACCCGGGATAATATTATCACGTATATTCCATAAACCAATTATGCATAGGGTAGACAACTTTAAAATGAAATGAAAATTCCTCTTTCCCTTGTCTCTGTATGTCACCAGCATATACAGAAACTTGCTCTCTCGTGTACACACACAATGGATGGCATGTAATAAAATGTGTAGGCCCATGTGGTCTTAATCAAATTTAGTCTTAATTAGAATTATTATCAAAGATTTATATGTATAGGAGGTCAGAATGTAATCTTGTCCTCCCTAAGTTCACATCATCATGTCCATCGCCTTGATCCAATCAAAAAACTTAGAAATTTTTAAGGTAGTTAACAAAGGCATAATCTCATGATTAGCTTCTTAATTAATCATCAAAAGCCTCTTGATTTTGCAAAAGGTGTCGAATGATGTATATATATTTTTGTATTGTAATTAACTTTTATGTGTCATGTTGATGAGCATGTGCTAACCTAAACCCGACATCATTTGTGTGGCATGACAAAGTGGACACCCCACAAATTAAATATTTATTTGTCTAATTGTGAAATTTTCTCTTCTCCCTTATATTTTAATTGTGAAAAGCTCATGTCTTTTCGAGCAGATTTATTAAGATAAGTAAGGAATCTATACTAAAATTAAATCATCATCAAATGCCACTTATATTTTGCTATATTGTCATTCTTGATAATAGATGGTGACATACATTAATTATATTGACATTCCCTCCCGATTTTGGTGTCCATTTTCGTGTTCTACTATTGCTTGAAAGAAGGATTTAAAAAAAAAAAAAGAAAGAAAAAGAAAGAAAAAAAGAAAAAGGAACTTGAATTCTTTTGATATATATCTAAAATATTAGGGCATGATAATATCGAGTGGCGAAAAAATAAATAAGTATTAGGATTTCAATAATATCATATTAAAGTTTAGGTAAAATCTTTAAATTATAATAAAACTCAAACACACATTTTTCTGAAAAAAATGATGAAATTGTGAGTGATAGATTAATAGCCTATAAAGCAAGACTGTTAAATAATGGAGAGTCAATCTGTAGATACTATTTTAACTTCAGAAAAGAAATATTGCCAATGAATTGATATATATGTTACAGTAAAGTTCAACTTTATATTTCGTAATTTAATAATTTGAAATTTACCAAAATAAATACATGCTAAAGGCTAGGGCAAAAACATCCATCATTAATTAAGTTATACCAGTGTATCATTATCATAAAGAGCAATTTAATATATATATATATATATATAGTACTTTCTAAACACTGAAACTTTAGTTTTGGGAATATATATATAATACATGCAATTGTATATATGTATATGGAAATATTAGTCAGTAATAAATTTTTGTCAAATTTCTCTAATCCTCTTCATGAAACTTTGCCCCACAGTTAAATCAAATTGATCTTTATTGCATTAGCAAATTAATTTATTTGGTTTTGTTTTGGAATATTCAGAAGAAATTTTATAGAAAAATATATTTTGATAGTAAATTTGAAGAAATTAAATGTATATAAAATAAAATCATATCTGGTCATATTAATTTTGAAAAAAATACATTTTGATGATGAGTTTAAGGAACGTGTAGAAAATGAAAGTTTTATTTGATTTTTATATTTTGAAAAGAGACAAATTGTATATATACTATATATAAATGTCATTTCATATAATAGTCTATTATATATAGTAGTATCATGTCAAACGTTTAGATTATTATAATATAAATTATTTTAATAACAATATCATAATTGAAAAATATATATTTACATTAAATAATAATTGGAGAAAAAAAAAATAAATGTGAAAGATGTAGCCATGGCATTTATCACGCAATATATTAAAGGCGCCAATTACAATAGTTGCCGTGGGCATAATATATGTCGAAACGCGACAGCATTAGTCATTTCGTGTCTCCTTTAGTTGAGTTTGCTAACGCCATAAATCTTGCTTTATGTCAAATTAGTGTCTTATCTTAAAGTGAAAAAGAATTAGCACTAGTTGCAAATTGCACATTTTTCAACATCAATTTCCATTAGAATCCAAAGATGAAAATTTGTATATTTATTTATTTATATTCGATTTTTGACTATTACTTTGGATTTTGTCCCGAGATGAGCACAACTAGAAATAATGCTTAGAATAGAATATTAGGTAAATCTATGAATATAAGTTCCAGGGCATATTTGCAACAACTTTTGAAAAGTACTTTTCAATTTTAAAATTAAATTAAGTTACTTTCTAATATTTGAAAATATTGCTTCTGTTTTCGATTCTCTAAGATTAAGTAGAAGAAAAAGTAGTTAAAATTAAAATTAGCAACATACTCCCAACTTCTCCAGTTTTTTTAGTGATTTTAATTTTTATTTTTAAACACTATCAACTTTTATTAAAACATTCAAGATCTATAACTTTTTCTATAATTTTTCACTTCTTCAAAACATAAAAACTCTTACAAACACCCTTTTAAGTTTTAACGCCCACTTTAAATACCAAAACATGACTTTATATACCGGCACCATCAGCTTTTAATTATCTTTTTGCATTAGCTTGGTTGCTAAGAAGATCATAATGCAATTAACTCAATTAACTTTGAATTAACTTTTTCTCTTTTACAACCCCAAAGTTTTTTTTCTTTTCTTTTCTTTTTTCTTTTTTCTTTTTCCTTTTTGATTCTCTTTTTCTTAAGCTCTCAATTCATGCAGATCTAATTGGCTCAAATAATTGAAGAAAACTTGATGTTCATGTTGAGGCATGGTAAAATTAATCTCTTCATCCAACAAGTATTGCAAATTATTTTTTGAGAGAGAAGTGATTACATTTAATCATTTAATCAATATCATTATATGAATATATTTCAAATATCAAATATAAGAACTAAATAAATTCTATAAATTACCATGCGAAAGATAAATATACTATACAGTAGATAAAGAATCACATGCCACTAGCCAGTGGTAGAGCCAGAAAATTATATTAGTGGGGGCATAAATATCAATGTAAAAATATAATTATAAATATAAAACTATATATAAACTTGTGCAAGTTCAAATAAAATATATACTTTATAATTACATAATTGTCCACACTATGTTATCATATTTTGAAATTATTACACAATTTTTTTCAATTTATAAAACCACCAATGGCAATACATTACCACTCCCTTAGTCTCCAGTTTCCATCCTCATATATAAAATAACACACAAGTAATAATTTTTCACAAAAGATTTAAAAAATTTACATATAGTTTCCACAAAAATTTCCTTTTATTCAAAGATTTTCTTACAAACAGTTTCTTTCCTAAAGAATAAAGATCCTACACTATAAACTTCAGGGAAGTAAAAATAAAATAAATAAACAAACAAAAAAAAATATATATAAGGACCAAAAACTTCAACTGATACAGGCAAAAACAAATAAAAATAATACAAAATTTATTTTTAATAAAACATGAAAATGCAAAATTCTTATACTAACTCAAGATTCTATCATCAATATTATATTTGAAAGAAAGAAATTAGAGACTCACATAATCTAGTTCTTGTTGGGAAAAAAGAAAAAAAAAATTGTATGAGTCTTGAATCTCTCTAGAAAATAAAATAAATACAAATTATTGGATTGGTATCTGAGAGTGAGAAAAAGGAAGGGAGAAAGAGAAAGAAAGGTAGGAGTATTATATAAATGACTTCATATTTGGGAATGAAAAGGTAGAGGTGCGCATTTGAAAAGGGCTTGGATCATTTAATTTTTCACCCACTTATTTTATTATCATTATTTTTAGCAGTAGAGTGTGAGGGCAAATTTTAAATTTAATGAAACCAATATGAAAATATCATATACTTAGAGGTTATTTTGAAAAATTCAGTGGGGGCAACGGGTTGCCCCCACCTTGGCTCCGCTACTGCCACTAGCGAGATTCGAACTTGCACCTTTGTTAAGGTTATATATAAAAACCACCGGTTATGTATATGCATGCTAATGTTCTTAATTTGAATTTTATTTATAGTACAATTTGTGCTTTAATTTTCCATTAATGCGTGCTTTGTACTTCAAATATTTTATTATATTAGTCTGTCAAAATGTAATATATTTGGATTGTCTTCTATACTACAAATTTGAATTAATTAACATGAAAAGAAATTATATATCAATATCCATGAAAAAATAAATTAATTAAGCATTTCTCGTCTTAAAAAAAAGTAACCAGAAGCTAGTTTAATCATTGAACCATGCAAGTCATGCTGTTCGAACGGATAGATCATAGTTGTATATCGTGTTTAACAACATACGATTTGTTTTCTTTTCGGAATTTAGTTTCTTACTCTTTCATTTTAAAGGAGTGTAGTCTTGAAAATCAATGCATGTCTCCGTATATAAACTTAGATATTATCTGGGAAATAGATTTTTTTTCTTAAAAACAAAAAATCATTTGTGATATTACTCAAATAGACAAATTGTTTATTTGCATCTCCCCAGAATTTGAATTTAATGTCGAAACAATTCATGATTAATGTTTCGTGGATCATTCATAAAATATATACATATATATATATATGTCTTATCCCGCTGTATTATCAATACAGTAATAGATCGGCTTCAATTTTGCACTATACACATTTCCAGTCATATCGATGCTAACTTGCACATTCAATATTCTGCACCTTGCTTATGATCGAGCACTATAGATTACGATGTTTTGAAGAATTTCCATTGCAACCTTAATGATTAATACTATTTTTTTTTTTAATTTCAAATTTTATTCATGCATCTTATCTAATTGAGTATTTATTCAATGCCATATATCAAGTGGACCACAAATATATCGATTTCGCAAAAACTCATTTATCAATTTTGAGTCGACACTGACTATAATTGCTTCTTGGTGCACACACTTGAAATTTGAATGTAATGAAATATTTACGTTAATGTGTTGATAATGTATCGATCAAATGTAATGATTTCTCTTGAAAAAAGATATGATTAGCCAATGAACCATAACCTAATTGGTTAGGGAGAAGTCTCATAACCATGGTTATGAGTTCAAATCCCACTGAATGCGTGTGGGCTTTTCATCTACTGCATGATGACTTTAATTTTACTATATAGTAGTTTGCTTTATTTGTTATATATTTGATCTTTGAATGTATTAAATTATTTGTATTGATATATTGATGTTTTAATGATTGAATGTAACTATTTCTCTCTAAAAAAAAATATCGATATAAATATTTTAATATATTCAAAAATCAAATATATAATAGATAAAATAAGCTATTTATAGTATAATTAAAGTTACTATGCAGGTCATGAAAAGTTCATATGCGCTCGGTACGATTCAAACTCATAACTTCATGATTATTAAACCTCTTCCTAACCAACTGAGTCACTGGTCATTGGCGAAAATTATGATTATTTACAATATTAAATTGTAGAGTCAATACATATATGATTAAAAGTGAAAAATAGTATCATTAAAGAACTAAATATTCCATTTTCCCTATATTATACCTAACCTCCGTTAATTATATACCCAAATACGAGACCAAGCTAGCAAAGATGATAAAAGCGTGGTTCCCAACTTGATTAGAAATTTATTTAAACTGAATATCTTAGAATCTGTACAAGGTTGGTTTGGTCCATTTAAAAGAAATGCAAAAATAAATTAATTAATTAATTAAAGGAGTCTGAGAGGTCTGAGAGGCGTCGGCGATCCGAATCTTAATGGTAAACATACAGTACTGAAGGCTGAAGCATTGATTAAGAGTGTCCGGAATCCGTAAACAGATAATGAGTCGGCTGAATCATCACTTGGTGAGGGGTCACCCAATCTCAACATATTTAATTAGATACCCCTCTCTCACTTATTTATTTATTTTCACATAACATTGAACCAATTTTTGATGGACACAACTAATTTTAGTTCGCTTATATGATTAAGTATGATGATGGATTTGTTTCGGGGTAGGTTGGCTAAAATTTGTGGTTTGATTTTGGTCCCTTAAGATTTCTATAGAAATTCATAACTTAGCCGATCTAAATTTGGATCCTGATTGAGCGAAGTTGTTAGATTTATTTTATAATTTTAAAAGTATTTCAAAAATATTTTTGACAAATATACCAACATAAGTTTGTTACATACAAAATAATGTTATTAAACTGGCTAATTATTCATAAATTAAGTCCTGCGCATATTTTAATATTGAAGAAATTTAAAATTTCAAAAGTATATATATCACGTTACATAAATAATATATATATATATATCCTAAATGCATAACCTATCTACTAATGCAATATTATTGCAAGCTGTCCAAAAAGGATTAATAGGGAAGATGTTAAGGATGGTTAGATGCTTTGTTTACTGTTGGTATAGCTAGATTTTCTAAGAGAAAATTAGGAAATATATGTTGAGAAATTTAAAAATGAGAATAAATAAATATATTTTGAAGAAGAATCTAACAATAGATATTTCAGAAAAGAAATACAATCATCCACTCGTAGCTATGCTGTCTAATTGACACCGTCTCTTGAATGAAGTGACATCGTTTTTTCATTTTTATAGTGGAGGTACTAAATTCGAGTCTCATCAATAAAGTATAAGTACTTGTCTATGTATGATAGTATTTATCTAACGAGTATTCCATTCTTTTAAAAATTAATTCAAGAGAAGCAGTTGGCACACAGTGTCTTTTTCCTTCTTCCAATTTTTTTTTTCTTTTTTAATTACACACACACACACTGATGCTAAATAAATAAATAGAGTGGCAAAGTAGCACTGTGAATAATAAAAGGTTCTTTAGTATGTCATATTGGATTGATCATATTAATTAATAACATGGAACATATGAAACACTTTTGTATTTGTTAAGTATAACTTAGACTTTTGATAACATTTACATAGTATATTCATATTTCTAATAAAATATTTGATAGTTCTTACTAATTTACAACTCTTAAATTATAGACATAAATATCCATTCTTAAATTATTTTTTTTCTAAAAGATTACAATTTTAGGAATATCGTTGAAATCTTATTATTCTATACTAATATATTCAAGTGGACTAAGAGAAACTTAGCAATAGAAAAATAGTATGTGATGGATGTTTTTAGCATGCCGGAATACTAAACGAGTTACAATGAGTTAAAAAATAATAGTAGTCATTTTTGTAATTTCTCTATAAAAAATTATGGTGGTACGGAGGATGAAGTAAAATGAAGCGAGGGTGGGGTGAGCGTGGAGGGTTGGTGGGGGGACAAAAGCTGCAACGCTCACTGGGGGGCGTGCGGCTTCCCTTCAGTTACTCTGCAGTCTGCTCTGCATGCATGCCTCCACTGCCGTCTCTACTTCCCTCTATTATTTTTTTCTTTTTCTTTTTTGTTTTCTGAAACTTATTGCTCAAAATTAATTGATTCAACATTTCAAATATTAGGGGATAAATTTATTGCAAAAAAGTTAATAGATACTATCAACTATCAACGAATGGGTTGATTCCGTGCGTGGTATTTATAATCAATTATGCAAACATAATCACCAGCCGCGGTTGTTAATTGAAAAAAATATAGGGTGAATTACAAAAATCACCTTTGAGGTTTGGTATAATTACAAGAACCATCCTTCAGATTTGACAAATTACAAAAATCACCCTTGACGAAGTGATATTTTTTAGATTTAGCGAAAGTTGATGATGTTACCGTATAGACAAAGAGTAAATTTTAAAAGTAAAGCTAAAATTTATCTTTTATACATATGGTAACATCGTTAATTTTCATTAAATTCGAGCAATATTACTTCATTAGGGGTGGTTCTTGCAATACACCAAACTTCAATGGTAATTTTTGTAATTCACCCAAAAATATATTATAATTAGAAGTACTCTATATAAATTTGAAAAAATAAACCCATTTTGCCATCATATAAATGCATAAGAATCCCCTCATGCACATTGGTTAAACATATTTGGGTGGGGATATTAAAGTTTTATCATACATATTTTTTTTAAAAAAAAAATAGCTTACAACATCTTATAAGCATCTCATAAGTAGTTTCAAATCGTGTTTATTATAAATTATTGATAATTAATTCTAAAGAATTATAGCATAAATAGGGTTTTGAAATATTCAAAGAACTTTTAGTGCTTATAATCAGATAAGTGATTTTTTAAACTTAGTTGCAAACATCATCTTAATTTGATTGAAAAATCAAATAGAGTGCAAAAAAGGTTAGATGGTTAATTTCTCTTAAACAATAGAAAAGATGCGGTTGATTGGTTTGGTGGATCCATTTTGGGAGAGTGAATTTTACTCTCTCAAAATAATAACCGTGACTCTTTTAAATTTCAAGTTTTTCTTCCTCTCTTTTTTTTTTCTTTTTCAAAACATTTTAAAAGATTCTAATAATTTAAATCATGACATAAATCATGCAAAACTATAAATATTTCCATTATTATTTTAATGTAAATATTATATCAATGTAAAAAAAAAAAGGACATATAACCATATATAAATATGATATAACATCCTTTATCAGACAAAAACTTACATGAAAAGACATTTACATCATAATATGTCATTTCTTTAAATAAAAACAAATATTACCTCATTTTCAATACTTTCAAAACATGCTCATATAGCACATACAATTCGACTATGACCTTGAATTTTCAACCTGTCACATAAATAAACTTGTGAAGTCGTTAAATTTGTATTCATTGATGATCCTTCAATAATCAAATCAATTCTAGAACAAGAAAACATCAAAATAGACGGCAAAAATTTTAGTAAACTAGAATCAACATAATAGTAAATTGATGATTGTAAGAGATTAATAAATTGAATCTCAATTAAATACAAATCCAACTTATACAATGATGATTATAGAAAACTTCAAAGCAAGGAAAAAAAGTAGTAGTTATCACCTAGTCAATAATTACGCGTACGAGTCCACTCAAACTGTAAGTCTAGTGACCTAGGTCAAGTGAAATTTAATATGAACTCGAATTACTAGGTTTGAGGTTATCTTTGTCTTTTCCTTTTCTTTTTTTTTTTTTTTTGGGATGAATTGAACTTGAGCCTATATATAAATGTCTCAAAAGTTCACAATTGATTCGTGAGTTATTAATTTCTCTTGTCAATTTAAAATTTTATTATATAATTTTATTAATAAATAATAGTGCAAGCGACATTCGTATTATTTGTATAACGATGTTATTATATTGGACACAAAAAAATATATTATCATAAGAATTTAAGTTATACAAAAGGAAAAAGAATTGAAATTATTATATTCAAAGTATCTAAAGAATAAAGTTATACTAAAGTATAAAAAATACATAATATGGTATACGCAGACTTGAACTTTGTCATATATAATAATTCAATTTAATACTAAACGATCATACAATTCTTTTGATTATTTTTATTTTTATGTTAAAAAAGATAATACCAAAATATTAAGAATAATGGCGAATATTAATAAGAATAATATAAAAAAACCTAGAGGTAAAAAATTCACATTGTACTTGATCTGGGCCTAGTGCATTGCACCTTTAGGAAAAAGATTAATTAACATTGCACTGGAACAAATATTATTATATTGGGTGTGGTCCGAGGCTGTCCTTATGGTTGCGGGTAGGTACCTAACTCTTACTTTTGAAACTGTAAATCTGAGGCTGACTTTTCTAATGCAGCAGATGTGATCCTTACATATATGATTTTAATCGCATAAACAACGACAAAAGATTTCAAACATGTAAAATTACATTAAATAAACATAATTCATCATAGTACTTTAGTGAGTGAACTTAATCATGCATAATAAAATTATAGTACCTTAGATATAGAAATAGTAGTTGATTTTGAGTTACGAGCATGACCTGTCTCTACATCAGACAACTAATAAGATTTTGATAACAAAGTTATTTGGTCGATAATGTTTTTTTCTTTTTTCTTTTGTTTTGTTTTTTCCCTTTGTTTGTGTTCACCATGCCTTTGTCATTTCCTTCTATCACATTTTAATATTGTGCGGAGTAGATGCATTTATTGTACTAAAAAAATGATTGTTATCTTTTTACCATTCATCATAAGAGGTATTTCTTGTTTAAACTGATCCTACTGTTGATCAAATTTTTCCCTTAATTTATTCGAAGATCTTAATTTCTAAGGAAGAAGTATCTTTAAGAAAATTTTCTCTTCTTCTGAATTTTCCTTAAATGGACTAAATAAGGTTGTTCTAAATAATCTTATTCTATCGATTACCATTTTTTTGTCATTATCTTCCTCGTTTATAAGGATAGATTTCAGTTATAAATTGCAACCCATGACTAAAGAGGAATTTCTTCTTTATAGTTTGAACTTCTTCAATCTATTTTTCTACAAAATTAGATTCCTCGAAAAATTGATATCATCCCAAGTTCATATCTAGCATGGCCCATAGAATTTTTCCGTTATATTCCATCCAACAGGTGGCATTGAATATCAAAGTTTTTCTTTTAACTTAAAAGAGATGCGATAGATCATTTGTTTATGCATAGTAGGAAATTTCTAATGCTTCATTTGGTCCAAGAAAATTGAATCTGATTTGACAAACTAATCCCCCCTCCCCTCTCAATGGCTTCAATTGAGAACGGATGTATTTGAAGATCAAATTTAACTTTCCTAATACCATATTCAGAGAAATACTCATAACGAAAATGCACTTTTAAAGATTGATTTAGTTCTTGATTCATGAATAATTTTCTTCATTTTTTTCAAAGACAAGTGAAGGAAATTTTTATTTAATTCTTTGTAATGAGAAATTCTTTCGAACATATGAAGATACGAGTTACCTACATCACAATCTAGAACATTCATAGGTCTTCTTGTTTGAAGCGTCGAGTTTGAGGCATACGTATCATATTCGAATCGCATGACATAAATGATGTCTATGGAAAGCATTTTGATGTATCTATTTTTCTATTAACTTCTTTAATTCATTTGAAAGCTCAATCATTGATCTTCCAAATTTAACCCTTTTCCAGAATATGGTTTCTTATAGTTCGTTAATTGGGATTATGAGATTGTTTATATATCCTGAGATTATAAAAATTATTTGGTTTTTCGATTAACAATTGGAATAGAATAAGTATGACGCACATGCCATGATTGATTGTCAGAAGTATACTTATTTCTTGGATACCAATATGAGCCAGTTGGTATGTCTCTTGGTTTGAAGTTGCTACTCTTTTATGGATTGAAACCTATGTTTTTAAAGTACGTCCTTTATTTTGATTATTTTGCAAGATTTCCAGATAAGTTAATATCAATCTGAATGTTTGGTAAGTAATTTGCAGGAACATTTTTCATCAAAATTAATATGAACAACTTCGAAAGAGTAGTGAGAAATATAATTTGGCTATCTTACTCTTTTAAGTTTGGCTTCAATTTTTTTTATTGTTGAGAAAAAACTCAGAAAATTTTGTTATCTTTTTTTTTGAGAGAAGCGATTACATTCGACTATATAT
The DNA here is from genome assembly GCA_014898755.1 of Handroanthus guayacan. NCBI lineage: Eukaryota > Viridiplantae > Streptophyta > Magnoliopsida > Lamiales > Bignoniaceae > Handroanthus > Handroanthus guayacan. The sequence goes on along the minus strand of JACFYI010003527.1, from coordinate 80,029 downwards.
CAATATCATTGCAACAATATATTTTGAAGACCAAATATATGACTAGATACAATTCAAATAATCCAAACCACCATTTTGGTGGACAAAGACTACCATACGGTAGATAAACACCCACACGCCGTTGGTGGGACTCTAACCTTGCACCTCTACTATGAAATAGTGGAGGCCGTGCCACTGCATCCAAAGGACGATGGCGAAAATTTTGTTATCTTTACATATAATATAATACATTATTTCTCCGGAAATTAGGTCAGATTATATTTCTCCTATCAAGGGTTGGATAAGATCATTGTACCCTGTTGTCTTGTACAACGCAAATAATTGGATAATCAAATAGCAAGCCCAGACAAGGGGGCAATTGCAATTCTTATTTGTATTATTCGTATGCGTAAGGATCTCACTTTGGGATACTTTTTTGTGAAGTCTCCTAACCTTATTTTTGTTAAATATTTGGATCCCACGGGACTAGTTGATGTTTGCCTACCTTTTGTAATTCCTTCAAACATTTCAAAAGTTTTACTTTGCCTAGGTTTGACTCTTGTTATTTGTGTGTACATGCGCACACACACATAAGGCACCATTTTTAAATTTCTTATATTTCTTCACTTTATTCTTAAGAGTCCCTAATGACATCACTAAGCGTGCTCGACTCAATTCTTCGTGTGGTCCAGATTTGGAATTGGAACTGTCTTCTTGAATTTCAGTGTAGTTATGTTTTTCTTGGACATTTTGAACCCATTTTCTTTTAAGGATTTTATGAATTTTGAATTTCTTCTAGGACATTCTAAGGCTGTATGTCATTTTTCATTACTGTAGTAACAAGTTTACATAATTTTTTTTTAAATTGTATAGATTTTCTTTTTGCAATTTTTCCGAGCATATTTTATGCGAGAAATTTTTGTTTTGCCTTTCTTTTTATAGGGTGTATTAGTTATGCGGGATGCTACTTCCCAACTTTCTAAAGGATTTTATCACAATATTTTTGCTCTTCGCTATTTGGCTAATTGTGTTTTAATTAACTTATCTATTATTGTTGTTGTTGTTGTTGTTGTTATTATTATTATTATTTTGTTTTTGCCTTTTCTTTGCAACAATGCTTTGATATTACTATTTCAAAAGGTAAAAATTAAAAAAGTTTTTTGTGAATGAAAAGAATCAAATGGATACTTTCTACTTTCTAGAAGAAAATACTCAAAACGGAGATTTATTTAGAAATTCCTAAGATTTCTGTCAATTTATGTGTTCGTTTTCATATATAGTTATATACATATGTATTGTGTTTACATATATACTTGTGCGTTTTCATTATATATGTTAGTAATAATTATGAAGTGCTAATAAGTAGTTATGAATGTTGAACATCATAATTAGTGACTTTATACCTTTGTGGGCATGTGCAAATTCTCCGTTTTTTGCGGATTAGTGGTCTAATGAGCGTGGTAATCAAATTCTTGTTCTTCGCATCTTTATGATGGGGACATCAATTAATTCATTATTGGATTGTACCACAATTTACATTTATGACATTTCTTCTATACTTAATTAATTAATTAATGCAACTTATTTTATTGCGTTATAATCACCAATATGCAGTAGAGAAATCCGAGTACGGGTAAAAGTACTAATAAAAATTACCTTGGTACGTAAAATTGTACCTTCATGTCAATTTGAGCTGCCATCCTCCTATTATATTAATTTATATTATTTATATATACAGAGTAAAAAAAAAATATTTCTTCTAAAAAAATTATGACGGATAATATTCTGTTTTATATAGATGTTATATGTGACAAATTTGTGATGGGATACTAAAGGATTAAAAAATGAACAAAAATTTAAGATTAATGAGGACACTTGTGATGACATTATGATAAATTTCTATAAAATTATTTTAATTTATAATGGAAAGTTTCATTACAAAAGTCAGTTCAAAGACAGTTATCATAAAATTAATTAGTGACAATATATACATATATATATATATTAATGAAATTTAATGAAATTGCGACGAAATTTTTTTTTGAAAAAATATGTTTGTGATGAACTTCATTAGATTTGTAGTGGATTTTTGCGCTAATAAATAATATGCTTTCTCGCAGTGATAACAAAGAAATATTATATATAACTGCTAATGATATAATTATATAATCGCTTTAGGTTCCCTTTCACTATTATATAAAATTATTTTTTTTAATCAAAGATTCATTGTAAGAGGTTCTTTCTAATTTCTTATTTTGATTAAGGTCGGCAATAATTTGGTGAATCTAAATTAATTAGTCACATTTATACCTTAGTGAATTTGTTTGTAATACTTCAAATTTGGTATATATTTAGTTTTTTCCTTCTCTATTTGTGACACCCAAGAATTTCCTTAACGTACAAATTTCAAAATTCACCAATTT
>JACFYI010003527.1:62036-77527 GCA_014898755.1 Handroanthus guayacan | reverse complement strand
TGGCCCCTTTGGCACCTAACATTTTATCATATTGCAATGTGATAACAATATCTATTTATTCGAAATATTCATTTATTGAATTTGGTCCAGCATCTGTTTGGGATTTAGGAATATACTTTGTATAAATGAAGGGATTTTTTTCCCCCTCAGAAATTAAAAAACGTATTGGCAAGAGCCAAAAATATTTTGGAGTAAAGCAATTATTTATATCCTATATCGAAATATTTTATAATTATGTTAATACATATACTAGTAATAATAAAATAAGAAAACCTATATTAATGTAGAACAGTATAAAGATCCACACGATTGATAAAAATTTGAATGTAAGATCTTGTAAAAATTAACTTTTAAGATTTGGGTATCTATTTTTCTAATAAAAAAAGAAAAGAAAACTAACTTAAATGAATTGTATAAAGATATGTTGGTACCACAATGATATTATTGCTAGGTCATTTTTTAAATACATGCAATGTTTGAGGCACATCATTACTCAATATTCTCCAATGGGACCTAAAAACATTTAATTATTAAATAACAACAGGATTCTGTACTTTTTTTTTTAAAATTAATTTGGGTTTTTTTTTTTTTTTTTTTTTTTTTTTTGTGGGGGGGTTGGGGCGGGGGAGGAATGCATGTTCCTTAACAAATTAACAAATCTAATGGTAATTTTCTGGTCTTGGAATACAAGACATATTTGATCTATCAAGGATTACAATGTCTAATCGAACCTATGTAGATCCAATACTATTTAAGTTTTTCTTTTTGTATATTTATATTTTCTAGACAAAATTACCTATTAGGCTATTACTTACAGCAACTGAGGCACATTAATTAATTATCTCAAAAAATTGGTAATAAATACACTAAATATCCATGTTACTTCTATATTTACATATTTTATCTTCATTTCTTTAAATTAATATATACTCCACAATTCACATACGTCCATATATATATATATTCATAATTATGAAACATAAACCACAAAAATATTAAAAATATAAAAAATTTAGCTAGTTTCTTAAAACTCGAGTATCGCAGAAATATGCGTTCAGAGTTTATTCACTTTTTACAATAATTGTTTGTCAACATTATGCCGATTTAATTTTCGTTAAAAGCAAAATGAACATTATACATTTGTAAAATTCGAGAGGGACTTTTTACATCAAAATTCTTTTTACATTTTGTAAGTTAGATGTTACTTAATTTACAAAAGACCTGGTAGTGTAAATGGCATCCTGTATATATATATTTTCTTTTAAGGAGCTTCCATGCGAACATTAAAGAATCAGAATTCACACGTGATTTTGCATATAAGGTAATTAGAATCCAGCAATTAGTAAGAAAACAAACAGTGGAGGGATTACTATTTATGTAAAAAATTGTCATCTAAGAGCCGAACACGCAATGTAGTTTCCTACTTTGTTTAATCCCATCTGGTTGGTTTTATGTCGGCCTGTTCTCTCTATTATACCTCACCCAACACACAAATACACACACTAATACGTGTGTGTATATATATATTTGTATGCAGCATCAATATTATACAAATATTATTACAACTATACAATGATGGAATGAAATTATAATAAACTGAGTGTCGTACAATATACCTGTGCTATAAAGGAACTGGGCTTTTATTGGCGACGGGTTTTCCGGCGAGTTCCAAGATTCCTTCCCCCTTTCCCACTGTCTTGATCCCGTCTGCTCCGCCGCTTCTGAATACTCCCCGCCATCTCTCCTCCACCCACGTGGGCTACACTTTTCCATTTTTAGCAAATTTTTTCAGCTTCAAGAATTTTCCGGACGCGATACTGTACGGCGACCTCCGCAGTTTGATGGGCCAGCTCATTCTTGGCTGTTTCTTCAATTTGAGTGTGGAATTTGAGAACACATCCGTGTTTTGGGACCTGAAGCTTTCAGTTGGGGAGGATTTTCTGTGTTCTTGAAACAAAAGGGTATTTGTTGAATGCGAAAGAAGATAATTTTCTGTCGTGGAGATACGTCGGAGATGATGGGCAAAAATGTTTTACTGGTTTTTCAGGTGAAGTTTGGGGAATGGCAGTTGAGTTTTGATTTGTGAGAGGGGAGAATTTTCCGATGGTTTTATGTTGATTGGAAGGAACTGTTTTACTGACAAGTTTAGTGGCTTCAACTCAGCTTTATTGGGGTGTTGAAAGAAGTAAGTATTTCTTGAGTGAAGATAATAAACTTGGTGGATGTGGTTTTAGGGGAAGATATTTTGGGTGAAAGGAAGTTAAATTGCTGAGTGTATATAGGTGGATTTTTGCGGCAATGAAGATTCCATCTAACGGATTTTTGGCAAATTCAGGAGAAGGTGTGTTCATATTCATTGTTTGCAGTGACATCTTTTATTTTTTTATTTTTGGTTCCAAATTATGAGCTTGAAGTGCTTTGCCTTCTCTGTTTTTCATGCTGAAACGGATGAGTATTTCTCAGCCAGTTCCATGATTTCTTTTTATCTCATAAAGGATGAAGCTTCTTGCTTTGTCTTCGTAAACTGCAGATATTTTTCTTCTTTTGATAATCAGATACTTATCGAAAAAGGAAAAAGCCTTGCATCCTTTTATTTATCAAAAAAGAAAAAAAAAAAAATACCACTTCTTTTGTTCTTCTTTGTGATCCACAAACATTTTGTAGAGTTTGAGGAAGATCGTATCTTCTGTGGATCAGCATTATTTCTGTAAAAAATTTAAAGAAGGAACTTTTAGCTTTCTTCAAATCCAGATTTTAAACTTTTAGGCTTTAGCTTCTTGAATTTGTTATATCATTCATTGGAGATAATCGGATTAGAGAGATCTTAATTTGTCTTTCACTTAATTTTGGATCTTTTTTGTCTTGATTTTCAATAACTATTTAGTAGTTTTATGAATTATCCGAAAAATTTGATCTTTAATCTAGATAAGTAAGTTGATTGCCAAACTTTTATATTGGAAGGCTTTCAAGAGGGATTCTTCTCTGTTCTGTCTATTGCTGGTTTAGTCCCATACTTCGGTGCTCCTCTGTCCTAGCATTTATTCCTAAATGCTGCAACTTTCGACATATGATTCACGAAGCATACGTTTGATGGACAAGTCTCCCCACTTGAACAATGCACTTTATTACGTTTGTTAGAAAGTGAACTCATAAAGAAAAGTAGTCTAGACTTGAACAAATTTCTATTGAGAGACTGAAAATCTATTACATCCAGGAGAAAAGAAGGTGATCAATTCTGAGTTATGGCATGCATGTGCCGGCCCATTGGTTTCTTTGCCTCCTGTTGGAAGTCTTGTGGTCTATTTTCCTCAAGGTCACAGCGAACAAGTATGTTTTTTTATCTCTATTTTTGGTTCTTTTCATCTGATTGCTGAAATCTAGTGATATTTGCCTTTCTTTTTCATATTAGAGATTTCTTTGTAAATACAGGTTGCGGCATCCATGCAGAAAGAGGCAGATTGCATCCCGAGTTATCCCAATCTTCCTTCCAAGTTGATCTGCATGCTCCACAATGTCACTTTACATGTATGAATTTTCGTATAGAAGTATGAAATGAGTGATTTATCCATCATAAATTAAATTTGGTTGTGTTAACACTTGTGCAAGTGAATGTTCCGTCAGTTGGAGATGGAACACATATACATTTTCTTTTACGCATTGAACTTAGTTAGCCGCCTAAGAGCCGAAGGGGTCAACTCATGAGTCGTATCAAATGTCTCTTCCTTTGCTCCTCTAAATGGCTCTTTGCATGAGATTATTTTCAAATGATCAACATCAATGACCTTCGTGAGGTCGAATTTCATATTGATGCAAATAACTAGAAAATCATCAACATGATTTAATTAATTGGCATAACTAAATGTATACATTCAACGATATGTCACTTTTCATCAGGCTGATGCTGAAAGTGATGAGGTCTATGCTCAGATGACTCTCCAACCAGTGAACAAGGTATTTTATCATATTATTTATTGTGTTATGATATAACATTTCTTTTTTGGCAGCTAATGTCCTTGAACTTATTTATTCTACAGTATGATCAGGAAGCGTTACTGGTATCTGATATTGGACTTAAGCACAACCGGCAACCTTCTGAGTTTTTCTGCAAAACTCTTACGGCAAGTGATACCAGCACTCATGGTGGCTTTTCTGTTCCTCGGCGAGCAGCTGAAAAGATCTTTCCGCCTCTGGTATATGCTGTTTGCTATCTTTTGGATTATAGAATTTGATTGAGTTGCGTTCCTTTGCTTACCAGAGGATTGTCATTTAGGATTTCTCAATGCAACCTCCCGCTCAGGAGCTATCAGCTAGAGACTTGCATGACCAAACGTGGACATTCCGACATATTTACAGAGGTAATTCGTTATAGATATCTTTATGTACTGGCTTGCTCATTATTTGCGTTGAAGGAAATGGAAATACCTCCATAGCTAATTATTTACGGGGTGGAACCCAGTAAGTTAGATTTAACAGTGCCCACAAAACTTCGAAAATAAAAATATATCTTGACCATGATTCGTAAGGAATGAAAAACTCGTTTATATTACATACTTTGGCACATTTTCAGAAACTAGAAAAACAAGACAATACAATATGTGATTATTCAATAAGAGAAATTGATGCTCGATTTCAGGTCAACCGAAAAGACACCTATTGACAACAGGTTGGAGTGTATTTGTGAGCTCTAAAAGACTTGTAGCTGGTGATGCTGTTCTTTTCATAAGGTACAAAAAGATTTAGAGCAACTTGTAATTGGATCTTGTCCTTTTCGTAGCTAACTCAGAACATTTAATGATGTAGGGACGAAAAGTCACAGCTTCTCCTTGGCATACGACGAGCAAATAGACAGCAACCTGCCCTTTCCTCATCTGTTATATCTAGCGATAGCATGCATATTGGAATTCTTGCTGCTGCAGCTCATGCTGCTGCAAATAACAGCCCATTTACCATATTCTACAATCCAAGGTAATAAATGCTGTTGTACCTCTACACTACTATCTTAGAATCTACGTAATAATTTTGGAGGAGAATAACGTTTTTATATGGTAATCATAGGGCTAGCCCGTCAGAGTTTGTGATTCCACTTGCCAAGTATAATAAAGCAATGTACACACAAGTTTCACTGGGCATGCGGTTTAGGATGATGTTTGAAACGGAAGAGTCGGGAGTGCGGAGGTACATGGGTACAATTACTGGCATAAGTGATTTGGATCCTGTTCGATGGAAAAATTCGCAGTGGCGTAATCTTCAGGTAATATCTCCTCAGTTCTTTCCCCTTGACAGTTAAACTTGAGTTTTGTTTCAGATTTGACTGCAGATTATTGTTTCGTTGTTCTTAGGTTGGATGGGATGAATCGACAGCTGGGGAACGTCCTAGCCGAGTCTCAATTTGGGAAATTGAACCTGTTGTCACTCCCTTCTACATATGTCCGCCACCATTTTTCAGACCAAAGTTCCCCAAACATCCTGGATTCCCAGGTAGATATATTTTGTAATGGTATGGGTCTTGCATTCATTCAATGCAATTTCTTCTCAACTTCTGTTCACATGAGTGCTTTCTGCAGATGACGATTCAGATATAGAGAATATGTTTAAGCGAGGGATGCCTTGGCTAGCGGACGACTTTGGCTTAAAAGATGCTTCAAGCTCGATATTCCCTGGGCTGAGTCTAGTCCAGTGGATGAGCATGCAACAGAATCATCAGTTGTCGGCTAATCAATCAATGTTGTTCCCGAACATGGATGATCCATCAAAACTGTTGAACTTCCAATCCCCTGGTGTGGCTGCACCTAATCTTCAAATGAGCAAAGGGAATCTTCAAAATCAACAAGTTAGCCAAATCCTGCATTCGAATATATCCTCCTCCCAACAGCAGCACTTGCAGCAAATGTTACAGTCTCCTACAACTACTACGCAACAGCCACAACAACGGCAACAGTTGCCGCTGCAGCAATCCCAACCCCAACTTCTTCAGCAAACACAACAGCTACAACAGCAGCAGCAGCAACAACAGCGTTTACAGCAGCAACAACAGTCGATGCTATTGCCTTCAGTGACAAATGGGATGACTTCGGATCAGACTGCCAACCACAATTTGCAGCAAACGACAGTATATAATCAACTTCAGCAGCAACATATAATGACCGGAAATGGACAAGTGCAGCAAAATGATCTCTCGACTAGCAGAGCTGCATTTCCTGTGACATCCATAAGTCAGGACTTGCCGTTTCAGCAGCATGTTGAACAGCCATCTAGCCTGTTGCAGCAGAGATCCCAGGAGCAACAGATGCAATTGCAACAAAACCCGTTGCAAGTGTTGCAGCAAAGTTTAGCCCAGAGGCCTCAAGTGCAACAGACTTCACAACAAAGTCTTCCGGAACAGCAGCTTCACCTGCAACTTCTCCAGAAACTTCACCAGCAACAACAGCAACAGCAACAACAATTGAATCCCTTGTTGGAGTCTCAGTTGCCCATGAAACAGCAAGCTCAACAAAGCCAGCAGCCCCAGCATCTCTCGTTGCCTTCACAACAGTTGAATGGGAATGGCTTTTCTGCATCTGCATTAGTGCAGTCACCACAATTTCCTGTTAACCAATTTCAGAGCCAGCAAAAGAATCCACTCATTGCCAGGACCCACTCTGGCCGTACCGAGGGGGATGCCCCTTCGTGTTCTACATCACCTTCTAAGAACAATTTGCAAGTTTCACAACCGAACTTCCTCAAGAACCAAACAGGACCGCCCGCATTGCTGGATAATATGATTGTGCATCCTCCTAATTTGGTGCAGGAGAGTCATAGCAAGCCAGATGTTCGAATAAAACATGAATTGCCCAACTCTAAAGCAGCAGAGCAGCCGAAGTACAAGATTACTGCTGGTAATCACATGGATGCCACGTCGACTGCAACCTCGTATTGCTTAGAGGCTGGTGGTCTCCAACAGAATTTTCCACTTACTGGCTTGGATGGTGATGTTCAGCCACATACTCGGAACAGTCTTCCTTTTGCTGCTGTTACTGATGGATTGGCGCCTGATGCTTTGTTGTCGAGGGGTTATGATTCTGGAAAGGATATCCAGAACTTGCTCTCTAATTACAGCGGTACCCCAAGGGAAATCGAGACAGATTTATCCTCTGGAATCAATTCTCAGTCATTTGGGGTGCCAAATATGTCTTTTAAACCAGGATGTTCAAATGATGCTGCCATCAATGAGACAGGAGTTATGAATGGTGGATTGTGGCCGAACCAGACTCAACGTATGCGGACGTACACAAAGGTGACCTCTCTCTCTCTCTCTCTCACATACACTTCTATATATACTGTTTGAAGCTCCTAGGTAAGTAACTTAAGGATCTGGCTGGACTATGGACATATGGATTATTCCTCTTATCATTTGGCACCACTGCTGTTTGCTAAATATTGTTTGAAACTGTGAAGGTTCAAAAACGTGGCTCTGTAGGAAGGACCATCGACGTCACTCGTTACAAAGGGTACGATGAGCTTAGGCATGATCTTGCCCGTATGTTTAATATTGAAGGGCTACTGGAAGATCCACAACGTACCGAGTGGAAGCTTGTCTATGTAGACCATGAAAATGATATGCTACTTGTTGGAGATGATCCCTGGGAGTAAGTGTTGCACAATCCTTTTATTGATATTTAGTACTGTGTCCATGTGTTGTTCTATTTGTCTTGGTTTCATATTGTCAGAACAATAATCCTTCGACCTTCCTTGTTTACACCAGGGAGTTTGTTAGCTGTGTCCAGAGCGTAAAGATACTGTCCTCTGCTGAGGTACAGCAGATGAGTTTGGATGGAGACTTAGGTCAGCTTCCTGTCCCAAACCAAGCTTGCAGTGGAACTGATAGTGGCAATGCATGGAGAGCACACTATGATGATAATTCAGCCACTTCATTCAACCGTTGAACTATTCTTTCTCGACTAACTCTGTCCATGCAGAAAAGCCATTTACAATCTTATGCTCGGTGCTGCCAAGTCATAACTCAACCTAAAAAGCGAACTGATCATGTACGACATGGCAAATTGGAGCTTATGCTAAGTTTTTTCGATTTATGTCTATATAGACCACTAGCTTTTTATTCGAGGTGGTTGGATATGAGCAGTTTGAGAAATTCTCGCTCGAAGACCACAGCTGAATATAGCATTGTGTGTAGCTGTTGTGTCTTAGATTTGAGCTGATCTTGTAAATGATAATCCTGTTGCCTAAGCATGAAGCATTAAGGGACAGTTTTGGTGTAAATTTGACTGTCCTTAGGCTAGATAGATCCTAAGAAGATGTCCACTTATAGGTTTATCGAGACCTTATGTGTTCTTGAAGACGAAAATGCCAAGAAACATTGTATAGCTTCATGAATTCAATTGAGGCTCATAGTTTGCTGCAGTTTTTTTTGTTAACAGCATAAGCTTGGCCCCGATTTCATGCAGAATGATAATGTCTCATATTGTGATTACCGAATTGAATGTGAAATTGAAGAAGCGACTGGGATTTCTTTCTGCATTCAATTGATATCTATTGTTTGAGGGGTAAAATTCATTTTGGCTCCTAAGGTTTCATATCTGTAGCAAAATAATATTAGTGCTTTTAATTACTTGGGTTAATTACATGCTATCTTTTGAGATTGTGAAATTATCAATTACTACTCTCGTGATTAGAAAATTACAAATTAATCCCTATAAGTTTATAAAATTTCCAAATCATTTGTGTCATTAGATTTTTTAATGGAAAATTAATGACATTCTTTAATTTTAGTCTCTAAAATTACAATGGTCAAATACAGAGGCATAATGAGTAGTTAGTGCAATGAAAAATTGGAGAATATCAGTAGTTTTTAGTCAAAAAATCTAACGAAATAGATAATTTTGTGATTTTGTAAATTTATGGGGATTAATTTGTAATTTTAAAACCACGAGAGTAGTGATTGGTAATTTTATAATCTTAGAGGATAGTAAAACGTAATTAACCCTTCATTATTTACTTCAATTTCGTTCCTCTAACCATCCTCTAGCAATAATTTTCGGCTATAAATAATAGAATGACTGAAAAACCCTTGAACTATCTTTTGGTTATTTACACTTCGGCCTCCTCAAATATCCAAAAAATTTCTCGTTCATCTCCTAAATTATTAAATGTAAACTTGCCCCTTGGGTTAAATATTTGAGCAAAATTACTCACTATACCACGTATGTCTATATATTTTTAATGCATAAGAGTATTTTAAATACTTTACCTATTATAAGAAAACTAATTATAATGTACAAAAATTAATTAGTAATTAAATTAAGCCACACTTTGCAACTAACATAATAAATGAGTATAATCAATACACAAAAATTTTAAAATTTACAAATTATTTTAATTGCTTGAATTTAAAAAATTAAGTTGTTAACTATTTATTTTAAATGCATCCTTTTGAGCTCTCTTGGATAAGTTTTATAACTACATTTTCATTAACACAATATTCAAAATTTTCCAATTTAACAAACATAGATGGATTCACTTGTATTCAAGAAAATATAAGGGTTGTTCATATTTATTCATTTCATGAGATATATGCATATATATCTAAATTTAAACTAAAGTTGATATGCTTATTTGGCTCTTATCTAAAATAGTAGAAATTCTTTATTTTTGATAGACAATAATTATTTTACATTTCATTATTTAATTTTGTGTCTTCTTGTACTTATTTATTACTGTAGTTAATTAAGAATTTTAAATTAAATCCAAAATATAAAATGCTCAAAATATATTATAATGCATATTTATATTTTTAAATGGTACAAATGACAACTTAAACATTTAATACAAGAGTACAATTGTCACAACTAATAGTTCCAGGAACTATTCTGCAATTAATATTAAATCATGAGAATAAAGAAGAATTTTTACCCAAAAAATAGCTCAAGGGTGTTTCATTTATTTTACTACTTTCAGCTGCAAATTGTTGCACAAGAATGATTGGAGAGATAAAATTAAAATAAATTAAAAACACAAACCATTTTTGCATTTGATACAAACCCCTTCGACTAAAATAAATTTTACTCATTGATTGGATCGGCACAAGTACTTTCAATCTATGTATCCTCAAAATCGATGAGTTCTTAAAGCCCATATTCAAAATTGGTACTAACAAGTAAAAAATGCTAAAAAAATTAAGGAAAAATATGATCCGCTACGAAATAATCAAAACCGTTTTAAGGAAAGTCATTCTACTAATCAATTTCCATTCAAAGCTGTCGAAAAGTCCAGAGTCAAAATCAGTACTAAAATTTGAGGGCAATTAGAAATGAAGGCCAGAAAATGCTTAAAACTGATTTATTACAATAGAATCTGCATTGTACGATGAAAATTACTTTACAGGCTCTCTCAACATCAATTTTATTTAGAGGCATTGAAAAGTAAATAGTCAGAATCAGTACTAAAAGCTCAGGCTCCTTGAAAATAAAAGTCACAAAAAACCAATGAAAAACTGATTTGCTACGAAATATTCAGGACCATTATTTAACAGCGAGATAATAAAAGTTACTATGAAAAAACAATGCCAATTGTCCCCTGTCCTGGAAGAAATGCAGTTTTCCGCTAAAAGCCCTTTTCATGTCTAAGAAAGCTTTAACAGCGACAACTTAAACATAGTAGTAGTTCAAGACAGGGCTGATATATTCAAGAAACAGAACTAACTCCACAAAACCGGGCACAAGCAATTCTTGAAGATAGCATCAGATATTTGAAAGAAATTCAACACACATTACACTTGAACACGTTTATGTAGCTGCAAAAAGGATGTATTCAAGTCTAAGTTACAATTGACGTTTCCATTTATAACCTTCGCCCGATTGCCGACTACTAAAGCAAAACCAACTAAGAGAGGATAGCAATGACATCTGATGCCCTTAGCACAATGTAGTTGGAGCCATCACTGCCCTTGAAATCTTGGCCTGCATATTTTGAGTACAAAACCGTATTTCCAGGAGCAACAGACAACGGCTTCCTGCTGCCGTCCTGGTCAAGGGGACCAGGCCCAACTGCAATCACCTGTAATTCAACAATGCCAAATATTCATTCTCCTTACCCTCCGGGGCTTACATCAGAAAGAAGACTGAAATTGGAACACGATGTTTCTTTCTTTTTTTTTTCCCTCCCTTTTTGCTTTTAATGGAGGTTTATCCACTGATATTGCACAACAAATGCACTCTATTCAATTTAGGAATAATTTAACAAATGTAACTTACTGTGCCAATTGAAGGCTTTTCCTTGGCTGAATCAGTTAGGTACAAACCACCAGCCGTTTTTTCCTCAGCCTCAGCCACCTGAAAATAGCAATTGCTCTCATCACTACACCGTAAAATTATGCACTCTCCCCGGAAATATACTAGATTTCTAGATCTACCAATGATTTGTCAGTTGATAATTGTTTTATATTACATTCTAGGAACAGATGCCCGATTAGTGGACTTCAATTGTCACTTAGACCTTTCAGTCATATAAGGAGAAAAACAGAAGGGAAAAGGAAACATTGATCTGACCAAAAACTAGACCATTCTAGTGCAAAATCATTGCTCATACGTGATAACTACAGGAAATTAGATAGATGGATAAAAACAGAATCAGAATCTGGACGCAGGTCTCAGGACTTACCTTAATGAGAACTCTGTCATTCAAGGGCTTCAAATCTTTTACGTCATCAGTATCAAGAGTACCAACAATATCATCCTCCTTCAAAATGACATGTTTCGTTCCATCAAACTCCACTTCTGTTCCTGCATACTTTGAGTACACCACTTGGGTACCAGTCTAGATAAAGGTATCATCCCGTAAGCCAGATTGATCACTGGTATAAATATCAAACCATAATGACATTGAATTATTATGATACCTTCACGCTAATGTCCACCTTGTTATTTCCAACTGTTCGACCTTCCCCAACAGCAATGACCTCACCCCCGTTAGGTTTCTCTTGTGCAGCTGCAGGTAGTAAGATACCACCTGCAGTCTTCTCCTCTGCTGCTCTCTGTTTCACCAACACTCGATCACCCAATGGCTTGAGAGAAGTATACTGAAAGGTTCAAAATGAATGAGATAAGTCAATAGCATAACTGCACTTACATAAATGACATAACAAGTCAAGCCGTATCCTATCTAACATAAACAAATGACCTTAGCACTGTCAACACATTCAAAGGAGTACTTGCAATACATCTTAATAAATAGAAACATAGTTATTAAAGAAAAGGGGCCAACATCAGGCAAGGGGTATTCTTTTAAGCCAGGAGGCAAAAAGTGAATGGCATGACAATGAAGCAAAGAAATTTTAAAACACACGTGCGCGCAAACACACTGGTATATAGAGCAACAAATTTCAAAAGCATCTTTTAAATGAGGAGAGAAAAAGAGGTGGGGGGGAGGAATGGGGTGGAAAGGAAAAAGGAAAAAGGTACATGAACCGTATCACACTTCCAATATGTTACCCGCAATACACAAATGGCAACAAACAATTCATATATCTTCCCACCATCTCCACTCAAACACACTGTTACTTGGGGGGAAGTTTTTAGGGTTATTTGCGCAAGACTTTTCATAGGATTATACAAGATATTGTTATTTTGAGCACGGAGGCAATGCTTCTAGCCTCGCAAAAAAGGCAGATGGGACAGCCAGGGGGTGTTGCCGCACCACACCTGACAGCCTTACAGCAATTGCATGGCCTGGCGAGTTAGAGGCAACATGCCACCTCACTCTCCCGTCATGTCACGCACAATGTAAGGACGATGCCCGACCACCTTTAATAATTATGCTTAGAGAAACCCCTTTACCCGAAAAAGCATATGCCAGCAAATTAAGAAGTGGAGAGAATTGAGGAGAAAAAATGCATACTCCATGTATGTATATCATATAATGGGAGCATAAGAGATATGAACGTGATGTAGTTAGTGATCAGGTGGTACTTCTACATATATTGCAGTTACCATATTAGAAAATCAACTAAAAGCATACCAAGAAAAGACCGGTATTGCATTACAGCTCATATGTAATATGACTGAACAGTATAACAAATGAACAAGCATACAATACAAGCAGGACTGCGCCTAAAGGATCAAAGACATTCCACCATTATCGACATTAAACATGCTTTATGCTTCTTAATCTATTAACTGGCACTGGAGAAAGCCATTTATGGAGCAAACAAAAATTTTCATGACATAATTGAAATTAAACCAGCAGAATTGAGGAAAACCAAGAAAATGTAATTCTAAATTGAAAAAATAATTGTTCTTAAATACCTGAAACTGTTACAAAATCACACCGAATAGTATGAACTGTAAAGAAAAAAAATCTAATCGAAGAAACAGTACTGAATAAAAAAAAAACAGAAAAAAAAGGGACATCCAAACAAGAACAGCACAAACAACATCTCAGGCTCCAGCACTGAGAAATTATAAAAAATACTAACATTAACTAACAAATTATACCTTGGGGGCAACAGTAGTAGCAGCCTTGACAACAAGGCTGCGGAATGACCTGAGGGAGAGCCCATTCCGCTTCAAAGGAGAAAAGGATGAGACCTTTACTGCATCTGAAGCCCTAAGCCCTTCAAATGAACTAAACCCTTTTGTTGAAACTGACGAAACAGCGGAAGTCAACTGTGCAGCTGCCATTTCTTGCTCCCGAACTGGAAAACAGAAAGACCACAATAAGAAAAGTTTAAAACAAAAACCCATCAAACTAAAAGAATCAAGAAAGCATCTAGCAAGACGGAGACACCTCAAGTGAGTAAAATAGTGATAAAGAGCGTAACTAGCAGGAGAAGATATGGGTGAGTGTTGTATTGGTAGATTGGTTAAGAAATGGGATAACAAAACCCTAGACAGTTTTGCAAGAGATGGGGATTTATGGAAGAGATAAGAGGGTTCTAGAGAGATTTGGATGGGAGTATTTTTGGTATGTTACACCCCCATTTAGTTTGCATTTTTGTGGCAGTACCACGTGGTATTGATTTGGGCTGAGAACGTGGTGGTGACCCATTTTCCATGCAGTTGATTCTTTACAGCTTTATATAGGCAAGCTAAAGCCCAGTTATATATCACCATACGATTGGGCTTGCATTCAATTGCTCTATACTATAGTGCATTAGATTTTGTTTGAATTTTTTAAGGAAACTAATGTTCACTGCACATTTGATGCGTATGCATAAAATAATTAATATAAATTTTATATATATTAAAGCATAATGCATATTAGATTTATGTGTATTTAATAATTAAAATATAACCAATGTATTTAATATAAATATACGCATAATTTACCATAGAAACATAAATGAGTGAATCAAAGGCTGTGCTAAATGCCTAAATACATATAACTTTTCCTAATTTTAGGTTGCTCTGGATAATTTTATCTCTAATCCTATACAATTAACCACCCCCTCTCTCATAATTCTCTCCTCCCTTTCTCTTCTTAAATCCTAACATTCAAAGCATCCAAAAACAATTCTCCCATAAATTCTTTTTCTCTATAATCCAATTGTAGCAATATAAGTGGATTAGATTACGATTAAAGTTTGAAGATTGAGGTAAGAAAAATAAAAAAGAAAAGACAAAAAAAGAAAAAAAAATAGAATCTCGGCCCAATTGGGGCATGTGATAGTGGCTCATTGTTTGGCAAAGATAAGTTCCGCTCCAGTTGGGGTGGAAACTTTTTTTTTAAATTTTATTTCCGTCTTTCATTTCAATTGTACCTTTACAATTTTATAGGAAGAACCAATCGAAGAGCTTGAGGAAATTGATTATACCCAATTTTTTACAACAAATGAAACTTTCAATAGTAAGGAAGCTATAAGAGATTAGGTAAGAGAAACAGCTCGAGCACACGGGAAGTTTGTAATTCTTGGCTCGTCTAGCAAAAATAAAATATGGCTTATATGTGAAAGGAGTGGTAAATATGAGACAAAAAAATCGAATATTGACGTAGAGGACTCGAAATTTTTTGGGACGAAATTTTCCTTCTTCTTTATCTTTTATTTTTATTTTTTTCTTTTTTGAATTTTTGAATGTTGGAATTTAGGTTAGAGAAAGAAAGGGAGGAGAGAATTATGAAGAGGTGGGTGGCTGTGGGAGAATAGGGATAAAATTGTTTCAAGCAACCTGAATTTAATAAAACTTTACCTATATTTAGCGAATTTAGTGAATTAATGACCTTTCACTATGGTGTAAGTGGTTTTTAAGGTAAATTGATATTAAAGGGCATTTTAGACATAATACTTAAAAACATACCACTAAAATTACTTCATTTAGGCCTCACATTTTATATACTGAAATACTATTTGCGTAACAGTTTGTACTATCTGCAGAGTAGTTCAATGAATAAATAAACAAAATGAACACCCCCCAAACAATGGACCTACTTCCCTTATTGAACATTTTGTTGCTTTGTTTATCTCTTGTTAACATTTGTGTCTTGAAATTTTCTTTTTTGTGGAT
>JACFYI010003527.1:39822-51103 GCA_014898755.1 Handroanthus guayacan | reverse complement strand
TTTCGTTCCAAATACATATTTTGAAGTGTTCTTAGGTGTGATACCATTTATAAAACATAGTTTTAATTTTGGTTTAGGATTTTTATAGAAAGAAATCGTGATCAACTTATAAAAATCGTATTTTTGCCCGTTTTCTTATATTCCTAAGCATTCAAGTCTTTTAATGAGTCCATATCCCCCATTTCTTTTCATTTTTTTGGTCCCAAATCTCATAGTCCAAAGTCCATAGAAGGTTCATAGTATATTTCACGGGGATGATCACAATAAGAATCAAGAGACGATTGAGCCATTGGAAACAAAAAAATGACAAAACAAAGATCACGTAGGATCAAGCAAGAACATAGATCATATAGGCTCATTCATATATAAATGACAACAAGATGATCAACATAATTTTTGAAGCAAGATAGGAAGAACCATAAGTCTTACCTTAGTCCTAAGTTTGATTCTAGTATACTCCGAGTTTGAGTTGATCAATCGTATGGGTTTCCTAAGCCAAACATAAGTTCTTATATCCATTCTAAATCACATATTAATACATATGAATCATAAATCAAGTTTGACTTACCTATGGTAGAGTGTTACACCCTTGGATTTTCTCCCTAGATTTCCTTTAAAACTTGAGCTAAAAAATGTGTGTGTGTGCCGAAAATTGAAGAGAGGAGAGAAATGTGTGTTGGTTCTTTTCAGATTTTTGGGTGTGGAAAGTGGTGGTAACAAGTCTCATTTTATTTATAAAGGGAGAGATAGGATGTAGTGGTTAACTAGCCCATATTGAAGCATGGCTCTCTACCCACCACCATGGTGTTTGTTTACCAAGAGGTAAGGTTGGCCTTACCATATCAATTCCCAAAATCTTATATCTATATATATATATATGTATATACATGTATATATGTCTATTCTTTTTAGTGTGAATTGTATATATACATATATATATGGTTAAAGTTGTGGGGAATGGTTGGGCTATGATTTGGGTTTAATTAGGATCTAATTGGGTTGAAATCATGGTAAAAATCGAGGCCCAAACGAGAAAAAATATTTGGGACATGTGGTATGTGATTTGAAAAATAATTCGTTGCACGTTTGATTAAGATCGTTTTATAAATCTTAAATCAAGGAAATCTCGGGGTGTTACATTATAAATATATGAAGGACCTCGCAACTCAAAATATGGTTCCATTAGAGTGAAAATTAAGTATTGTGTGAAGGCTTTGGCCCTTATATTAGAAATTTAGGAATAAAAATACAAGGTTGGGAGTTCCTTTCGTAGATTATTGTGTGCCTATTTACTATTATGCTTGTGTGTACTGCATGTGTTCGATAATTCTCTCAAACTCTTAAAAAATCTAAGTACCTGTTGGTTAGATTGTACGAAGGTTGACAAGTCATTGATGTGATTAAGCTGCACAATGGTAAGTTTAAGTGAAAAATTTGTCTAAACACAAATCTCCCGTGACACTCACCATGACACCATAGGAGGAAATGAGAATTAATGAGAATAGCTTACCATAATTGGAGACTAGCTTAATTATTAGAGTAAAAAGAGGGGTCAATCAAAATGACAAGCATTATCAAAACATTTGAGGAGACTAGCACAATGCTTCTTCCTTTGAATCGCAAGCAAAAACGAAAAAGAAAAAGGTATAGAATTTATTAAATATCAAGAATTTCCACAATTTTGAGTATAGGGAAAACTAATTTTAGAGAAACAACCCCACAATTTTGAGAAAATAACTCTGTTCTTACATCTCATCTAAAATATAAAAGAAAACATAAAAAAAGGAAAAATGTTATCAAGAATTCAAAAATTTCAACGAAGACTAAACGGGGTCTCAATAGTAAAGCACAAACACAATAATCTTTAGCCGCAAACGCGCTATGCAAACTTATAAATTCTGAATCAAAATTGCTAATTGGAAACAAAGGTAGATCTGCAATGCCTAGAGAGAGTAATTAAAGATTGAAAAAAGATTCATTATAGCATGTTTTCCAAAAATTAAAGAAATTAAAGGAAAAATGGCTTATATCATCTGCTATGGCAAAGAAATCCCTGCGAGGAATAGAAAATTAAATGAAGCTTTCGGTTCTCCAATATTATGAAACCTCAGTAGAAATTTCGCAGTTTGACATGATTGATGATTATAAGCTAGTGAGCAAGTAGGTTCTAAAAATTACATTTTTTTCTTTATAGATTTTATTATGTGCAATAATATATTTGAATTTATAAAAATTGATATTCAAACTATCATAAAAACTATTCTTCCTTTTTATCATAGTGTAAATTATATCTTAAAAATAATATATTGCGTATTATATACATTTTCGGAAAGTAGGAAAATACAATAATCTGTCTACGTTAATTGACGCAAGAATATTCATATTATTAATAACTCCAAACCTCTTGCGATGCCAACAGGGCCATGAAGCTGACAATAACCTTTGTGTGTGTGGTGTTGTAATTTCACTTTATACATTTCGCAATAGAATGTTTTGTCATTGAAATTTCCAAGTTTCAAAATTACAATGGAGTTGCCACCATCATTTGGATACAGTGGCCTCACCTCTACCTTTTCATAGTGGAGGTGCATGGTTCAAGTCCCACCGATAGCATGTGGGTGTTTGTCTATTGCATGACAGTTATTTGTCTATCTTATGGTAGTTTTGATTGTTTGAATGACATTTAGTTCATATGTTTGATTTTTAAAATGTATTTATATTACAAATTGATGTATGATTAAATATAATTGCTTTTCTAAAAAAAAAAAAAATACAATGGAGTTATTATTACATTTAGGATTTATAGCAGCTTGCTTCCCAAACAATTAAAAAATTACTCTTTGCTCTATAGAATTTTTAATATATAATTGTACTCTCAGAATAAGAAATTTTATTGCACAAAGTCTTTTGATCAAATTTTCAGCTGTTTTTAGATGTTGGATTACAAGTACATGATGTTGCACTTAGCCATTTTTTTGTTGTCGATTACTGGCACATCCTCTTCGCAAAGCACATGCTTGTAATCATATAGCAAAAAATTGCCGCAAATTTGGCCGCGAGGCTTCATTCAACAGAACATCTTATTTTCGGGAGCACGATTATATATTACAAATCCCAAGGGGTGAAGTGCAATTTTGCAAAATGCAACAAGTCCTTAGATTAATTATAAAATCACATTTAGAGATACTGTTTCAAAATATTATTTCTCATTCGTCTATATTAAAAAAAAAAAAAAATTCCCAAAGTGACTGTGGCTTGACTATATGTAAGGTAAATAATTTTTTTTTTAATTTTTTTTTCAAAAACCTGAAAAATATTTCGTTTAAAAATTTATTCAAGCCACGTTTTCACCGCCGCAGACGGGTCAAAATTATGTTTGAAGACCGCGTAATTTCCATACCTGGTACTTTGCATGCTTATTCGATCAAAATGATTTTATGCATGTCTTTATCCTATACTTTTATTAATATAATGTAAAAAGAATATTTCATACACTCAGTTGGAACTGCACGGAAAGGCACTGTAGGGAAATGTGCATGCACCACATGATTGCGATGATGTCATAAATTCCCTTGCTGACATATAGCAGCAAAGTGCGCACTACAATAATAAACAATTTACATGTGATGCCACTCAATTATATTTAAATAATTTATGAATTATTAATTAAAGCTACAAAGTTTTATTAATTTAGTCATTCATAATATTATTAGAAGTTTTCACAATACATTTCAAATGTTTTGACTAGGTCTTCAAATCTAATCCGTTTACTTAATTAATACTATATAACTATATATATATATATATTTTGGATGACAAATTTAATTTTGTGTTAGTCTTTGGTAGATTATCACTAATTTTTGTTTTTAATGAAGTAGACGTTGTTACTATATATAAATAACTGACTAGCTCCGAACATACAGTAATTAATAATTTATACATAAGTTTTATCACTATGCAATTTTTGAAAAATGGTATATGATTGGGACAAAATAATATTATCTATCATATATATATATATAACTAGTGATAAATATTCTCTCATTATTACTTAATTAACATATTATCATCATTGTTTTATCTTGTAGTCATCAAGATATATATGTGCCAAGGTTAAAATACAACGAATTAACGTGAAAATTTACACACAAAAATTGCAACCGTTCACTTTTATTCAACACTTACTAGACCAGCTTGAACCACACGATCCAAGATTAAGGTTAAAATATGCTTGATTGACGTGCGAACAAGTTTAAAACCATTATAAGGACTAATAAAATAAGATTGCAAAAAATTGTTTGACAAATGATCTTGGATAATTGTTAGCCCCTTTTGATGTCGGGTGACTTTAACATGATGGATTTACATATCAATGGGCAACGCATGTCAGCTTGATGGCACAAATATTAAGTTATGAATTATTGGCATGTCAAATAAAGGTTGGCCGAAGTATTGTGGTAATAAAAGCTTGTGAGCACTTGCGAAATGTTCCAACATGTAGGCAAGCTAAAGGACGATGTGCATAATGGCATTTGCACTATGAGGCAAGACATGTGTACAAACAATGGTAACATCAGGAGAGGATTGGTAGCCATCGTAGTGAGAAAAAATGAAAGCCAAAGAATAAGGAAAAACTTAGATATGATGAGCGCGGTATCGTGTGGGATAATGTCGGATTGTGCCTAAGTGATGCGCACGATTGGATAGGAGCCCAGCATGCGCATGTCGAGTAGACTTTTGCCAATTAGCAGCAATGTAGGCTTGCGATTGGACTTGATAAAAAATGTATTGCAGAAGACTCTAAGCAGGACAGGGATTCTCTAACATATGGGCGAATTAGGAGAATAAATTAGTTTAGGAGTCATATCTTGAGTAGAAGTAATTATTCTTTGTAATTGTAGACTTTGTCTATTATGTATATAAATCTTAATTGTATTAGGACTTGATTCAGTGCTTATAAATATGCCAAGGAACTTACGACACAAAAATGAATGTGTGGTTCCATAGAGGGAAAATTGAGTGTTGTATGAAGACATTGACCTCTTGTACTTGAAATTGGGTAATAAAATACAAGCTTGGGAGTTTCTCCGTAATACATTGTGTCTATTGAATATTTGCTTGTGTACGCTATTTATGTTCAATAATTCTTTCAAACTCTAAAAAACCTAAGTACTTGCCGGGTGGATTGTGTGAAGGCTGACTAGCCGTAGGAGCGCCTCCATCTCACAGCAAACAAGTTTTAGGTGAAAAATTTATTTAAATGCAAACTCCCTATGACAATAATTACAATTTTGATTGTATTAGATATCCAGAGACACAGATTGCCCGTTACCATTAACTTAAAAATAAACATCACAAGATTTTTCATATATATATATATGTGTGTATATGTATAATGTTTTTAATAAAGTAGTTTAGTTTTTTTATAATATCCAGATTCTTTTGATTCTGAAATACTACAATAAAGGCCACCATCCCTTGAATGAGTGGTACTGCCTCTCCATTTTCCATCGATTGGGATTCTTTATTCCAAAATTGTGTTTCGTCTCCTGTTCCTTGTATTAAGAACGTGCCAAACGTATTAAAATTTTTCTTATAAACACAGAAGGTTGTGGATGTCATATACTTGGCAGATATTGGTTTAATGAAAATAGAAGATGAAACATGATTTGGAATAGAAGATCCAATGGCCTTTTTCATAGGGAAGGTATAGATTCGGGTCCCACAAGCCACAGGTAGCATGTGTGTGTTTGTTTACCATAGAGTAGTATTTATCTAACAAATAATAGTTTATAGTTTTTGAATTGTATTTAGTTCATGTGTTTAATCTTTAAAATATATAATTGTAATAATATTGATATATAATAAAATATAATCGCTTTTCTCTCAAAAAAAAAAAGAACTGTAACAAAATATCCCCTTCTCTAATGAAAAAATTCATTATACAAATTTAATGAAATCCATTACAAACATGGTTCTATGATGAAATTTCTTCCCTCACAATCTCGTTAGTATATACCTTGTCACTGATTAACTCTATGAAGTACATCATAAAACTAATTTTTGTGATGGAATTTTCTATCAAACTAAAAAAGTATTATATATAGAAATTTATTACAAGTTCGTTACCACCATCATTTATACATATTTTATTTATTTTTAATTTAGTTAGTAATTAGTTACAAATCCATGAAAAATACTAGCTAGTTATGTCAAAATTGTATCCATTCAGAAATTTTCTATTGGCGAAGGTTCTTGTAGGAAAAATAAAATTAATTCATAAAATATAATTTTTTCTTTTCTTTTTTTTTTTTGGTTGATCATAAAAATATAATTAATTTGAATAATAATATCATATAAAATAATTCTTAATTTTTCTTATTTGAAAAACAATTAATAAATACATTCAATCATTACATTATTTATACATGTTCAATAATCGACGACATTCAAAATAAAAATAACCAACAAAACAAATACTCAAAACAACTATATACATACACAATATGGAAAATACCCAGTCTCAAAGAAAAAAAAACAAAAACAAAAAATACCCTCAAAGCTATTATATAGTAGAAAAATACATACACATTAATGGTGAACTTGATCTTGTAAAACTACAAGTCCAATCAAATAAAAGTTTGATTTTGAACTGAGGACAATATAAATAAATCGCTTATAGTGACATTATAAGAATTATGTCAATATGAAACTTGAACATTGTTAAGCCACCTAGCTAATTGTCACTAAAAAGTCCACGTCGGTTTAACATTTATTACATATAAATTCGTTTAAAATATGTATACACACACACAAATATTCTTTATTTTTTCTTTATTTTATCACCAATTTTGTTAAGTACAAACGGACAATCCTACAGAATTACCACCACAAATGTGTCAATATATGTGTATATATATGTATATATAGATTGTGTGTCAGTATCCAACTTCTTTTTTTTTTTTTTTGAGATAATAGTATCCAACCTTTTTGGTACCCACATTTTTTGACTGAAAAATTTGTCCATTTTTTAATTTTAAAACAAAGAAAGTCTATAACATTTTCGGACTAAAACTTTTGAAAACGAGTCAAGTACAACCCCCACGTGCCTCTGGCTACATATATAGGAAACTAAATTTGGGATAATTAAGTCTTACTTAACTAAATTGACTAATCACTTTATTTTTCTGTCCAACATTCCTTTTACTTTTCCTTTTTCATAGAGGGCGATGTTCCTTTTTTGTCATTTAAAATTTGATTTATATAATGATAAAGAATTCAGAGAAGAGCAGCGCAGATAATTCAAGTCTAATCACGCCTTAATCTTTAATTAGACTTTGGAGACCACAAACAAAACAACCTCGTACGCGTACGTTGAAATGACTTTTAATCTGGTCTTCGTGTTAATTTCACCTAGTTACCACGTTTTCCTAGTTAATTAATTTATTAATCTTACGAATTATTTTACTTATATTAAATGAATAGCCTTTCATGTATCACTTTTTAGCTAGTGCTTTGTCTTAATTTTATTTTCTTTCTTCGTTAAAGTCTAATTAAATTTCAAGATTGACATAAAAGCTATGGGTACTTGGTTTGAAAAAACTTGCTTCCAAAGGACAGGCAAATGTTGCCTCCCTCAACAACTTCTATTTCCGTGCATAAATAATTTGTAAAGCCATAAAAAATTTCAAACACCTGTGAAGTAGCTCTTGACGAATCAATTTAATTATGTATGCTAGCAATTGTGGCATATTTGATATATGTATTTAAATTTTATTTTTGTAGAATCAGTAATACTTATTTATTTTTAATAACAATATAATATTTCTTAATTATTGAATATTTTTATTTAAATTTATTATATAAAATAACATAATTGAAAGATAAATTTAGTAAAATAAATTTGGAAAAGAAAAAACTATAATTGAAGACAAAATGGAATAGCAAAATAAATATTAAAAAATTAAATAAAAATATCTAGTCGTTATTTTTTATAATTACTTTGTAATTATCTTTTAGAATAAAGGTTTTTGTTAATTCATAATGATGGATCAAAATAATTACCTTTGACCCCTCACACTTTATATAACACTGGCAACTATGGCACGCTCGATGTATGTGATTAAATTTTTTGATTTATAAAATTGAACACACTTATTTATTTTTAATAATGAAATTTTTTTCTTAATTATTGAATATTATTATTTGATTTTATTATATGGAATAACATGATCGAAAAATAAATTTGAAGACATTAACGTTGGAAAGAAGAAAATTATAATCGAAGAAAAGAATGAAATAAAAAATAAATATTAAAAAAGAAAAACTAAAGAAAAATATCTTGTTTTTATTCTTTATAACTACTTTGTTATTATTTTTTTTGTAATGGGGTTATTTTTGTACATTTAGCATGCCCCCCTTCCCCCCCCCCAAAAAAAAAACTACATTTGGCCCTCTTTCTTTATATATAATATAGATATTTATTTTCTAAGAGGCAATAATAATGCTATATATTTTGCACAAGAAAAATATAAAAAGAAATAAATATGTGGGAGTACATTATGGGTGTTATGAGTATACTATACATCACATGCACGTAGGTGATTGCGAAGTACAGGTGATCTACAAGGCTCCCAAGAAAATAAAAAAAGAGAGAAGGAAAAAAGGAGTACAATTTGTATATGTTTCGCTGTTGCAAAAAATGTAAATATAAATTCTCATATCTTAATTATAAAGTATATATTTTTGAGTTTATAAGTAATAATTTCTCAATTAGTGTGGTTTAAATAAGTTTAAGGAACAGTAGTTAGATTTCACAAAGCAAATAATTGGTCGAACTTGATCATCGAGTATAGAAGGTAATATTCAGGATCCACATATGTTAATTAATTAGGGGTATATATTTTATTGCGTAGCATACACTTTACCCTCGGTACTATATCATGTGTAACACTTACTCCCTTGTGCTTTAAAAATAATCAATTGCCCCCGTGGTTTAATTAATTTTACTAGCATCGTTAGTTGTCACCTCAATTTATAATTTAAGTTTTGAAAATAAAGGGGTAATAATGTCTATCTCCTACCACTACTTTGATGCAGCCCCCCACCCCGTCATTAATTTTTCCCCCGCCCCATCAATTGTCCCCGGCCCTTCACTTCTGCATGCTACTAAGGGACGGGATCCCCTGTTTCAAATAGTATTTTATCTCTTATTCCATATTTTTAAATACATGCCACGTATATTAAATATTTTCTTATAAAAATATTTAGTAATAAATGCAATATACATGGCATATTTTTAAAGGTATGAAATAGGAGATGAAACACCATTTGAAATAGAAGATACCGTCCCTGCTACTAACTCTCATGTCCTCACATTTATTAATTTTTCACTTTATCAAATAAAACCATATAAATCATGGATAACCATATGTAATGTGATCAGACCAAAAACATGGTCCTTGAGCTAGTTAATTTAGTGATCGTGATATACTTGTTTAATTGTCAAATAATTTATGTAATATTGTGATAATTAAGAACTTGATGCATCGAGACTTAATAAGGATGGTTTGAAGTGATTAACCCAAAATCACATGTAAACGAAATACAACCTGCAATGGTAAAAAAATTTATCCAGGGAAAATGAACTTTAAATTATATATGATGTTTTCATGAGTAGTTTCTAAAGAAAAAATGACAAAAATAATACCCGATACAAATCATATGTAACCAAAATCTTCAGGTTGTCCAGATAACCAGATTTCTGACTGCATTGACAAGAAATTTAATCTAACGACTTTCATACTCTAAGTGCTGAAAACAGAAGTTGTTTCACTTCTTATGCTAGATCATGTGTAACTGTGTAGCTATTGGAGGATGTTTGGGTTGAGAAGATAGCATCACCCAACTCAGTTTTCTTCCTTTAATTTGCATCTACCAAAAAAAAAAAAGGTAATTAAATATTGTAAATATTAAAAACTAATATATATAACTTAAAAACTATTTGATTATCTTAATTACATATTATCACATAAAAGTTATTTTATAATTAATAAGTCAATGAAATATAAGTGTCATAAGCAGATAATGGAAGTTAGGATTAGGAATAAAGCCACATCTTATCATAAACACTATCTTATAATGAATTGGGATATTATTAATTAACATTTACCTTTCAATTTGACGAAAAAACACTACAAAATTATTGACTTTTTTGCAACCAAAAGATTAATAGCCGTAGTGGATACCATAGCCAATAATCCAAAATAAATAGCCATGGTGGATGCGGTAGTTAATAATCCAAAAAATCATGGCGAAGACATCATTTGTCATGGCTACACTAAGGCCAAAAACATTCATCACGGCTATATATCGTGGTGGATTTTTCGCCACCTTCACAGAAACCATGGATCATTGCCATGGTGAAATCGTAGCAAATGACTTTCTATCACCGTTTTTTCCTATTAACATCGGTTTTTAGCCATGGAAATTGCTCAAATTTTTTATAGTGAAAAAAAGAAAAGAAAAGAAAAAGATTTCCATCAAGCTTAATTATAGTTGCTTATCTCAACACTTGCTTGATTACGGGATACCTTAGAAGATGTTCAACTTGCAAGGGATTGCAATGTGGCGACCACTGCAAGAAAAATAGATTTAGTAGCAAGTAATTCAATAGTGAAAGAAATTAAGTGCAATGAAGTAGCAATGAGTTTCAAACCATTTTAGTGGCAAGTGTTTCATTGATATATACAGCATTTGTATTTGGCGCCTGCATATTAATAGTATAATTACTCCATTTATATTACATTATGTTGAAATATTGAAAAGGAAAAGAAGAGTTATACCTGAATGGGAAGCCTAAACTAATGCATGTATGACGGGACGGGATCTCCTATTTCAAATGATGCTTCATCTTCTATCTCATGTTCTTAAATACATGCCATGTGCATTAAATATTTTCTTATAAAAATATTTAGTAATGAATATAATATACATAACATGTATTTAAAGGTATGGAACAAAAGATGAAATACTATTTGAAATAGGAGATCCCGTCCCATGCTAAAGAGGTCTATTGTCCCAACTTCCTTCGAGGATTGGAATATGGAGGCTTCGATATTGGCAGCAAAATAAGGAAAAAGTTGAAGGAGGGAAGCTGATTGGGCAAGCAGTTGGGTCGGTGGGTAAGGGGAACTGGGGAAGGGACGCCGGATCTTTTTTGTGCGGGGGGTGTTCAAATTGGGGTGAAACTAGAGGTGTCAAACGGGCCGGCCCGGCCCGG
>JACFYI010003527.1:27777-39722 GCA_014898755.1 Handroanthus guayacan | reverse complement strand
GTTAGGCAGGTTGGGTGGATGGGGGGAAATAATTAGCGGGGGTGGGCAGATGGGCAGGGAATGGAGATAAGAAATTGCATCGAAATATTGGTAAAAAGTAGACATTGTTCTCTCTCAATTTTTAAACTTAAAATATAAATTAAGATGACAACTAAAATTGTTAGTAAAGTCAGTTAAAATATGAGGGTAAGTGATGATTTTTTAAGTAGAGAGAGTAAGTGTTATATATGGCACAGTATAGGGGTAAAGTGTATCTTACCCTATTTTACTGGATTAAATTGGATAAGATAAGTTTGTATATTTGGGGCGAGGCCAAAAGAAAATAGTTCAGTGGGTGTGATTGCATTCAACCAATTATTTTAATATATTAAAACTTATAATTTAACTTGAGGCTTGATTGGAAAATGTATTAAACGTGAGATGTATCTTACTCTTTTTTAATTTATCAAATTAAATACATATGCATGGTATTGTTATTATAATAAAAAATAATCATATCATATATTTAATCATAGACACTACAAGAGGAAAGGACATTTGTGACATTGTGACATCATATATAACATGAAATTTATCTCTAATATGTAAAATAAGTGGCAAAAAAAAAAATTTAAAAATATTAGTATTAGCAAACTTCATAGTGGCAACGAATGTGTTTAAATTGTCACCATTAATAATTAGTCACCTGTATAGTGCCAACATAATGACAATAAAAATTTTGTTATAAAGTTAGAGTGACAATTTTTGTTGTCACAAAATTATATAAATATGTTTTACTAATTATAAATAGTGACAACTTAACATTAATTAGTTTTTATCACTATTAAGCCATATTGTGAGATTACAAAAATTATTATCACCTAAAATGTATCACTCGTAACAAAATGAAAACTATATATTATCACTAATTAATATATGCTATTATATCGGTGATCACAATTTTCATATTATCACCTAATTTTTTGTCACTTAATGATTTATTCTGTAGTGAAATATCATTTATCACTCATCCATTCTTTCAAGCAAATTATAAAAACCTTAGTGAATTGGGTTGATCCGGCCAATTCATGAATCAATAACCTACAATAATTTTAAGTCACTAGATATTTCAATCTAAACAATTCAAATTATTTTCTTTTTCTATCTTCCTTGTCAATTGTTGTAGAAGTGTTTACAGAATTAAATTTGTTATAGTTAATTATTTAGTGCCTAGAGTTAGATTGAGAGCCTATGGTGGAGGAGTAATTTGCTCGTGCCCACCAACGGAAGCCAATAGGGTAGCGAGAAGGCGAGGAAAGCTGTAGTAAGTTTCTAGTTTGTAAGTTTTATTCAATTAGTTTAATTGACAAGATTAGTTCAAACAAGTTGTCATTTACAAATATTATAATTAAATATTACAGGAGAGCAAACGGTAAGTCCGGTCTCAGTCAACAGAAGCAAGTGGAGGGGTCGATATTATAGGAGAGCATCCAGTAGAGTTGGATGAGGCCGTGTGAGATCGGTTGGGTCGTGAACATCCCCTCGTTGCGCCGTCCCCTAGTGCAGATGTCACTTCTGAGTTACGACAGTTACAAAAGACTATCAAAACTCAGAATACTATTTTCCAGCAATAGTAATAGATTCTTCAGTAGGGTGGGTTTCACTCAACCGAGCCCCCTGCACATTTTTTATCACTAACCTTTCAGTAAGTTTTAGGATTGAGAACCTGCATCCTGCTTGTGGTAATGAATAGAACACTAAAACTCGAGCTCTACTTGACTCTACCTACATTTTTTTTTTAAATACAATGTACTATATAATTAATAAAATATTATAATCTAATTATAATGTCGTATAATAATTTCAAATGCATTCTTTCAAAATGAAACTGAAATGAAAATTTTGGTCCAAATCATAAGATTTAAGGAAAGAATGTCACTATCTATTAACATATATGGATAAACGACTAGAGAGAGATGGGTTTAAAGATTTAGGGAAGAAGGGCATTATATATGTGCACTATTTTACTACATAATGAAAAGTAAGGATCGGGATGGATTCACCTTAAATCTGGATCCAACCCGTCCCATAAGGCAAAATGTACCCTCCTCACTTTGTCCATTACAGTGGACCAAGGCATGTTACATACTCTGGGTCTGGTGTTAATCACTATCCTTACTCATTGGTGCATGCCATACAAAGATGAAAGTGAAAAGAAAAAACAACGATCATATGAAAGTTGTTGCTGAAGTGTTTCTTCTAGTATAGTAGGATTGGAATATAAAAACGAAATATGCCTTCGATGACATTATCGAAAAAATAATAAATTTTGAAGGATTGTCTTGCCATTGCCTTGAGGCTAGAATTAGGCTACTGAATATGTTACTGTCAGTAAATCTGACCAACGAGTTACACTCTATGCTTTGTTTGTGTTTTTCAATGGGTCATGCTAAACGCAGGTCAACTTTTTCTAAACTTAGGTCACTTTCGATAATTTTGTCCCTAACTCTATACAATTAACTACCCCCTCCATCATAATTTTCTCCTCCCTTTTTCTTTTTAAACCTTAACATTCAAAATATCTAAAAAATTCTTCCACTTTATTTTTAGATAAATTTTTTTTTCTTTACAATCTAATCATATCAACATGAGAGAGTTAGATTGCGAGCAAAATTCAAAGATTGAGGTAAAAAAAATAAAAAGAAAAAACCACAAAAAAAAAAGAAAGCAAATCACTATACAAAAAAAGTGCAACATAAAGACATTTGTTAGGATAATTACCTTACAAAAATTTCTTGTTTAATAAGAGATTTGTTGTTGAGATCTTGGAAGAGAAACTCTCTTTTTTTTTTTTTTTTAATTTTTGAATGTTAGGGTTTAAGTTAGGAAGACAAAGGGAGGAGGGATTATAAAGTGATGGTTAACTGCGTGAGGACAAGGGCAAAATTATCCAAAGTGACCTAAATTTAGTAAAAGCTAACCTAAATTTAGCGAATTTGTTTTCAATTGCCTAGCTCCACCTCATATTTGTTAGTCTAACTGATTCCAATTCAATTGATAACTAAAAGAAAAAGGGATAATCACCTCAGTACTCCTCAATGTTTGACTTAATTATGAAAATATTTCTTGTAATTTTTAGAAATTACAATAACGTCTTTTATTGTTAGTCAATTAACAAAAATTTTAATAGGGCTTATGTGACACTACAAATTCACCCCTTCAAAATATAATTTATTGGTTGAAACTTGACAAGTGAATCCCTCTTTCAAGAGGCTACTTGTAATCTCATACAACTCTGTTAAATTTTTCATGAATTGATCTAGCCATGGCTAGATGTTATTAATTTCTCAAATCAGAAAAAATGTTTTTATAATTTTAAATCAAATGTCAATGTTGTTGAGATAATTATTCCAAAAATAAAAGTTGAGATAATTATTCCAAAAATAAAAATAGTTGGGAATTCACATCAAATTGGAAGATACTAATGAAAGTGGCCCACAGTACTTGATGACATGTATGTCCTGTTCCATTCCCCTCTTTATCTCTGATTCAGCAGCAAAGCAAAAAAGCACAACCCCAATGGGTCCTTCCTCGACCCATCTCAATTTAGTCCACGAGGAACTTGAATTTCCCATGCGCTCTGCTTTTTCCTATATTAAACTCAATAGCCAGACAACCGCGTACAACCAAATATTAATATTCTATTTCCACTCCACGTGTCCATTTTCTTCTTCCGAAACACGCCCCCACCTTCCCTATGTGTGTTGACCCGAGTGCTTCACTCCACTCCTACTCGCTCTCCAGCCATATATATACGCGCCAAAGCCGCCATTTCTCATCATCTCTCTCGGTCCCAACAATTTCATAACTTCCTCAAGTAAAAAGAAAAGAAAAAAAAGAAAAAAAAAAGATTCCTTAAGCACTGATTGGATATTGATATGGTGAAATCGCCTGAAAAGCAACTATCTTCCTCCGCTGCTGCCTCCAGTTTGCAGGTGGTTCGAGAAGCTGCTGCTTCTTCTTCTTCTACTTCTTCTTCTTCTTGCAAGTATAAAGGCGTGAGGAAGCGCAAGTGGGGTAAATACGTTTCTGAAATTAGGCTCCCCAATTGTAGGGAGAGGATTTGGTTGGGTTCCTACGACACGGCGGAGAAGGCGGCGCGTGCTTTTGACGCCGCCCTTTTCTGCCTCCGTGGCAGGAACGCCAAGTTCAATTTCCCTCACAACCCGCCGGATATAGTCAACGGCGGGTCTATGACGCCGGCAGAGATTCAGGCTGCGGCAGCCCGATTTGCTCACGCAGCTTCGGATTGGCCCGCCGCCGGGCCTTCGGGTCGGTTTGACAATTTGGATTCACAATCGGATTCCCTGTCGTCTTCTGAGGTATTACAGCATGCGGAGTCTCCTTGTCCGTCGGTGTCGGATGGGGCAGCCCAGCTGGACAATGAAGTTACGGAAATACCACTGGATAACGCTTTTTTGGACCAGTTTTTGAACATGGGCACGGAGAATAACGTCCAGGATTTCGGGTTATTTCCAGGATTTGATGATTTTTCAGGAGATTTTATGTCGCCGCTTTTGCCCAACGCTGATTATTGGCAGGATAATAGTGACGAAATGTCATCGGAAGATCCATTCTTATGGAATTTTTAAGGCATACAAACAAATTAATTAGTTTAATTTTTCAGGTCAGAAATTCTGGAAATTTTTGCTGCTGGAATTATGGCCCATTTTGGAAATAGGAAATGACAATATTAGACCTCGATGGACCTTTCCTTTTCTCTTTCTTTTTTTCTTTTCTTTTTTTTTTTTTTCCCTATCCCCACTTTTCCTCTCTTTTCAAAATTCTTTTGATTGGATGGAACAATTTTTGTGTGACCATCAACTTATTTTGCAATTCTTTTTCCCTTTCCCTTTCATTCTTTTATTACTTTTCGTGCAATTCTTTTGGAGGTATCGATTTTTCACTAGTTCAACAAAATTTCTAGGATATATTTTGTAATTTTTACAATTTATCCTTACAATTAAAATATAAATTAAAATATCCTTATGCTTTTGGACCATAAAGACTCTCTGTCTTTTGTTCTTTCTTTTATAGTTAATATAGTACGTTGCTAATTTCTCATAAATAATTGCTTGGAGTATACTATTAATGAACGAATCAAAATTTCGGTATAGAGAGTAAATATAGTTGTCGTGCCTACATAGATTGGGACAATAAGTACTTAAAACTATTTTGTTTACTCTGTTTAACTATAAAAGTGGAGCGTCAAAACAATTATAAATAACTAAAACAATTAAAAGAAATATTCCCAGACATGTTTTCTTAATCAATTTAATTGATCCTTATTTATTCAGTTATACTCATGATAGTTTGATTAAATTGTTGGACAGGACAAATTTTTGGGCACTTCCCTTCTCTCAAGATCTTGATGAATGTGTCTAAGTTTTGAATAAGGTTATCTCTAACTCATATCCTATTCCTAAACCCATTACTCGTGTTCCCAATTGATTATCAAATTAATTGATTGACTCTCGATCTCACAGTTTTTTTAAACAGAATTAATTATTGGTTGTAAAGTTCCTCTATGAGTTTAGATCCACAACCACTTCTTCGATATGAGGTAATCATGGCATGGAGAAATACATGCAAGCTCGGGGACCTTGCGGGGATCTCAAAATTTGGGGACTAGAATTGGGGGAAATTTTTCTCGTGATGACGATGGAGATGGGGAAAAAAATACCCCTAAGGCTAATTTAGGGATCAGGATGGGGATCATACCCCCATTCCATAGGGTCCTTGTCCTCGTCAAAAACCATAATATCCTTAATTTCAATATATAGATATAATATTGTTGACCTTTTTAATTAGTAATTTTATTTATAATTATAATAATTAAAAAAAGTATATATTAAAAATATAAATTATATAAACTTAACCTAATTCCATATTCCTAATTTTTATTCTTAATATGATCTTCTTTTTATCTTTATCCCCCTTTTTAATTTTCTTTCTTTCTTTCTTTCTTTTTTTTTTTTTTTAACATTTTTCTGATTTTCTAAATTTTATTATATTACCTTGGGATCCCAGTGGATGCCCAATGGGGATCCAGGGAATGGGAATTGGGGGACAAAAACTCCCTCATGACAAGAATAGGAGATCGGGAAGGGGACGGGGGCACAACTCCCAGCCTCCTCCTTGTGCGGGTGCCGTCCTTGGTAATCAGACTCATACAACATTATACACAAACTAATTCAAATATCTAACATAGAAAATGATAAGTAAGAAGCAAAACTAATTTTTAAATAAATGCAAAATCCTAGAGAAACCAAAAGGGATAGGCTTCTATCCGAATACATAAATCACATATGAAAGTAATGAAACTTAGAAGAGATGGAGTTCATCCAATAGTTATGGAGATATTACAATGATCTTTGATGCTTCAAAATTCTAGCATGGAGCCCTAGTTACGTTATAGCTGCAAATTTGCATTTTAGGTAGAGTATGTATCAGGCACAACGTAAGGTGCAATTTGGAGCAAAACACAAATTCTGGTGGCATTGCACAGCGATCTCAGGAGGCATGCTGGGACGTCCAATCCGATCCTGAGCTTGTATTTGGCTTCTTTTGGCCTTCGAATGCTTGGTCATGCTTTGAGTTTTTTAACTTATGCTCTAGCAGGACTTTTATAAAACTTATAAGAAGGCCCACAGCAAACATGAAAGCAATACAATAAAAAAAAACCTAACAAATACTAAAAATGGGATTTTAAATTTTAATTGATCCTAAACCAACAATATTAAATATAAAAGTATATGTAAGATAACCCTCTTTCGCAGAGTTATTAATCGCATTGCTTTTCAAAGCATACGTAAATCTTAAAATACCACATGACCTAATATCATTTAGATCATACAAAATCTAACTAGAACGATTCAAATTCGATCGGCATAATCAAGATCCTTGGCACTCAGCCCGCCTACGAGATTAATGTGAATGACAAAAGTAATACCATAAGTAAATCCAAGTTATTAACTTTTTACTTGGTATAAATAACTATATGACCACAGAGTGATGCACTTTAATTAATGCTAGTTACTATTTTTATCATCTTATTTTTGTGTCAGTTTTTTTAGTGACATCTCTCTCTCTCTCTCTCTTCTTTTGGATGCTCAATTATTTTAGCGACTTGAACATTGGATTTTGGTGCAGCACCCCAAGTTATTCTAACTTTATTTTTAGTTTCAAGCCTTAAATGACTAGGTAATATGAAAAATATTACTAATAATGTATTAACATTACGTTTCATTTTGTTATTAATAATTTTTAAGTGGCAATAAATTTATTTTTTCCACCATATAATTTAAGGAAAATTTTCACTTTTAATACCACAGGATATACCCCTTGACACATTTAGTACCATCATTTTCGACACATACACATTTGGTACCACAGGATATGATTTTATGACATAAATAGTACTTTCGTTAGTTTAAACTAACTTTTGTTAGATGGAAGTACAGCCACATCAGCCTTCTGTTAGGTTAAACTAACGGAAGTACTATTTATGACATAAAATCATATCATGTGGTACCAAATGTGTATGTGTCAAAAACGATGATACCAAATGTGTCAAGGGATAAATCCTGTAGTACTAAAAGTGAAAATTTTCCTATAATTTAATAATAACAAAAATAGTCTTCTGAATTGTCACTACAGACAATTAGTGATACATGTTAGCGATGATACACGGACACCCAAAAAAAAGAAATCATTGTAATTTGTGGCAAGATATTTTTTATTGTCTTTATGTAATTGTGTTATTAATAATCAATATATAGTGACTATTAAACAGAGATTTTGTCACCATATATTAAGTTTGCTAAAATCATTATTCTCATAATATTTTTCTTATCATTTTCTTTGTTAAATTAGTGATAAATAATTTCATGTCTTAAACTAGTGATGAATAATCTCATGTCTTCACTTTAAAATATTGCCACTAATTTTTCTTTCTTGTTCTTATAGTATCCTCATTAAAAATTGTTAATGTGATATACGTATATCATGAATTTGTGTCATGAAATATAATATGAAATATATAGGAGATTCAAAATGCATTTCGTCCGCGATGTTTGTGCGTGTTGACCCATTAATACCTTTTCAGATTCAAATAATAAATACAGAAAATAGATAACTATACAATGAATTCTACATTTTAATACATTTATAAATCATCCATTTAAAATATTAATTTACTTAAGAGTCCATCATATATTTCGTCCGCGCTATTCATCGGAACTATATATAGATTTTGAATTCAGAAAATTCTGAACGTGTGATAACTAGGCGATGTGGCCCTTTATTACCACATAACATGATGCGACAATTTAGTGTTAGCTTAATTTATATGTTTTTATTTCTGTTTTTATGCATTCTTCTATTTTTTTCACAAAGGTTGGCAATTTTAGATGGGATCTCCTATTCCAAATTGTGTTTTATCCCCTATTCCATACCCTTGAATACATGCCACGTGTATTAAATATTTCCTTATAAAAATATTTAGTAATAAATGTAGTACATATAGTACATATGGCATGTATTGAAAGATGTGGAATAGTAGATGAAACACTGTTTGGAATAGGAGATCTGGTTCCTGGCAATTTTAGGAAAGGTTGGCAATTTTATGGTCCGCCACAGTACCCTAATATGTATGTTTTGACATAACATTATTAATTGTATGTAAATAGAGATATATAAATACAACTGGACGATACCTATAGTATATTTGTCCTGAAAACTTGACAGAGTTAACCAAAAAAAAAAAAAGAAGCAAAATATATATGAATGATGGTATTTTAGTAAAATTTTCTAATAAATTTCTATAACAATTTTTTAGTTTTTCATTACAAAAGTTATTTATATGGACTTCAATTCAGTCATACAAATGTAATTGGTGACAAGATATACTCCAATGAATTTGTGACATATACAACAATTAAAATTCGTCATAGAACTGCATTAGTAATGAACTCATTCGATTCGTGATAGTTTTTTTGGTTAGCACATCGAGTGCCTTTTTATAGTGACTGTTATAGTTTTTTTCGATGGATCATATCGAGCATATGCTAGTGTGTGTATATATATATCGCGTGTCATATGTATGGTGATATGGACCTCGCCTAGTTATCTATAAAAGCAGCAGAAAAAAGGTAGCCTTTTTGAATGAAATAAGTTAATGCCAGTTGACCGTATAACTTCTGATACACCTGAAAAATGAAGGCCCCCTCTATGGTTTGTACTCAATTTAATTTAGGTATAGAAAGTGATAATATGTAATAAATCCTCTTATAGGTCATGTATAAGATATGTAATTACCACATGCAATAAGTTGTTGATCAATATAATGCACGATTATTAGTTTGGTATAATTATTGTTTTAACTTAGATTTAGAAATTGGTAAATGGTATAAGTCGCTTATGCTTCACATATTAAACACTAGTAATTTTGCATGCGGTCTCTGTGCATATTTAAAAATAGTAGAGGCTTGATGTTTGTGAAAATTATAATTTTTTGATAATTTTTATATTGTAACTTAAATTTTTCGTGACTCATGCTCTATATTATTGTAGTGTACATAAATTAACATTAAGTTAAATGTATATAATCTATAAAGAAAAGAGTATATACTTTTGTAGTGTACATAAATTAACATTCATAATTTTCTATTATTTAATATTTTAAAAGTTATTTGAAATTAGTAGTGGATGAATGATGGTGTTAAAAATAGTAGTGAGCGGTGGTGGTTGAAGGATAAAATTAAAATTATGAAATTTGGTACGAGAATCACCTTTTGAGATTTCTTTTTTATATACATGTGGATATGGTTGCCGTGAAATGATCTACCTTGAACGATCAATATAGGGCACAATAAATAAATTTAGGATTAGTTTTGTGTAACTTTCCACTTGAATTGAAGATTAATTAGAAAGGGACAACATCTGTGACAAGTCCACTTGTGGTTCATCTACAAGATGCATTAATAAGCTATGCAACTTTGGGTTAGTTTGGTCCCTATAACTCCCAATTTTATTTAGTTTAATCTACAGTTATAAAGTGATAACATGTGATAAGTCCACTCGTGGTTCATGTACGAGACATAGTATTTTTCTACGTAATGAGTACTTAATGATTGATGATCAATATACAAGACACGACTTATCTTACAGGTAGTTTGGTCTCCATTTTTCAATTTAGAATTTAATTAGAATTTGAAAGAGATAATATGTGATAGGTCTGCTTGTGGTTCATTTACAAGACGTATTTGGCATGTAATGATTTGAAATTGACACAGAAATGGTTTACTCAGACTTTACAAAGCATAGCACAAGAAAATGAAAGGAAAACCCGAAGCTTGGAAGGGACTATTTGTGGTACAAGACACAGTTGTATCTGTTGGACGATGACTTCCAATGAAATTTGTCCACAATGCCGCAATACGGGGTGCTTTAATGGCAAAAGTACAACTTTTTGTGCAAAGACAAATTTAACCCCAGCTAGTTTTTTTTTTGTTTTTCTATATTTCTGGAAAGACAAAATTAACCTCCTCTAGTGTTTTTTTTTTTTTTTTCTTTTTCTTTTTTCTCTTTTCATGTTTTCGTGAAATCTAGAAAAAAATGGAGGAAAAAAATGGAGAAGCATGAGAAAAATGGGTTCAATTTCTCCTGATGTTTTGTCCTGAAGATCAATATTCCACTTTGAAGATGTTTTCTAAATATGCGCACCAATGTTTGGAAAAAGGCCCCCAAAGACAATGGTTACCGATTGACGTTATTTCACAGAAGTTGTAACATCTTAATATTTGCAGTGATACAAATTAAAGACTTGCACGTGCTCGGCTTCCTCATTTTTAGAGTTTTTGAATTTGAAAGGACATGAGCTTTCTTGTGGTTTGCATGTATCATTGTGCTGCTTAGTGTTGCCTTATGAATTCGGTCAACTTCTCTACTACTCATTTACAGTAGAAAATCCCAGGAACTCTTTCCACCATGGTGTTTATTGCTGCAATTTTTTTCAATGTATTAAGGGGAGATTGGTTCAAGTTCCAATAAATTTTGGTTAATAAATGAGAAAATTATAACGCGCTAAATTTAAGACTTTAAAAGTTAGTAAATTGAGGACACATTAAATGTCCTACATGGAATAACGAGAAAAGTCTCAAGTGGTTATGTTAAACACTTTTGACGTCGAATGACCCCGGTGTGGCAGGTTCACGTGTCAGCGGACGTCGTGTGTCAATTTGGTGCGGGAAAAATATCAAACTTGTGGATTGTTAGCATGTTGAACTAAGATTGACTGAAGGATTGTGGTAGCAAAAGTTTGTCGGCACTTGCGGAACATATCTGTAACACCCCGGATCCCGAGGCATTCCTCCCCAAGATCCAGAACGTTACTCGCGATCAGAACGAACTAAAACTCAAAAATCAGAAAAATCCAAACTACATTCATACTAAAATCCCAATAGAAGTATGATTATAGGCCAAGAAAATCTTTCAAATACATTGCCGATCTAAACATAATTTCTTACAAATTAACAGGGATCCAAACGATTCACTAAGTTCAAACGTTCTAAACGGTCAAGCCAAACAAAGCTTCTTATCTACATATTCAGATAATCTAACATACTAACTGGAGCCGTCCAATCCCATGGTCCAATCGAGCTACACATCTATATATTGTTCACGGGATCATGAGTCCACTAACCCAGTAAAACTTATGGCGTGGGGTATGGAATATAGGATTCAACAATAGGTTATGAAGAACGGCATTCAAACTATAGACGCATGGAGTACTAGAGTTCAACAATAAGCATATCAAGAACGGAAATTATGAATGTGACCTTATATAACATTTCAGGACAACAAAACGAAAAGAATAAATGGATATCATAAATCATGTGTCATAT
>JACFYI010003527.1:1203-15804 GCA_014898755.1 Handroanthus guayacan | reverse complement strand
GAAATCCGGGGCGTTACAAACGTAGTTTTGATTGTCAAAATTATTAAAGCTCCAGGTTTTATTTCTTTGTCACAACATGGTTATATTGAGAAAATATTAGAGAAATTTAATCATGAAAATTGTAAAGTAGTGTTCCATGTGATCCTTTTATTAATTTAGTATCCAATGTGGGAAATTATTTTACAATCAGAATTCTCCAGGATTGTTAGAAGCTTCTTGTACCTTATGCAGTAAACATGTCCTAATATAGCTTTTGCAGTTAGTGTCTTGAGTAGACATACTCATAATCCTAGTCAAGTTTGGTGAAACATAATCTCAAGGATAATTAAGTATCTTCAAGGCACGATAGATCATATGTTAAGTAATGAAGTTTTTCGAATTGTGTTACAAGGTTATTTTGATGCAAATTGGGTAACAGACTTAGGTGTGTGAAAAAGTCCACAAATGATTGGGTATTTAGAATGTTCGAGGTGCTATTTCTTGGGGTTCTAGGAAGTAAATTTTAATTTTACATTCGATCAAAACATCTGAGTTTATTGATTTAGCAATAGCGGTAAAAGAGATAAAGTGTCTTAGGGACAAATTGATAGAAATTGCTATACGGTCCAAGCCAATACATATCGATATTTTGTGATAATGAAACTGCATTATCACAAGCCTAAAGTAAAATTTATAATGTAAAGTCAAGACATATCACTTTATGACATTGTTACATTAGAAAATAACGTACATCTATGACTATAACTTATGTGAACGAGATGGACATATGGTTGATCTCTTTAGAAAAGACCTAGGCAGGGACATGATATAGAAAACTTTTTAGAAGATGTCTTTATAGCTTTTAATGTAAGAGGTTACTTGTGAGCGGTAAATATCGAGATGGTGGAGTAACATCTAGCCTACTTGATCAATGTAAAAGTGTGTATATATGGCATATATGTACTAAAGTATGAAAATATAATCTTGGAGGTTATTTCAAGATATTACGTGCTTGAATGGAGAACAAACAA
The DNA here is from genome assembly GCA_014898755.1 of Handroanthus guayacan. Classification (NCBI taxonomy): domain Eukaryota; kingdom Viridiplantae; phylum Streptophyta; class Magnoliopsida; order Lamiales; family Bignoniaceae; genus Handroanthus; species Handroanthus guayacan. The sequence continues at coordinate 14,794 of JACFYI010003527.1, read as the reverse complement.
AGGATATAATAACACTTTAATGAATTTATGTCCTAGAGAAAGATACAAGTCATATAAGTGCATTATATTAGATTTACCCATCTAACTGCGGGAAGTTATGATCTCTTTTGCAAGACTGAAAATTGGTTCTTAAGGTAGTTACACAAACCTAAGATGTAACATAAAGCTGTAAATATTTGAGGAAGTTGAAATTATGCTTGGAACTATATACAAGCAGTTAGCCTTCATAAAACATTAAGTTCAAGGTTTTAGCTACTTAAAATTTTAACACACTAGCTTGTTTAAGTCAAGTTAAAAGACATCTTAATTGTGTATAAACTATCTAAAAACTGAGAGTTATTAATGTTAATAAATAATTTCTATCCTAGAAAATTGCAGAAATTGTCGGCATTTTCAACATATAAAGGTGAAATGGATCAAGTTTTAATAAATTTAGTTAATAAATGAAGAAGTTGTAGGATTCAAAGTTGAGACTTTAAAAGAAAATAAAGTGAGAAAGCATTAATGTTCCATAATGGAAAATGTAGTTCACATATGAAAGTGTGTCTAGTATATTTGTTTTAGTATCTAAACTGCAAGTTGTGCTCGCAATGCGGTGCACTATACTGCCCGCTCCAGCGCATGGGCTCAAACTTGGGTTGGAGCCTGGACACGGGTTGTGTCAGAGCAATGTTGCATTGGCGCTTTAAGTGCAATTTGCACTTCTCATGTTCACATTGTCGCGAGAAGCCTCACCTCGAGCTTCCGTCTTTTTGGACAAAATTTATTTTGAGCAAGTTGAATTACTATTAAGTTAGCTAATTAGTTTTAGTTGAAATTAATTAACTAGCTGTGAGTTTTTGTAAATTCATGCATGCTAAAATTAATTACGTTTAACTTTTGTAACATTTGGTTTCATGTTTGGTCCAAGGGTTGCAACTCTTATAATACGAGTGTAGTTTTATGTACTCGTTATAATGGTTCAAATAGTAGACACACCATTTCAAACAAAGCTTGTACAATCTGAATTCATCTATCAGATTACTTATTTTTCATAATTTTGGAATCTCTCTCTCTCTCTCTCTCTCCCCCCTTCCCCTCCTTACCTCCTTCCCTCTCTCTCCCAACATCTCTCAAATTTAATTTCCATAGATTTACAAAAGCTGCACTTCTTTAAATTCTTAGAACCTGTTTTACAAAATGTGGTAGCAAATATTATCTCAAGGATAGAATATTTTCATACGACATAGGCTACAATTCTCAAAATTTCCTTATAGTTTGCTACATTTATCACTCCAAGTTTCTCCATGTCCGTTTTGCAATCATTTTGGCATTGTCTCTATGTCGTATTATGGATCCAAACTATCCTAGCGCATACGAGACTTTGGATATCCTTCAAGTCAGAGTGGGCAACACATTGAGACGTGCAAGACTATGTTTAGTGATGACAACATGGACAACTCAAATTTGTTTGCAACATCCTGGATGGATACTATATCCTCACCTCGGACTGCTGAGTACCGGCACTCGTGCCCTCACTAGCCTTATCCCGGGACCACTAGGACTGCAACCACTCTTACTTGAAGTTCTCCTACAAACAACATAAAGTAGTATTAGTGATATAAAAAAGTTCAAATAATTAATTAACATGAAAGTTTTAATGAAACTTACAAAGGCTTTTCGTGATTGGTCGTCCACCTAGCTCTTATCTGCCTTATGCTTGTGGGTCTGAGTGAAGATCTCTATATGGGTCAGTGGCCTCTTCAGCTCCCGAGCCTGTATAACCATAAAACAATATATGGTTTGTTAATTACATAAAGTAACTATAAAAAAACATACACAGAAATATATTAAATTAAATAACTTGTCATACGCTTCGCATGAGTCTCGGAGGATATGTACCCCCCGTATAAAGTGTGACTCCAGTATCGGATGCCCGACTCTTCTTCGCCTTGTCCGATTTGGCAATAAAATCGGGCAACGCTCAGTGTCAGCATAAGGTATTCCACACTTGGTCACCCATCAAAATCGGCCTCTTGTTCGCATTGTGGGCATCCAAATAGATATCTTGCAATCGACGAGCAGCCTTCTTGCTAAAGGCCTTCTTCGTGTAGAGCTTGTATTGCATCTCCCATGTAACATGTCTCTACTTAAAAAAAAAAAAAAAAAAAGAGAGCAAATATAATTAGCATTTGTAAAGTTAATATGTTCAATAACTAAATTTTAATAATCTACTTTCCACTCCTTAAACCACATGTTCTTTACACACAGGCGAATGTCCTGCCAGTTCTTATACGAGTGGTCTAATCTGTCTTGTATAACCTTTGAAATATGCTCCGTTCCCTGTTTGGAGGGTATAAACTGGCATCAAATCGATCAAATTGTAATTGCATCAATTTAATTGAATATTATTTAGTCTATAAGTTGGTAATTAATCAATACGTACCCTGGTAAGGAGCTCAACCTCTCAGGTCTCAAAAATACCTTCCCCGATGAAGGTATCAAGGACATATGGGCTTCTCCAGATGGAGAAGCATCACCGGGATTGCCTTGAGTTGATCCAATGTGTGGTACGAGGGGCGAGCTGGTGAATGTGTATAGAAGGGACCAGCTCGTGAGTGTGCCTACGAGGGGCCTGTCGGTGGTACGTGTGGTGTAGGTATAAATGAGTGTGGATCAGGTGAAGGGAAATGAGATGGGCCGACTGGTAAGTGTGGTATGGGAGCATGAGAATGAGATGTCTAGCTATGACTAGGGGTGGTGGACCGATTGCCTCGAGCATGGCTGCCCCGACCACGACCATCTCTACCTCCCTGACAATCCCTATCGGTAGAATCCATATTTGAACAAAAAATAAAAATTACTTATTCGTAGCTATCTAGATTAAGTAAAAGCTTCTACGTTATTCTCAACGAAAGAAGTGAATAAAAATTTCAATAGAGCCTCCCCTAATACAGCTCCATTTTCAACTAATTTATGTCTAATAATTGTGTGTGTATAAACAAAACAATGCATATTAATCGGCATGCAAATATAAAATCAAGCTATGCAACATAAAATACTTAAATTGGAACATAAACATAATGTCTTGTTTAACACACCCCCTATATCTCCAATCAACGCATGCCCATCATATGATTAATCCACAGTAAACACTAGGAAGGCACCATCCCTTCCCCCAAATCCCATCCTCCTTCTTAATCCACAAGTTCTATCTAATATATATACATATCCATGAATATTAAATACTTTTTCCACAATTATCTAATAAAATATAAACACTAAGGGTCCAGTGAAATACCTCAAAAGCTAGCAAAGACCAATGTCAATGTGGAAGCACGAACAGTGAAGTAAAGGACCTATAAACATGATAATATGTTAAAAAAATTGGAAAAAAAATATACCATGTATAATTACCTAAATGTCGAAAAAGCTTAAATACATGTATTTGGTAAAATTTGTTACGTAACTTTAAAATATATAACCCAAAATTAAAAGAACATTTTATCAATATATAACCCTAAAGCATTCAATCTAAAGTCTCTTGATATCGATCAACATAAATTTCATTATAATTGACTTCATTTTCCATAGACTTATAACAAGAAACATTTTTTTCTCAATATATGTTTAAGTGCTTATGGGACTAAGCTTTATTCATAAAGTCAATTAATGTCATAATTTCTTGCTTAATTTTCCTATAGACTCTCATATATATTGAATTCTAATTGTCACATTTGTTATAGAAGTTTTAGTTCTTAAACTAGATGCTTTTTACATTTGTTATAGAATTTTTGTTCTTAATTTTGCGTCAAGTCGAATTCCTCACATAAAGGAAGTACTATGCATCTTTCACTGACATGGAAGTACTATGCCTCTTAATTTTGTCCTTCACTGACATAAAGGAAGTACTATGCCTCTTTGAATTTTACTCACGTGTCCTATGATGTTCGGATATTTGTATATACATTTCAACATATAGAAATATATGCATACATGTGCGTGTGCGCGCGCGTATTGGAAGCCAAAACAACAACTATTTCCCTTTTGTTTTTTAAATAAAATGTTAATTAAGCTCATCCAAGCTAGGTTGTAACATGATGGAGCTGTCATTAATGAGTCACTCAACTAAAGCTTAACCCGATCGAGCTCAAGGTCAAGTTAATTGAGGTTGAGCTCTTTCTCGAGCAAGATCGAAAATAGATGTACAGGAGCTTGAGAGTACGTTAGCTCATGAGCTTTTAGAATCCTTTGTTGGCAAAATTGTTAAAATGTTGAATCACTTGTAATCAAGAAGAAGGGTATAGTTCATTTGGGTATTTTTAACAAAACACAATAAATTTCTACTCAAATGGCCAAAATGAAATAACATTCAAACTCTAATACTATCAAATTTCAATTCAAATCTCAAAATCAAAAATAAAATACACAATTTAATATATATAAAGATCAACCCCAACATAAAAAATAAGCCAAAATAACCCAAAAAAAAAATTGGAGGGAAAGTGCCTACTTGAGGTGCTGATGACGGCGGTGACCTTTTGATGGTGATTAAATGGCGGCGGAGGTAGGAGAATGCATTGACAGTGAAGGAAGAAGGGGTGGAGGAGAAAGAAAAGGGGACGCGCTGAAGTTTTATTTTTAATTTACCGATCCCTTACCGATGCCAAAAAGCATCGATAACATGTTTTACGAGGCACTTAAAATGGTCAAACTAGCCGTTCAAATTACCATCTCCTTATCGACTTCAAAGGCATCGAAAATAGATTTATTGAGTTTCCTTCTCTTTTTCAACTCTTTATCGATGCCTTGTTTTAGTTTTCGTCCCTTTTTTGGTGCTTTACCGACACTTTATGTTTTTACCGTTGCCTTACTGATTCATTACTGGCAGTCTCCGACGCCTTAGCATCGTCTTTTCGACGCTCTGTTAATTTTCCTTCACCTCTTTTAGTTTACGAATTTACAAGTAACGATGATTAATTTCAATTATAATTGTGCATTATAATTTTAGCTTACATCATATTATGTATACAATGAATAAAAAATTTAATTACTTAAATTAGATAATAAAGAAATACATTAATAATCAATATACAGAACTCAACAAAATATACTTATATATTGCGAGCATATATATATATGTATATATAATATTACTTCTGTACATAGCCAATTTGCAATTTTGGTTCGTATATCGTAAATACAAAGAATTGTGATTCAAATTTCTGATTAATTTTATAATTCAACTAAAACGTATGAAAACCCTTAATTTTAGAGTTTGTAACCTCTAAAAAACCCTAGACCCTAGGGTATGGATGTTGAAGATTTTCGATGCATTTTCATCGATAAAGGAATCGGAAAACAATACATTAACTTTGCAGCGCTTTTACTAGTTGCTAAAGGGGTCGGTAGATGTTTGACTTCGTCAAATTTTGTTTTTCAGCAGTTTACCGGTTACTCAGGGCGTCGGTAAATTCTTGACCTGGTCAAATTTTTTTTTACGATGATCTACTGTTGCCTCCTGTCGCCCCAAATAAAGGCGCCAAATTACCCTCCAAAATATTTATGTTGTTCCGACGCTTTACCGGTTCTTGTTTGGCATTGGTAACTAATTTCCCAAATTTTCTGGCATTTTTTCCGTAGTTTTGCTACACCTTTTTTAAATTTATGCTTCCAGTTCCTTTTTCGTTGGTAAGGTGTCGGAAATTTGCGACTTTTTTTGGGGTGCCGGAAATAGGTGTCGGAAATTCTAGAATTTCTTGTAGTGTCAAAGTGATGATCAATTCCAAAAGTGAAAATAAATAAATCTCACAAGTACTAAAAGAATATTTTTATGTTAATTTTTTTATGTTAAAAATTAAGGTGGCAATTCGGGTGAGTTGAGTGGGTTCGGGTTCGACCTGATTTCAACCCAACCCATTTACTCTCAACCTGAACCCAACCCGAACCCAATCTGTTTAAGTTTCAACCTGATTAAACCAAACCCAAACCCAAACCCAACTTAAATTAAATCAGGTTGACCCGGGTTGACCTGTTTATTAATTGGGTTGACCCAGCAACCTAAAAATCCACAACCCAACTTATTTAAAATACTTGATATTTATAAAAAAATAAAAATTTTGTGGCTTTTTTCCCATTACTCAAACAAATCATCACTATGACATTATCATTTATCCAAAAATAAAATAAATTTGATTACTGAAATAAAATCAATCACATTTCATTACTAAAATAATATTCAAAATTCCAAAACTAGTAAATTGATTCCAAGGAGATGAAGACGATGAGCTGCGGGGAGATGGCATGAATGTGTGAAGCCAGATCTGATTTACCAATTTGGATAGAAAATAAGGGTTTTTACTTTTCTACTTTTCTTTGGTTAATATATTTGTTATATGAATATTACAATATATATAATATAAATATTATAATATATATATATGTTAAATAGGGTGGGTTCGGGTTGGATGGGTTGTTGGGTCAACCCGATTGAAATTTCAGGTTGAGAGGGTCAACCCGTGACCCAATCCGAATCCATTAAAATTCGTGGGTTCTTAATCGGGTTGGCCCGATTTCGACCCGAACCCAATAAGCCTCAACCCAAACCCACTAATTTCTTATTGGGTTCCTGTCGGTTTGGTGGGTCGGTTGGAAATTGCCACTCCTAGTTAAAAAGCACATATTAAATGGATGGTCAAATAATATCTCAAAATAAGATATAAAATAAACTGGACCTACTTTGTCGTTTTAGAAATATCAAGTAATGAAAACTATGGTAATAACATCCACATTATTAGAGATGTCTAGCAAAAACCTTATATTTTATAAAATTATTTGCTGATTTATTATATTAAATGTATAATTTAAAAATTAATTTTATAAAAATAATTTGTTATGTCTTTTTAATAATATTTTTATACTTGTGAAATTATGCAGCAAAGATGTGGAGCTTATCTCTTCTTTTGGAGATAAGAACGTCGAAGAATGTGAATATGGACCATTCGAGTTAGCAATTCTTAACACTCTCTTACATATTTAATTATACAAATACCTTTCACATTTAATTATCTCTAAGTAAAATTTCTATTTTCTGGTAAAATAATAATTTTTTAATTAAAATATTATTTAGATACCAATTACATAAGGTAAAAATAAAAATATAAAATAAATTATATCAATTGTTAATATTTCTCGGTGGATTGCACTAGAAACATGTTAGTATATATTTATAAAACCCACCCTATATATAACTAAAGTCACTAAACTGTTTGATTAATAATGGAGTAGAGGAGACTTTATTGCCTCAAATATACATATAACCCACCCAACATATAACTAAAGTCACTAAACTGTTTGATTAATAATGGAGTAGAGGAGACTTTATTGCCTCAAATATACATATAACCCACGCTATATATAACTAAAGTCAACTGTTTGATTAATAATGGAGTAGAGGAGAGTTTATTGCCTCAAATATACAACACATAATATTTTGACCACCTCAACTTTAAAAATAAAGAAACTCCCCTTGGATTAATGAATATACATCAACCCTAACTAAAATTTGTATGATAACTATAATGGGACGGGATTCCTATTATAAATGGTGTTTTATCTCCTATTCTATATCTTTAAATATATACATGCCACGTGTATTAAATATTTTCTTATGAAAATATTTACTAATAAATACAATATACATGTCATGGATTTAAAGGTATGAAATATGAGACGAAATACCATTTTGAATAGTAGTTCCCGTCCCAACGATAATGACTTCATTATTGAATGGAATTTATAGCACCTCCTATTTGTCAACTATGTAAGATAAGTCTTAAAGCAATTCTTGAAATTGCTTAAGAGCGCATTTTGTTGTGTTTTTATAGTTATTTTTGACTTTACTTTTCCGAGTATTTATTATTATTTAAAAAAAAAAACAAAAAAGGATAAAAGAGAATAAAGAAAAGAAAAGTCAGATTCAGACCACAGGATAAGAATCAGCACATATTATACGGCTCTTAACTAATTAGCAGCCTAATCTTCGTACACAGATATTTATAATTATCTTCCTTGGCATTTAACCAAGACTAGAATAGTCAAATTAATTTGTTTTCAACCACTCTGTAATAAAATTAATTCAAAGGAACAAGGTTTTGAAGAAAAAGATGTACGTGACGAGGCCTCTTTCTCAGTTGCTGAAATCTCCAGAATCTCTTATGGCACAACCCGATGGTCCTAATTCAGGCTATTTAGTTATCCAAGATGAGGAATCAGAGACATACTCATTTTTTGGTTTATGCAAAAACAGGACACTTAAGAAGTTGCCTTTTCCTCAAAATAAGGAGTTGACTATCCAATACGAAACAGGGTCGGGGGAAAATAGCAGTGTTTCTCTTAATCCAGTTTTCTTGATCCCAGTGCTTAATCAGCCTTTGTCTTCAAATCGGTACTACGCTATTGTTCCTCATGGGAAACGCAAAGGGTAAGTGTTGTTTTCATTCTTCATTTATTTATTTATATTAATTGCGTGGTGGTTGCCAAATTTATTGTGAGTGCATCTAGCATTTTCGGGTCTAATTGGAGGGTAAAAATGTCAATTAGATCTAATGGCAGAGCCAACTTTGTCATAATATTCAGATTGGGGAATGATTTTGTTTTTTGTTTTTTGTGTTTTTTCTTAGACTACTATTGGAAAATGATCATTGAATGTAACCTGATTTGAATTGTTATCTGAATTAGATATATAGTGATTTGATTAATGTGGGTCACCAAGGATTTGAATTACCGAAACTACCCCCACAAAACTCTGTTGTCTTAATATATTATGTATATAGATTTCTTATTATTAAACATTAATGTATTCTAAATTTAATTTTTATTAATATATACATATATATTTGACACCACTCAATGAAAATTTTATATGTCAGTGCTATAGGGTCACCTTACAAAAATCCCATATTCGAGTTTAGGATTTAATCCATAAGACATATGGGAATATAATTTGCATAGTTCTAGCACTTATTATATATCAGTACATATAACCTCAATCATCAAAACCTTTTCCTCATGTGGATAACCAAGATCTATTTGTATCCCCAAGTTCTATTGGATCAAGTTGACTCAACACATGTCTCAATCTCACTAATTTTGTCCAAATATAGCGTTGATCTGACTTATACGGCATATTTTGATCATTTTGTAGCTACCCATATCAAAATGCATTGCCAAACAAGTCTAGTAAGCCATGAAAGTCCCTTATGATGGATGGAAATCACAAAATAACATTTCTCTTACAAAGAATTAGCTTGCATGAATCTTCATCCTCATTAAATTGAAATTTCAGGGAAGCATTCACCTGCTCAAGGGAAGAAGATAAAATCAACTGCTGTTTCTGTAGGTGCATCAAAGATATAAAACCAAAACCTTTAGACCCAAACAACATTTATCAGAAATTTCATATAATCCCATACGAAGGACTCTTCAGTACATATGGCACCTTCTTTGCAACCTCGATGATATCAGATGGTTTCCCACCTTATTTCCTCCGACAAAAAGGTTGGACCATTCGAACCAAAACTCCTTACAATTTCAACCTAGGAACAGCACAAGGCCTCGACTCCAACCTTCGCGCTCGTTTTCCAGATTCCGATTTGTCCCACTTCTGCATTGTAGGAAAATGGTATTGTCCCTTCATATTTGTTAAGGAAGGAACATTAAAAGATCAGATGACAATATCGATGTACTATGAGGTTACATTGGAGCAAAGATGGGAACAGATTTACACCTGCGAGAAGAAGAACAATCAGGATCATAATTCTGTGGTGATTGATACTTTAGTTGAGAAAGAAGAGGTATTTGTTGGTGGGACTAAAGCTTTGTGGACTAAAGAAAATGGGGTTGTCTGGTTTAAGCGTTATGGCGGCGGAGGAGAGCAAATGAGTGTGGGATTGAGAACGGAAATCGTGGAGAGAATGAAATGGGAGCAAGAGAGAGGTGGGTGGGTTGGTGGGAAAGAAAGGGAAGTGAAGATTAGTAAAGAATTTAAGGGGAGTGGAGATTGGGGTGTGTTTCGATGCTATGTTTTGGTGGAAAGGTTTAATTTGAGAAGGATGGATGGGAGTTTGGTTTTGAGTTATGATTTTAAGCACTTTGATGTTATGAAGAGCAAATGGGAATAGATTAGCGAGTATGGTTTTTTGTTTTCTTTGTGAATAAGTACTGTCATTGTGAGCATAGTTTGGTTTTGCGTGTTTCTGGCTTCTTTAATGATGTTGTTTGAGTTTGTGGGTTATAATGTTGGTTGAGCAAGATCAGGTGATATTATTTGGGATTTGTGTAGAAGTAAATTGGATTTGTTGTGAATTTATTTTGTTGGATTTCTTTGACCTCGGGTGTAATTTTTCAAAATAAAATGATCACTTTGTACATTGTTTATAATTATTGAATATTATGTTCGAGGGGACGTAAACATATTAAAAAAGAAAAAAAAAGGAAAATTAATATTGTGCCTTACCACTAGATAGGACAATCTTTTCAACTATTATTGTGAAAATCCAACAATATACCTAATCACATAACAGAGCTTTTTCGTTTTACTTTGGATTTGGTAATTCTTGGCTCTCAGGCTAGATTCATTAAGAATCAATATAGTGTTATTATCTTAACATGGACTGCCTTTAAAATTAAAAAGAAAAAACTTCATTTCAAATTAATTGTTCATAAAAAGTTAGATCATGCACATGACGATGATAGTCGTGCACCTTTGCCCGAGGATGACGATAACCTACGACCTCTCCCAGAAGAGTCTCTACCAGCTGATCCTGAAAACGGTTGTCCACGACCCCTTGAACCGGAAGAAGATCGGCATCGAGCCTTGTTAGATCCAGAAGAAGACTTATCGATGTTGAACTCTGAGAATGTATACTCCCAGACCAATGGGTTTTTTGCAGTCGGATTTTTCTTTGGTCGACCCCTAGGTTGCTGCACGGATGGCTCATCTAAGTGGGCAGCCTATGGATACATGTGAGGAAACATGATGTGAGATATATGCTTCTGTTCAATAATTGGGCGTGTGTCTACAGCTGTATCTATTGGCGGTGGCCCTTCTATGCTCAGAGTTCTCTAGAGCACACGGATGTCATCACTGAAAAATGATTCCCCACTACGTTCCTCCTTAGTAATCTCGTGTGCACATGGGAGCCCATAGGTGTTTCTCAAGTAACATGTACACCTAAACGGATCTCCCCACACACCAGAAGTAATACCCAGCTTGCGTTCTTGATCCATCAGGCTCAATATTTTGTGCGTGACAACTTCACTGAGTACTTGAAAACACTGATACGAAACCACAAGCTTCCATATTCTCGATGATCTCGCGAACTTGGCTAAAATCTCATTGATTTGGGAGGCGTAATTGAAAAAAAAAAAAAGACTACATATGGGAACACCTTCAGGCGAAATTTCGCAAAGTGTCACGCCTCCCAGAGGCGCAAAAGACACGTTCCACGCGCCCATGGGAGGCGCAATTGAAAAGAAAAAGGAAAATTCTGCTTCCTCTATTTTTGAGTATTTGCTTCAAAAATTTTTTTTACCTCACTGTTAAAAGAATTTTGCTCAAAATCTGACCCACTTATGTTATAAATGTTGAAAATTTTGTAATTTTATGTTGAAATATACTAAAATTTAAAAAACGGATAGTTATTAGAAGGTGAAGGTTTATATAAAAAATTTTGAACTACTCTACGTTAGTAATTTATGCTCTGCAAAAGGCAACCCCATTCTTTTTTTTCAATGTATGATGGGGAGATTAGTTCAAGTTTCAATAAATTTTGGTTAATAAATGAGAAAATTATAAGGCTCTAAATTTAAGACTTTAAAAGTTATAAATTGAGGAAACATTAAATGTCCTACATGGAATAACGTGAAAAGTCTCAAGTGGTTATACTACAAAAAATTTGAGCAATTACAATGGCTAAAAACTGATGTTAATTGAAAAAAAAAAAATAGTGGTACAAATTTATTTGCTACGGCTTCACTATAACAATGATTTGTGGTTTCTATGAAAGTAACGGAAAATTTCACCATGGCATATGTCTTTCACCTCAATTTAGCTACGGTAAATGATATTTCCACCATGGTTTTTTTTTTTTTTTTTGTGGTATTATTGGCTACTACTTTCATCATAGCTGTTAATTTTTTAGTTTTAATTTTGCAGTGGTCCCTTAATAGGACCACATTAGGGTATACAATTCTAATCCTAAAACTAATATAATTAATGAAACCTAAAAATTTGTTTAAAATTAATCATCGCCTCATTAGCAGAGCAAGTTCTAATTAAAAAGATGTATGCATTTGCATTATTTATAAATTTATATTATAAGATGCATGCGCATGTGAGTTATTATGGGGCAAAGGGATTAGTAATGTTAGATTTTATATGATTTAGGAAGTGAGAAGTTGGACCAAGCGGAATCTTAGTGAATAGATTAGTATTTCAAGCGGCGGACTACGATTTAATTAACGTATATTTGTTCCTGTGAATAATATCATTCTCTCAAAATATTGGTATTCTTAACTCAAAATAAATTCCTAAATATGTCCAATTCCTTGAAAACAATAAATAATTCTCGACTTCGCAACATATAATTTGATCTCATGTTCTCTCTTGTTATGGCTGAAACATTGCCTGGGAAAAGTATCTTAGGATTTTGTTATGCTCATGGCCCCTAATTGAATGGTCGAATTGCTATATTGTTGTAATGAGTTCTTGAAATTCTATGTTGAATATCGATTCCGAGACCTCACTCATGTCACCACCCTTAAGGATGCTCCTGCGGGAATAGGTCCTGAAGCCATTTTGGCAAGACGGTGGGACAAATTGGGCCAAAGGTGTTTGTTCTCCTAAATGGTTTCCCTTATAGACTCGATTTCAAGATCGTCTGGAGGTGGACATTCATGAATTGGATCAAGCACCTTCCAGCAATACCTCATGTATGTTTTCGCTTAGAAGCCACTCGGCACGAACTAGAGGAATGAGGACTTGATATTACCTATTTGGGAGTCACAGAGTTGGAGACCTACCAAAGTTTCATAACTTTGAGCCATTCTTATTTAATTATTCCTTGCTTCGTAATTTATGATTATGTCAAAACAAATTATTCTCATCTATTCCTTCTCCAAATCAAAAGTTTCTTACTAAGTCATTCGGACTTATTTTATTTTTTTTTTTTCTTTTTTTGATATTATGCATAGCAGCATAGGGGTGTCAAGACGCAGTATTTAAAGATATCTCGATGCTTTCTTTTTGTTTTTATATGTAGTGAACCTCATATAAATTCATAATTAGCTACTTATATATGTGCGTTGCCATAGCATAGCATAGTATGGATGGTGTTTTGCTTAAATGTCATTAGACTTTGGGTGTCAGATACTTCTCTGTTTCAAGTTGAACTCAACACCTATTAGAATTCCTTTTGTTTAACTGGTTGCGCATTAAGACAGTTATATATTGTGTCTTTATGGTTTAATGGCTTATGGTATATGCGTTCAAATTTCTTGGGATTTTCAGAATGTAATGCCTGTCGAGTAGTGCTTTGATTCCACTTTGAAA
>JACFYI010003525.1:27189-74763 GCA_014898755.1 Handroanthus guayacan | reverse complement strand
AGAACTTGTTGTTATTGATGCCTATAAAAAGGCCAAGAACCTCACAACTCAAGGACATGTGTGATTTACCCCAGAAAACGTGAGTTTTCAGAGAGAAAAAACTTGAGTGTTGTGTGAAGGTTTTGGTCCCTTGTACTTTGAGATTGAGAAATAAAAGAACAAGGTTGGGAGTGGTCTCGTAGATTTACTGTGCTTAATTTCATATTGTGCGTGCGTACCTGGCTTGGGTGCAAACTTCTCTCAAACTCTCAAAAATACTAAGTACCCATCGGGTGGATTGAGTAGGCTGACTAGTCATTGGGGTGACTAGGCCGCACAGTAGGTGAGTTTTTGGGCAAAAAATTTGACTAAGTACAAACCCCCTGTGACACCGTGCATCATAGAATATTATAAAATTGACGTTTTGAAATCTTAAGTATGTCGGCATAATATAGCTGTTTCGTGAAAGCTGGCACCTATATACATGATTGGCTAGCTAATAATAATAATAATAATAATAATAATAATAATAATAATAATACTACGTAGATAGATTCTTGATTTTCAACTGTATTTATTTTATTAAGTATGTATTGATAAAAGAATCTAGTACTTAAATGGTTCCGGTCAACCCAATGCTTAACCCTTCATGTTCAAGAATAATGTTGCCCTTTCAGGTGATGTGAAGTAAATCTCCTTCTCTTAGTAGTGAAACTGAATACTTGAAATTCAACTGACTCTCTGTTTTCTTTATTTTCTTTTTGAGAAATAATGAATGAATATTATTATTATTATTATTATTATTATTATTATTATGAAAGGTCACCTGAAAGGCCAACATTAATCTTGATCATGAAGGGTTAAGCATTGGGTTGACCGGGACCATATAAGTATTAGATTCTTCTATCAATACATACTGAATAAAATAAATACAGTTGAAAATCAAGAGTCTATCTACGTATTATTTATTTATTTATCATAACATTAACGTCATAATATCTAATTGATCCACAATTAACTACTTTTAACTGTCGTATCTTGCAGGCCACTCCTTTTATTTTATGTTGAATGCTCAACTGTCCAATAATTTATACCTAATTAATTTCTATTCTCTAATGCAACATACCTTCACCAATAAAATAAAGGATGAAGACAGTGATAGATTGATTAAAAAATGTCGTAAATGAATGGCAGTAATTAATGAGACTAAGAATGAAAGAGACGTGACCGTCAACTCGTCTCTTAACGTGCGTAGATTAATTGAAAATAAGCAGAGACTATGATCTATTAAGGTGATGTTTGCAATAGATTATGTAAAAATATAATTATTTACTTTTGCTAAAAGTTGAAAAAATCAGATTATAATCAAAAGTAAGTATTTGGTATCTGAAAACCATCAAATAATTCACTGTGAGCCAACAAAAATGGCAGTGTTTGGAGTTGTAATTACTTATTTTTATTAAAAATAACTTATAACACCTCATAAGTAGCTCCAATGCTACTTATGAAATTATAGATTATTGCTGATTAATTTTAGAGATTTTGCAATAGAAGTAGAGTGTTCAAACATCCAAAAACAACTTTTAATAGCTCATAATCACATAAGTACTTTTCATAATCAGTTACAAACACCATCTAAGTTAAGTAATTATAAATATTGATGATTAAGATTTGAAAGGTTGTATACAAGTTTCATCAGAAATACTATTTGGCATAATTGATTATGTTGATGTTCTCGGTTTGAATGTTATTTATTATTGGTAATCAAAATGAAAGCATAATTATTAATTATTGTTCAACAATTATTTTTCCAAGTTTGGCTGGCTGGAGATTGTTTACTTTATCAAGGACAAATTATTGTGTTGACAATTGCTCTCAAGCATAAGATTGATCGAATGGACATTTTATGGAATCCGAGATTTTTAATAAATTGACTTATTATTTTTTAAGTTTATTTCAAATGTATGAATTCTTTATTATTTTATTGTATCAATATTATTCTTTAAACATTGCGCAACAATGCCATTGTCATTTGGATGAAGTAATACCGTCTCCACCCTTTCATAATGGAGGTGCAAGGTTTGAGTCCCACCTGTAATGTGTGGGTGTGTCTCTACCTTATCGTAGTATTTGTTTACCGACATGGTAATTTAGAGTATTTAAATTGTATTTAGTTCATATATTTGATACTTAAAATGTGTTCATGTTATGATATTGAGGTATGATTGAATGTAATCATTTTTCTCAAAAAAATAAAAATAAAAATAAAAACATTGCACAACAATTAACTTTGTGTTTGATTTTATTGGATTTGTAAAATTTAAAATTAGTATTTATATTACACATCTACTAACTCATATAAATTATTTGATGATAGTTATCATACATTGAGCGACCTGGGAGTTTAAAATAGTTTATAAGATGACTTTCCTTCTTCGATTATTGAGATACTTTCTTAAAAGTTGCTGTTCTTTGGATAAAGTAACATCACCTCTCTCTTTTTAATAGGAAAGGCATGGATTCAAATCCCATTGGCAGCTTGCGGGCTTTTGTCCACCGCATGAAAATTTAGATATTTGTCTTTTTTAGTTCATGCATTTAATCTTTAAAATATATTAAAGTAATAATATTGATATAATGATTAGATGTAATTGTTTTTTTCTTAAAAGAAAAAGAAAAAAAAGACATTTTCTTAAAACAGTCTTTACAATTATATATTGGCAAGATAATGCCTTGAAAACGTCACTATGACTATTGACATTTTATTAAAAACAAAATTACATGCATTTGGATATGTGTGTTGTTCAGTCAAATTGATTTTTCTTTTGGTTTGTATTTAAGTCATGACATGCTTGATACATAACAACACAATTGGAGTAAATTCTACGGCACTCTAAATTCGGGAAAAAGATTTCATTGATGTTCTCCAAATATAGTTTCAATTATAGATTCTAAAATGAACTTAATTTCAATTATGTTTAACGCTAGGTAACTCATCTCTACTCAATAGTTGTTGCAATTACCTCTAGACGAACTTGAGATCAAGTCTACAAAAATAGGACCATCCATATGGGAGACTAGCTATCGTCGACCCAACGCTGCCCGATCATCTTTTCAATGGTTCCAGGGCCTAATAATAATCATAATCACAATTCCAGTATTCAATTTGATGTGGATCAAAATCCGATCCAGATCATTTAGTAAAATGTTGGATCTTCGATTCCAAAAGGCAAAGGCGTTACAATTAATTCCAAAGGCCCTCTTAAATTTTGTAGTCAATATTTGCTTTAGTGAGGAGTCTCCCTCTCCATAGTTCTCCTCTTGGAGTATTTATAGGACTAGGGTTCACAGTGCTAGGGTTTATGATTAAGTTGATGGGCTGAAAGGCCCATTTCAATTAGGGTTAAGGTTCGAGAAATGTACTGAATTTAGAGGCTCATTCCAGTTTTTACATAGTTTAATTATTTTTAAAAACTTGAAGAATATAACAGATACATCATATAACCCCCCTACTTCCGATTGGACTCACAAAGTCAAAATAGGAGAGTCTAATTGGAAGTAAGTTGGCTTTATTTGTTTTCTGCTGTCTTAGACAAATACTTGTTCAGGCTCCTTGGACCAATTTGTGATCTAGGTTGAAACTTCCATTGGAGCTGATGCTGGCCACTTTCTGAGGCCTGGGAATTTAGGGAATTCAAAGAGTCATTCGTTTTGGAAATCATTAATATGAACTTAGGGGGAACTCCCCTGATCATTTAGTTGACCTCCATTGAAATTTGAACATATATTCGCTCTGGGGTTCATTTATGTGATCGCAGGTGAAACTCATTGAGATATTCATCTTGAAAATCATTTGGCTGATCTCAAACAGAATTAGAAGGAATGTTCATTTTGGGGATCATTTATTTGATCTAAGGCGGGGCTCGTTGAGATATTCGTTCTAGGAATCATTTTGCCAACCTCAAACAAAACTGGGAGAATGTCCGTTCCGGGGATAATTTATTTGATCTTAGGAGGAACACATTGAGATATTCATTCTGGGGATCATTTTGCTGACCTCAAACGGAATTAGAAGAAATGTTCGTTTCGAGGATCATTTATTTGATCTCAGGCAAGACTCGTTGAGATATTCATTCCAAGAATCATTTTGCCGACCTCAAACAGAACTGGGAGAAATGTCCGTTCCGGGGATCATTTATTTGATCTCAGGCAGAACTCATTGAGATATTCATTTCAGGGATTATTTTGCTGACCTCAAACAGAATTGGAAGAAATGTTCGTTCTGAGGATCATTTATTTTGCTAATGCTGTTGTCATTAAATAAAATAGACACAGGTGAGAGAGGCATACCTCACCCCCAACTTGACAAAAAAACAAGAAGGTTAAGATAAAGGAACAAATAAGCTCCTGATATATGGTAGCAACCCATCAGCAGCAAAGCCTCCAAAGTTTTTCTATGGTGCTTTATAAATAGCAATGGGTGCTGTTCCACGATTTCCATCGACATTTCGAGGTGATGTCCTACTACTAAACAGAAATTCCATGGTTTCCTACTGTAATTGCAGTTGTGTGCGTCCCTTGGCCATCAGCATCAAATGTTGAAGTGTATTGTGTGGCATTAAACATCCCTCTTGTAATGGCAGAAGCTGCAAAATGGTGAGCTCAAACAAGCTTTCTGCTGCAAGATCCATTCTGAAAGTTTTGTGTGGCTTGGGAAAGTCTAAAAAAGTCCAGCAGCACAATAAGGAACAATATGTTTGGATCATGAAAATAAACGTATGTTTTTGTTTTATTTCGATGTCATGAAGGCGCTCTTCAACAGCAGCAAGATATTGTTCTAGGCTCTCATGTTGTTGCCGAAGTTTCATGACTCAATTGTCAATGTGCTGTGATTGCTCCTAAGTTTTTCAAGCTCTGCTTCCAAACTATGTCGGAATGTTAGTTGGGAATTATGCTTTTAATTTTTGATCTGCTTGAACAAATGTTTCTTTTCCTACTGAAAACCTTTTGGCAAATCCTCATTTATCGAAATCAAACTTTCTCAACCACTCCATCATATTTAGCATATTTCTTTTTATTTATCTTGATGACGTCTGCTCGTATAATCATCTCCATCTCCCAGGTCTTGGGCAGCTAATCTGTCGCTCTCAACCATAAGGGTTCCACTGCGGCTTTCCCTGCAGAACTACTCATCATTTGGGGAGATTAAACAGAGTGCAACAGGAGCAGCAGGCCTCTTATTGCAGTTTGGCCACATATACTCCTGCACTGTGTTTTTGATCTCCAGATGATCCTTCAGCTTTATCTCCATGTGATTTAATCCGTTCCTCGTATTATATCTGCAAGAAAATTAATTTGGACAGCTAATTTATCCTAGATAAAATTTGCATCAGCCTTTCGTATCACCAAGAGAAATGTCATGATGAACATAGCATTGTGGGGAACATGTTGTCTATGGATAAAAACTAATGGGTGCCAATCAATACAAGCAATCAACTTTATGAAAATAGTGCTAAAACCATTTTGATTCAGTTAAATAAATTCTCTTGCATTTCTCAAATGAATAGATGTGCAATTTTGTAACAAGATCAGTATTGTGCTAATGAATTTATAATTGCTAGAACTTGTCTCCAGTAACCTAAAATTTAACAATTAACTCTTAGTGAATTGAGCGGAGGGGGAGCCCTGTATATGATATAAGGTCCCCTTGGTTGAGTAGGGCTCCTCAAATGGAACAAGAACTCACTACTTATAAGGAAACATGAATAATTGTAAACCCCATTCCATAATCCTAAGGGATTTTTCATTATTTCATATTAGGATCCAAAATTGCACCACCATCACATCACATATAGACATGACAACACACCAAAGTTTGAAGCTTTTGAAAGAATAAAAACAACTGCTTAATAAATCTCGAAAGGAAGTGGAGGTGTTTACTATACACAATATCATAACAAACTAATTTCAAAGAAATTGTGTTTGCAATCTCTTCATTTTGTTGCTGAACATTTGTCGTGTGTGCACTTAAAGCGTGAAAAGCAAACATGGTTCAAGAACTGGCGATTTACAGCACAATGCTCACACACTTTCCATTTCCCTATATAGCTTCAAGCGTTAGGAAATTAAACAAAGTTTTCTCATTTGTAATACCATTTGAAAGGTGTCCCCTTACTCACTATCCACATGAAAAACGTATAATATGCTTCTCTCCCATCCGATTGAATTTTTAGACTAATCTAGATCTCAAAAAGACCAAGAAGCTTGCAACCATTCGGTTGTGATTCTCCATAAATAAAGAAAATAATCAACGTACAGAATAAAGTTGTAAATAGGGACTTATCTGTAGTTCTCGATTTCTTGGGAGTTTTTCTCATGTCTCAACTCAATATTTCCCACAGACAGCGCCAGAATGATGTGGATCAAAATCCGATTCAGATTAATTAGTAAAATGTTGGATCTTTGATTCCAAAAGGCGAAGGTGTTACAATTAATTCCGAAGGCCCTCTTAAATTTTGTAGTCAATATTTGCTTTAGTGAAGGAGTCTCCCCCTCCATAATTCTCCTCTTGGAGTATTTATAGTACTAGGGTTCACAGTGCTAGGGTTTATGATTAAGTTGATGGGCTGAGAGGCCCATTTCAATTAGGGTTAAGGTTCGAGAAATATACTGAATTTAGAGGCTTGTTCTAGTTTTTACATAGTTTAATTATTTTTAGGAACTTGAGGAATATAACAGATACATCACAATCGATTACACAATTTTAAAAAATACTCAAAATTTCAACAATTATCTTAGAACTCATCACGCTACGCTTAGAAATATTTCATACAATAGGATCAAAATTTAACATATTCATGTTTTGAGATGGGCTCTGCAATGTGAAATGGGTGCTAATGCACCAAGCATGAAAATAAATTTTTTGTTAGTTCTATCCTGGGCAGTGGAGCGCCCGATTTGGGTACGGACACTCCAAGTCCGATACAATTTTTTTAATTTAATGTATCAAAGGCTAGTTTACGATTTCATAAGATCATCAAGGAACAAGACGCTGAACATGATAAGCAACATGGATATGAAGGAAGTAAACCATAAATTCTCACCTCAAAGTCTTTAAAAGAAAAATTACTATGGCCTCAAAGGTTCCAACATTTAATCACATAAATCACATAAACCCAATTATAAACAATTTCATTCATGGACTATGTTAGTTCTCCTAAGTTATACTAATTTCATGAAACAAAATGCCTACAAAGTTTCTTAACTCAAATGTTAGAGATTTACCAATTAATGGTCAAAAAACAAGTTTCTAGTCACCCAAAGTTCTTCTACTGGCCAAAGATCTTCCTTAATCTTGATGAAAAGTTGGAGAAAATTTTCTAAGTGTGGAAGAAGTAGAAAGAGAGCCGAGAGTAAGGAAGAGTTGGGGAAGAGAAATGTGTTATGAAAAACGTGAGGTGTTGGCAAAGTGTTTGTGTATATGTGTATTGTACAAAATCTTTAAAGAAATCTTGGTAATATCTTCAAGATTTTTACTATATATTATATAGAATTTTATAGCATTACATGCTATGGTGTGTATCTATAGTGTATACTGGCTAGCAAGATTCCTGTGTTTAATTTAACGGATTTATGACAAAGTGTCATCTTTTCATGGTGGGAGCAAATTGAACATCAAATATAATATTCCTTGATTTACTTGGTTGAAATTGTTTGAGAAAAATCTTTCGAGACATGTAGCTGCATAGGTATAATTGTCCTTCTTCTCTTGGCTTTCATAAGGTACTTTACTAGCCACAACAAAATGGGCCGCTGGGGGGGGAGAGAAACAAACTTGTTTTGAGGTTTTCTTATGATACAGAAATATAGGGTATAAAATTCTTCAAGGGTTTGATGGTTAAATTTTGAAATTTGGTACACAAAATATTTTGTGGACAAGAAAATTCAAAATCATCTATGAGACATTTTTAATCAAAGTTCAAAAATAAAATGTGAAATTAGATAAATTTTTGGGT
Organism: Handroanthus guayacan; assembly: GCA_014898755.1. NCBI lineage: Eukaryota > Viridiplantae > Streptophyta > Magnoliopsida > Lamiales > Bignoniaceae > Handroanthus > Handroanthus guayacan. The sequence continues at coordinate 66,769 of JACFYI010003525.1, read as the reverse complement.
ATTACATAAGGATAAGTATAAATTTCATGCCTTATTCGATATATAAGAAATTGCAATTAGGAAAAGCTAGAGCTCAAGTATTACCTTACAGCTAGTTGATAGATCTCTCACTTATCCTAAGAGAATAATTAAAGATGTACTTGTAAAAGTAAATATTTTTATATTCCCCACTAATTTTATTGTGCTTGATATGGATAGCGAGGTCCCTGTTATTCTTGGGAAATCGTTATTGGCAAAAGATAGAAGCCTTATTGATGTTCAAAAGGGAAAGTTAAATATGAAAGATTAAGACCAACAAGTAACTTTCAATATTTTTAAAGCCATGAAGTTTTCCAATGATACTGATGATTGTTTTGCTGTGAGTGTGGTAGATAATTTGACCATGAAGGTCTTATTAGTTGAGGTGCATAAGGATTCTTTGGAGAAAGTTTTAATTTGCCTGACCAATGTGCAGATTGAAGTAATCCGAGAAGTCAAAACTCAAAGAATAAGATCAAGACAAACCATAGTAATCATCACCAAACTTCCTTCACCTTGTTGGATATCACATGAACAAGCCTAAACTCTATTGACGACTATAAATTAAGTATTACTAGGGAGGAAATCGAAGGGTTTATTGCTCTCTATTCTTTTCAATTTTGTTTTTTTAGTTTTCCTATATTTTACATGAATTTCTAATATTCCATAGCCAAGTTTCACAGGAAAAATGAAAAATTTTAAAAATAGAGGTGAGGGATACTGAAAGCCCAAAATGGGCGCATTGGTGCCCAAAATAGGAACAAAAAAGAAAAAAAACAAAATTCTGGCTGGGTGCTAAGCACCCAATATGGCACTCAAGTGCCCAAACCTGAAGGCGTAATTTTATTTATTTATTTTTTTTGGAACTAGGCACTCCCGTGCCCAGTTTGGGTGCTTAAGCACTGGGTTTAGTAGTTGTAAAGAAAAAAAAATTGCACAAGGCAGCCCCACACAAGTCCCTACCTTTTTCAACTTCTTTTCACCATGATCACCATGACCATCCCATTAAAACATCAATTTATCCATCAAATCACCATTTCTTATCTTTTCTTCACTCCATATTCCATACTTTTACACACCCACATATCTAAAATCCAAAATGTTTCATTGTCCATCAAGAACCACAAAAGCCAACACCACCTCCATTATTCGGTGCCGTTACTATCACCTCTCATTGAAATTCTCGGTATTTACTGGTGACCAAACCTCAATCACTTTTCTTTTTCTTGATTTGATGAAATTTTCTCATAATAATCCTCTCATATCTTATCCCTCTTCTTGATCTATACTTGCATGAATTCTTTGAACTTTGAAACTTCTTCTAAGTATGATTTCAAACATGAAAGGGCCATGCCCATTATCTGTTGAGTTGTTTATGGGTTGTGTCCCAATTTATTTGTTGGGTTGTGGCCTGTTGACTATTACTGTTTTCTCTTGTGAATTGGATCATGCCTATTATGGTTTACATTGTTGCATTCAACTTTATGCTGTGACCCAATTACTATGGTAGAGTGGAGGTATTCGTTGACATGCATATGTCCATTATTTTTCTTACTTTTGTACTTCAAGGACAAATTTTCTGCTTAAGTTTGGGGTGCTTTGCATTTTGTCAAAAGCGATTAAGTAATTGATTGCGAACCACCTATTTGCTAATATGCAGAAATGGCACCTAAAAGCCTTTTTGATCATGAGCACATAAGCATAACAATTTTAACATGCTTTTGTTAGTGAAGCACTTTAGTGTTTGGTTTTACATTTGCGCAAGTCACAATGAAATTTTTGGGAAATACTTTGAATTTTCGAGTTGAGTGATTTTTAATCCTTAAATTTTTTGCACTTTCTAATTGCAACAAAACTAAGCTTACATTTCTAAAAATATTGGATAGGATTTTGAATTTTTGCCCAATATTTTTGAACCTTGTTTGATTTTCTTTTGAGATGGGATCGAGAAAATGCTTAGCTAAGAAAATGATATAGGCTATCTTTTGAATCGATTAAGCCTTTCAAGCCGACTACATATGATTGCATATCCCTAGGGTCCCTCTTTGAACTTTAAAAATTTTATCCTTCGCTTGCTAGCCTAAATAGCCTTGATTTGTATTAAACATATCCTATTTTAATCCTATCTTATATGCATTAGCTTGCAAAGTTTTATGATGAAGAAAAGAGCAAGACCAGAAAAGACTGGTTGGGCAGTGAAAGATTAGAAAAATTCCCCTACGATTAGAATAGAATTGTATATGCCAACTCCAAGTTGAATAAATGGCCATATAATGAATGGAGTTTGATTGAGTAACTAGGTACATATGTCACAAATATTTGTCCTCATATCAAAAGGTTGAATGACATTTTAGACTTATGATAAGGTGTTTCAAAAAGAAGTATTACTTATCAAATGAAGATGAGGCCTCAAACTAAGTTTGGTGGTGCTTGAAGGAAACATATCAATGTCATCAATTTGAGCTATTTTATCCAAAATATTCCTACCCTAGCCCACTACATTACAAGCCTTTCAAAGTAATATCGATTTTTGGTTAAGTATAATCTACTTCTATTGAAATCAGAATGAAAAGTGGCAATAAAATTGTTGGGATAAATTTATTTGTTATAAGCGGTTTGGTTTAAAAAAGATGCAAGTTTTAGGAATCAATTATTCACACACTTACACAGGGATTACTTGTCATGAAGATCTAAGACTTAAATTATGTTTCAAATTTCACATTATGACAATTTTGAGAATTCATGCGGATTTGAACATTAATTGACGACATCTTTATGCCACTTCATTCCGGAAAGGATTTGCATTTTGTAGCTTTTTATTTTAAATCCTTGTGCATTATTTAGTTTTACGAGTTGCTTAAGCATGAGCAATGGTTAAGTTAGGGAGTGTTTGATAATTCCAGTTTATTTTAAGGAAGAGTTGCATTTTGTAGTTTTTTTTTTTATCTTAAACCATTGTGCATCATTTAGCTTTACAAGTTGCTCGAGCACAAGCAACTGTTAAGTTTGGAGGTGTTTGATAATTTCTTAATTGCACTACATTGATGCTCATTTTATATATAGAATTATTATGTTTTCATCTTAGAATCATCTAATACTGTTGCTTTGTGCTCTAGAAGCGCAAAAAGATAAAATAACTGGAGGAAAGGCTACAGAAATGAATGTAGATAGCCGAAGGAAGAAAATGGAAAAAAAGTGCATTGCACCAAGTGCTAGGCCACCTAGATGAAAGGTGTTGGCCACTATCCAAAATGATGCTGTTTTTGAGTTCTTTCGGATCTGGGTGCTGGGGTGCCTAGTTTGGGTGCTTAAGCGCTTAATCTAGAAAAAAATTTGTGGAAATTCGATTTCTAGCAAACTTTGAAGGCTGACAAACTTCGGTTCAAGGGTAACTCTTGACTTCTATTCATCTATGGACTTAGCTACGTAAAAGAGAAGACTTATGAAGAGTCTAGGATTTATTAGAAACTGACTTTTGATCAAGTTAGGATTTTTATAATATAAATAAGATATGTTTTACTATGTTTTGGCATCTAGTTTTTAGATACTGAGTTCATAGCATAGATCAAAGATTCTCATAAGAGCTCTTTTGATTCTTTATTTTGTTCTTTGTGTTTTCACATTTTTGTCAATGTTCATACTCATTATGAGCATTCACTAATTTTATTTTTTAGGATTATGAACAAACCTTTTCGAATGAGTTGATTGCAAATTGTTATTTCATGTTAATTTTATGTTTACTGAATGGTTATTTCTTCTATCATGGTGCTTACCTTAACTTAACTTGATTACCATTTTAATTTAATCATCGGAATTCTAATGAAGCCAAGAAGGGATATTTTGGATTGGTCGTCATAAAAAAAGCTTAAGTTCAATTTATTTATTTTAGAAAAATAAATTGATTCGCATGAAAGATAGAAATATACTTACATGCCTTTTGTGGCCAACTAAGTGATTTTTGATTAAGTTTGAATTAACCTTGATTAATATAAGAATGTATTGAATTGATTAATTTAAGGACTTGTAATTGCTTAATACTTAGGGATGATAGCAAAAATATCTATAAATCAATAAGGGATAAAAATAGAATTCATCTATATGAATTGGTGATTTCATAATCTTAGGCCTTTAGATTACTGAAATTCCTTTGTAAACCCATCCTCTTTTCAATTTCCTATTTTTAACATCATTCTTGTATCTTGTTCAGTTTTAGTTAAATCTTTTTGCTAATTGAGATAGAATTTAATCTAATTCCTTGTGAGATTAACACTCTACTCACTTTTTATTACATGGTGCAATGCATGCGCATAACAAGCAACACATTTACAAGAACCCCTTAAGTACATGTAGGCTTTCACCTCATCCTTACTCTTCCCCTTGATCTCCATGATTGTATAGAAACATTGTCAAAGCCATTCTTGCCTACATGCACAACATCTAAATCATATCAAACCAAATCAACCTTCCAATAGGTGCAATTTCAAAAATATATTATGTTTGGCTCAATTTTGCTTAGCTTTGTAGCCATCAATACCGAGAGCCACACCATGTTCGGTGACGTTGGGCAAATTGTTAACAAATTGCCACACTTCTTCTCTACTGAATTTAGGTCTAGGAGCATTAAACTCAATCTGATTCTTTGTAAAACCTGAAGCATATCTCCTGTGTTGGTGATCATCATTTCGAAACTATTGATGACATACAAACCAAGAACTCTTTTGCTCATAATTGACAATGAAAGTTTTACTACAACGTCAGTAATCCATCGATATAATATTATGTGTGTTGGGAAATCATTTATCATCTACAACAATGTAGCTCAAGTTAAAATTTTGTTCATTGACACATAATACAAAGGGACACACACATGCCACAACAATTTCAATTTGTCAATCAATAACTATAGGTAAACGTCAACTATAGTCTTTGAATTTTTGGGTCCCAATATGGTACTAATAAGAACATGCCAATATGGTACTAATGAGAACATGCATGGTTGTGTTGTAACATTTTTAGATGCAAGTTATGTAACACTTCTGTAATGCCCATAGGTCCGAAATATTACTCAACGAAAGGAGTACTAACTAAAAAAATAGAAAATTTCACAACATCTCCATTGTATAAATTCCAAAGTTTAATTTAAATACAAGCTAGAAATTTTCAAAATTACAATTTAAAATCCAAAAGAAACATACAACTAAATTACACAAAAATCCCCAAGAATATATACAACTGATTTATACAAAATCCCAACATGCTCCAACTAAACTAAATACATTATCAAATACATGTAACAAGTCTAAAGGTCTAAAAACCAAATCCAATCTACCAACATAAAGTCCTTGCAGCTTCAGATGGTTCCAGGAATTAATTTCCTACATGGTAATGATGAAATCATGAATTCAATGACCCAACAAGACTTATGGCATATGAGGAAGAGTCCAAGATTTGAGCAAGAGTCATAGCGAGGACAAACCATAAATGTAATATCAAAAATCAAATCGAATTATTCAAAACAAACACAACGAACGGATAACTTATAACAAACTTTATCATATTCAGGTCAATAAAGATATGTGGCTAAATCAAATATTTGGTGGATCTATCACCCTTATAACTCCAACGTATAACATACTTATAACCTTATCCCTTCATTTGCTTCCTTGAGCGGCTGTGCGAGGAGAGCCTTACTTACTTGAGACACAGTCTCTGCAGCATGGTCGACCACAAGTCTCAGGAATAGCTCTTTGGAATCCTATCTCTAGGACCCCTCCAAACTACCCAGCGTACAGGAATCCCTAGGGGTTTTGACCATCAACCTGATAATCAAATCCCCTAAGAATTCCCAGGGCCCAACTGATCGAACTTTCATATAGGTTCAGAACAAATGGAACATATTCAAACATATAGCCTCATCGGGGCATGAAGTTGAGAACAAATGGAACATATTCAAACATAAGCCTCATTGGGACATGAAGTCCAGAACCAATGGAACATATTTGAAACAGCGAGCCATATCAGGGCATGAATTCATATAGCCAATAGATTCAAACGATTCGAATTGGATCTCGAACTTAGGAAAAGTTATTTTTGAGGTGTTAAACATATTTAAAGAAGTGAACTATGGACGAAAATCAATTGGTAACAAATGTCAAATTCGAAATTCATTTGATTCAAATATTGGATTAAGGAGATAATCGTTTTGAGATTTTTAAATCATTGAAAAGAGGTGAAATACGGATTTAAAATAGCAAAAGAGGTTAAAAATAGAAGTTTAGGTTCTATCCTAGGTGCGTCCGTACTAAAAAAGGACGCGGACCGCAGAACGCCCCGAGCCTATTGCCCCGGTGAGTCTGCGCCACTGTTCACGCGCAGTTGCGAGCGGTGAGCAGTATCGTGAATAGTAATTTTTGTTTTTCTCCTTATGATAGCAGAGGACTATATGTGAAAAAATTAGACTTAGTTTGTTCTGCTCATCATTAAGATTTTTATTTTTAAGTTCCAAATTTAATTTACAAATTTTTGGAGAAAAAGTGTTATAAATCCATAAAATTCATTTCCTTTAGTTCTTATCACAAAATTCTCAGATTTCATAGGTGGTTATTTTTTTGTGAGTAAACTTTAATATTCAAGTTTGAATTTAACAAGAGTTTTGTGGGAAATTACATCACAAGTCTATGGTTCCACATTTTATTTTTGTCCATAATTTCATTCTTTTATTTTGTCCAAAATTCTCCCAAGGGCCTAATTCTCATAATCGCATTCATAATGGGAATGAGATCTTAAATCGATCAAATATCTCAAGTCATCGTTCATTTGGGATATGGAGCAAACCGAATCAAGGAATATCATAAGAATTAAAAGGCTCATTAACATAGATTTGCCAAGAATAAGCAATATAAAGCATATGATGGCAACAGAGGAAACCACAAGTCTTACACTTGGTCCTAAACTCTTAAATTAAGGAGTTAGTTGATCCAAATGTTGATCCAAATGTTTGGAGGCTATATTCTCCATCTCCATCGTAGCCCATTCCTTGTATTCTTGGTACAATAGGTGCAAAGCCGCATATGTATTCTTTCAATACTTAATTTCTTTCTCTTTCGCTTCTCCAGTTTTGCGTCATAAACAAGAACAATAATGTTAGTAGTAGGAATGAAATAAAAAGGCAAAATACTACGGGTCTAAACCTTCGAGGTTTCTTATTCTAGGCTCTGATATCATCTATAATGCCCTGGGATCCTAGAGCATTCGGCTCTAGGTTCGAAACGTTACTCAATAAAAAGGGAACTAACCGAAAATCATAACGGAAAATTTTACAACATCTCCATTATATAAATTCTGAAGCTTAACTTAAATACAAGTAAAAAATTTTCAAAATTACAATTTAAGATCCAAAAGAAATATATAACTAAATTACACAAAATCCCCAAGAATATATACAACTAACTTATATAAAATCCTAATATGTTCCAACTAAACTCAATACTTTATCAAATACATATAATAAGTCTAAAGGTCTAAAAACCAAATCTAATCTACCAACATAAAGTCCTTGCAGCTTCGAATGGATCCAGGAATTAATTTCCTACATGGTAATGATGAAATCATGAATCTAGTGACCTAGCAAGACTTATGATATATGAGAAAGAGTACAAGATTTGAACAAGAGTCATAGCGAGAACAAACCATGAATGTGATATCAAAAATCAAATCGAATTATTTAGAACGGACATAACGAATGGATAACTTATAACAAACTTTATCATATTCAGGTCAATAAAGATGTGTGGTTGAATCAAACATTTGATAGATCTGTCACACTTATAACTCCAATGTATAATATACTTATAACCTTATCCCTCCATTTTCTTCCCTGAGCGGTTGCTCGAGGGGAGCCATACTTACTTGAGACACAGCCTCTGCGGCATAGTCAACCACGAATTTCAGGAGTAGCTCTTTGGAATTCTACCTTCAAGACTCCTCCGAACTACCCAACACACAGGAATCCTTAGGGGTTTCGACCATCAACTCGATATCGCCCAATTAAATTTTCCTGAAAATTCCCAGGGTCCAACTTATTGAACTTTCGTATATGTTCAGAACAAATGAAACATATTCAAACATATAGCCTCGTTGAGGCATGAAGTTCAGAACAAACAGAACACATTCAAACATACAGCCACATCGGGGTGTGAAGTCCAGAACAAACGGAATATATTCGAAATAACGAGCTATTTTGGGGCGCAAATTCATATAGCCAATAGATACAAACGATTTGAATTGGATCTTGGACTTTCGAAAAATTATTTTTAAAGTCTTAAACATATTTAAAGAAGTAAAATATGGATGAAAATCAATCGATAACAAATGTCAAATTCGAAATTCATTTGATTCGAATATTGGATTAAAGAGATAATTATTTTGAAAATTTTAAATCATTGAAAAGAGGTAAAATATGGACTTAAGGTAACAAAAGAGGTCAAAAATAGAAGTTTAGGTTCTGCTTTGGGCGTGTCTGTGTGCAAAAATGGACGCGAACGCATAGAACAGCCCGGGGTTACTCGCGCCACTGTTCACCGGCGGTCGTGTGCGGTGAACATTATCGTGAATAGTAATTTTTTTTTCTTGCGATAACAGAGTTCTAAATGTGAAAAAATTAGACTTAGTTGTTCTACTCATTATTAAGATTTTTAATTTTTAAGTTCCAAATTTAATTTACAAATTTTTGGGGAAAAAGTATTATAAATCCATAGAGTTCATTTCCTTTAGTTCTTGTCACAAAATTCTCAGATTCCATAGGTTGTTATTTTTTTGTGAGTAAACTTTATATTCAAGTTTGAATTTAACGAGAGTTTTGTGGGAAATTACATCACAAGTCTATGGTTCCACATTTCATTTTTGTCCATAATGTTATTCTTTTATTTTGTCCATAATTTTATTCTCTTATTTTGTCCAAAATTCTCCCAAGGTCCTAAGTCTCACGATCACATTCATAATGAGGATGAGGTCTTAAATCGATAAAAAATCTCAAGCCCTCATTCATTTGGGATATGGAGTAAACCAAATCAAAGAATATCACAAGGATCGAACATGAGGCTCATTAACATAGATTTGCCAAGAATAAGCAATATGAAGCATATGATGGCAAGAGAGGAAACCACGAGTCTTACACTTGGTCCTAAGCTCTTAAATCAAGGATGTAATACCCGAGAATTCCCTAAATAAAAATTTTGTAATCATCAATTTATCAAAAATTTATTTGATTTCAAAATCGAACATCGTTTTAAAATCGAAACACATTTTGTGCATTCGAAATAATTTTGAGCTAGTATGTTTCATTTCCTTGACCCCAAGACCTAGCCATCAAAATTGACCAAATAAAGCATATTTTGAAATTAAAAAAATAATAATAAGAAAATGAAATCTGCTGAGTTCCAGCCGTAGCAGCAACAACAACCATGGATGGGATTAATCCATCCATCCTATATTGTCAAATAGCCACCTATCTACCCCTAAAAGTTGGTTATTTATTTTGAGGGGCTTGAGCAATTGGATTCTCACTTTTTAACCCCAAATTCACTCTATAAATAAGCCATATGGGACTCACAATGTTTCTGCAGAAAATATAGCTCTCTCCACACTTAGAAACTTCTCTAATCAAAACACAAACAAAATTTGTATCATTTTCTCTCAAGGAAAACTGGTCAACTTTAAAGGGGATTCTTGTATGTGAGCACTCGTCCAATACTTGGTAAGTGGCTTAAGATTGAATCTTAAAGATGATTAATGATATGAATGTATATAGATTTTGACATAAGTGTGCTTGTGATCTTAGGCATTTGCGGATTAAGCTTGGATCATTGCATAATCACAAGGATTTAACTATGAGAGGTAAGACTTATGGCTCTTCATCCTCTTCATGAGCATGTGTTTTCAGCTTCCCCTTCATTGATCAAGCATGTTTTGAGCTATTGAGTACTTGATGCCATTGATATGTTGAGCATGAGAACTTATGTTGTTGCTTTGTTACCCTTGCTAATCTATGCTCTAATATTTGAATATGTAAATCCCATGCTAAATAAATCACCCTTGACTCTTATACCGATGCGTGGGATTGAGTTTTGAATGATAGACCACGGACTAAGAGGAGTAATGAACTTGAAAAACAGGTGATATGGACAAAATCGTATTTTTCGACGTTAAAACGATCTTTCGAAAAATTTTAAAACCAAAATCTGAAAAAATATTTTATAAATATTTTTACGTATAAGAGAACCTCAAAAATGTATTTTTGGATAAAAAATTTGAAAAAAATCAAAAGACAAAAAAATGAGATTTCACCCGAGAGTCAGCGCTTGAGCGCACAACGTTGGGCTGCTTAGTGCCCAACTGGACGCCCAGGCATCCACTCTCAGCAAAACAACCAACAATTCCAGTAGCTTGGGCGTCCCAACACCTAACCTCGGCCCAAAATTTTATTTTGGGTGCTCGGCGCCCGTTTGCGCGTCCAAGCGCCCATTTCCGATCCGACTTCATTTCTTAACTCTTATTTCATATCAAAGCAAGTCCATATCCGATCTTATTAACGTACTACAAGTTTTGAAACAAAAACCCTCTAGTCCATAGTCGAATTTTCGGAATGATTGATTGATACGTTTGGCCTAATTGAATGTTCTTTGATAATTGATGGTCTATAAACATTATACCTCATCGACTTTGTTGAATGATTGAATGTCTCTCTTATTCTAAGCTTATATGATTGATTGATTATGGACCCTTGTGGGGTTTCTTGGGGACCGAACTTGGGCAATATCGGATTGTCGGCTAGGACCCTTGAACCCCTGATTGTTGGGTAATTTGAATGAATTCTGGAGGTAGAATTCTGAAGCGCTACCCTAAACACGTACGTTGGCTGTGCTTTTTGATTGATTGAGCTCCTTCGGGAGTTGGAGGGATAAGGTCAAATGCATATGTTGAAGACATAAGGGTAATAGACCTACCAAATAGATTGTTCAGCTTATTGACTCGAATGTGATAAATGTTCTGATATATGTATATGCATTGATCGTCTTGATTGTTCTGAATTGCTATCCAAATCACATTCCTGTCTTGTTGTTTATATGCTCATTTTTCTTGAAACTCTAATACTCGTCTTTCTACAATAAGTTTTACTGGGTCAGTGGACTCATGACCCTATTTCACCATGTAGGTTCTTGAACTTGAACAAATGATTGAATGAAGCCTATGATAGATTGTATAGCTTGTTTGGATTTGTAAACTCTATTGTATTTTGGTTTAATCTATCATTTTTGGACTTATGGACTTGGTTTGTATTTTGGATCGGTCTTTTGTATATGGACTTTAGAAATATATAAATTTACGGCTTGTAACGTTTGTAGACGTTTCCATGTATTTTGGATAGTTTGGCTTGTAATATTACGTTATGGAACTTACTTTGGATCAATGTATTGATATTTTGGAGTTTAGTTTGATTGAGTATGTCTTGAATTTCTGTATTGGTTTTTAGAATATATAGAACGCAAGCGCTGCACCTCAGGTCTCAGGTCAAAATGCTATCAGGATTTCGAGGGGCGTCACAAAGGAGTTGGTTGATCCAAATATTGATTGAAACACGTATTCAAAATAAAAGATCACATGCTTATGTTAGGACATATCCTCACATCTACCATACATTCTTATACACTTTCAGTTTCAATCTTACCAATAAGGCTCAATGGGAGTGTTTCTTTACTTTTTCCCCTTGCAAATGATATGTTATAGTCAAGATAAAAATAATTTCTTCCTTAAGAAATTTTAATTGTAGGTGCTTGTGTTTATGGAAGGGAATGAAGAGGAAGGAATATGAAATAGAGAGTGAGAGAGTGATGTTCTTGCAAATGGAATGGAAGACAACATCCAAGGCACCATTACCTATTTACGATGGGAAATAAGGACATCTTAGCAAAGAAAATTAGACGAAGGATTTTTTTGCAATTTTCCAAAGCTTCTTGGAGAAGTTTTGGCACACATTACGTGAAAAATCCCCTAAAAAGGGTGAAATCTGGCTGCTCAAATGTTGGGCTAAGGATTAAATTTATTTATTATTATTATTATTTTTTTGAAAATTTGGAAGTTGGGCCTAAATGTTGGGCTAAGGATTAAATTTAAATTGGGCCAAAATTTTTGGTCTAAATGGCTCGTTTGGGCCGAAATAACGTGCAAGAAAATTTTTGATTGCTAGAAACATTTTTAGATATAGAAAAATATTTGGTTACGAGAAAATTATTTTGTAACTATAAACCAATTTATCGTTTAGAAAATGAAGGATTAAAATCGTAGTTAGAGACATTCGGAGTGTAAAGAAAAATCTTTCGGATGGAAAAATATTTTGATTACAAAGAATTTTCGAGATCAGGAAATTTCATTTATCACTAGAAAAATAAAAGTTTCAAAATTTGATTAGGAAAATTTTCGGGGTATTACAACCCCTAAATCTACTTACTCTAAATTTTCAATTTGGGTATTAATTAAACCTAGAATAAGTAAGAAATTGCTATAATTATATCATTGTGATTAACTTAATAAAATAAATCCTACCAACAAAATTTTTTAATAATATGTATAATAATACTAATAATACATAGATAAATAAATAAATAAATAAATAAATAGTAAACCTCTCACACTCAACAATCTTTCTAGTTAATTAAGTCACTTTAATACATGTGTACTATACAAGAGTATGGACATATATATAGACACTAGACAAGGGCTCACTGCGCTACGCACGGTGCTATGCCCGTTAACTTTTTGTCCATTGTCGATCTATGCGTGTTGCATAATCACATGGGCTGCATATATGTTAAGGTTGATTCAAATAATTGTAATAATTCATTTTTCTATCATCTTCAATGCTTCTAACAACCAAGAATAATAGTTTGTTCCTCAACAATGTGGCAGTAAATTCCACAAAACAATCAAAACAAGATGTCATTAAAAGAAGAAGAAGAAGAAGAAGAAGAAGAAGAAGAAGAAAAAGAGACGTTCATACTGCATCGAAAAGTAGCAAAGTGTAATCAAAGTTTTGACAAAATAAGTAACGTATTGTATCATAAACATTCCTCTTCAACAAGTAAAAATGTTATTTCCCTTCTGAAGGAGCTGCTTCGAACAACTTGAAGGGGAAAATTTCATTGAATAGCAAGTGATCATTTGTGCTTCATTTCACATTCGCAATCAAACATGTGAACCTGAAAAGTCTTTGGCATAACCTCACAACACAATCATTTTAGCCTCCTTATTGTCATCAAATACAAAAAAACAAAGTTTTCCCAGCTCTTTTAATTTGCGAAGGTAGCAGCCGGATCTTTGATCCTTCCATTTCCAAAATAGATTTGCAATCTCGTATCTTCACAATTCTAATATCTGCTTCTCATTGATACAGGAATATATTCAAATTTTTCTAATGTCATTGTCTTTTGTATTTTTATTTATAAAATGGTGCAATATAACATTGCTATACAAAGCTCTTGGCCTTATTCCATCTTTTCTGAGTATAGCCAGTCTAGATCACCAAAAGTTATTGAACTTTGGAAAAATATGCACAAAAGAATCTCTATATGGTATATATTCATATTCATATAACCATGATAAGATTCAAATACAACCAACGTGAGGACACATTATACACACAGAGAAATGACCTAAAAAAATCCTAGACAATGCGTACGATTAAGACATGATGTTGTACTTAATAGAAAATTCTTATATTGAAAAAGATTATCATATTACCTCAATTTGAGTAGAATGCAATGAAAAATAAAAAGCAAATCCGAAATAGATGATCATGAGGTATACCAAAAGATCATCGGGATGAGTGTTACCAAGGCCAAAAATGAAAATTCATCACTGTAAAACATCATTAGGATTTCATAAGAATTCAAAATAGATATGTACAATGATTAATCATTAGAAAACACTCAACAATTTGTAAACTGAAAAGCATAGACTGTAAAGTATATTAAGAAGGTATTTGGGTGAGCTTATAAGATCTTAAAAACTTCTTATAAGATATTTTAGAGCTTATAAGGTGTCGTAAAGTGTCTAGTGAAATTTTTCTAAAAAGCTCTTATTAGCTTCTAATATAAAATGTTAGGATCTTATAAGCTATTTTTAGAAAAATAAGGATTTCGTAACTTATATTTAATATGCTAACATTAGCTTTATTTTTATCCATTCTAATTACAAATTTGCTATTACTAATATGTTATAAGCTAAAATGTCTTATTTTATTTAAATACTTTAACAACCTATATTTAAAATAAGATCTATCATCTTATAAGCTTCAAAAACATCTTATAAGATTGGAGCTTACAAGATGTTTTAAATAAGCTTAGAAAAACACCTTCTAAGTTTCAGCATTGGAGAAATTTTTATATTCTTGATCAAATATCTTAAATTGCTAAACAATAGCTTCACAATATTCTCCAAGCTTATTTGTAATTCTTCATTCTTGCAAGCATAAGCACTGCTTCTGTGGCAGCTAAATCTTCCAGGTCAACATAGAATAACATCCTCTAAGTTTCAGCACTGAAGAAATCTTTATATTCTTGATCAAATATTTTAAATTGCTAAACAATAGCTTCACAATATTCTCTAGATTTATTTGTCATTCTTCATTCTTGCAAGCATAAGCATTGCTTCTGTAACACCTAAATCTTTTGGGTCAACATAGAAAAAGACCCTCTAAGTTTCAGCATCGGAGAAATCTTTATATTCTTAATCAAATATCTTCAATTGCTAAACAATAGCTTCACAATACTCGCTAGTTTTATTTGTAATTCTTCATTCTTGCAAGCAAAAGCATTGCTTCTGTAGCAGCTAAATCTTCTAGGTCAATATTTCCATGAAGCTTGTTTTGTACTATTTATGGAACTTATCTCATTCTTTACTATAAGAAAATTGGAAACTATTTTTTTATATACTTATTTTTCAATGAAAAATATTATTTGTTTTTATTTCGATTCTTGATATATTTTGCCTATTATTCTATACTCAAATCAATAATATCAAAGTAGGTGAGACATGTAATAGAGACACTTGATGTTTAATATGCAGAAAACTTGCTTTGAATAAAAATTGTGGAAGCCAATTGTTAAATCAAGAAATATATGGCGAACATAGAGGCAAAATTCAGGAATAGAGATTTCCCAGTACCTCAAATTTGTTTTAGTAGTGACAGATGGCCAATTAGTTTCCTCGGCTATAGCTACAACCATCTTTACATAAAACCTAACATTTACTTTCTTTCATAAAAGAAAACTAAAATAGAAATAAGTAATACGAAAATCATAACATAATGACTAAAATAGAAAATGCAATTGAGATTCAAAGAAGAAAATGTAGTAGAAACATGTGAAAACTAAACTTGAACACTTTATTTCTTAGAATTCTTACCCATTCTATGTGTTTAAACCAATTTCTACAGCATTATCCCCTTGTGCAAGCTGCAGATACATTTCAAAATTTTAGAACCATAAAGAGACGGAAGAAGTTGAAAATTATGAATAAGAAGAATAAGAGGCCACTAAAGAGAGACATTAACTTCTATGAATACTAATTGGTAGCAAAATCTCAATGAATGACACTACAAGATCACTGTATCAGAAATAAATTCATTGATCCTAGTGCCATATGCAAGTCTTTCATATTCTTCAGTTTGGGAAACAATTGTCAATAAGTAACATATTAGATTGTGCTCTTAATAGCTTCATTTAGATTATTTTCTTATAATATAAGCTCAAAGTTTAGATCAAGTCCAAATAGTAGGATTGAAATCAGTGTTCACTAATCAAAGGAAAATAAATATGATATGACAGCCCTTAGATGGATAAAATTGATTTTACAAAACATAACCAATAGCCAGTGGTAATGCCAACATTAAGATATGTAATAAGCTGTTGTCAAGTATAGAGAATGCTATTTATTGGAGAGGTAGTACAAAGTGCATTCGTACCAGCAAGATGATATAAAGAAATATAATTGGTACAATAATGCAATTTTAAGAATGAGCATCGACGGTTGAAAGTTCGATGGAATTCAAAGCAACATTATTGCTTAGTAATGAAGCTAAGAAAATGAAAATAAGCTTAAAATAGCAATGCTAATTAATAATGAGAGCTAAAATTAGAAAAAGAATTACTTCTTGTTTCAAGAAGGGTGTAACGATCCCTGTTGGCAAAGAAGAATTTCTGGGCAAGGGCATCAGCTCTTGGGTAGTTTAGAGTTACTAATTTCCCTTGCACTTCCTCTATCTGATTGGCTGCTATTTGGAAGATAAACAAACCAAAATGATAAGAACAAACATTATATTAAACACAAAATATCTAAACCCAACTTTTAACTAAAAAACAAAAACCAAACTTTTCAAAAGTTGGAAAGTCAAGATAGATAATATCTAGAAGTCTAATATGCATGGCTGGGAAAAAGAGCAATTTGTTATTAATCCTCTAAATACGTACATTGAAGCCTTTAATGTTTATTATTGGCACTTTGCACTACTAAAAGGTATTAGCTTTGCAAATTTCCCAAGCTATTTTTGGTAAATTTTCCACCAAAAAGTCGCCTAATCCAGCCACTAAGTTATTTTCTTCTACCTTAGTTATTTTGATCTTCTCTCTTTTTCCTTTTTTTGTTGCCTAAGCCATAATCCATCAAGTTCAAGAAATGAAATCTTCAAATTGTTACTTTCTAGCTGCAATACAACTAACAATAGTTAGTATGGATGCCTTCTTGATGCACTACCTTTTCTGAGTTAACTACTAGTATTGGTTTGTAATAATGCTCTTGCCACCCACAAAGTCTTAATATTGCATATATTTGTTCATCAAAACATTGAGAAGATGGAGTTATTACACAAATAGTGAAGCTGTACATCATAGAATTCCAGCAAGTTCTCTAACCATACATAGTTGTAAATATCATATCTTTTATTGCTAGAATAATCAACTCTTAATGAGGAACATAGGTCAAAAAGACGAGTTGTCTTCTTAAAATTGTTCCTAGAGTTTTAGTACACTGAGAACATTGAATGCACAATCCAAAATAGAGCCACACACTCAAAAAATGAGATGATAGTTCCTGCGAGAAATTAAACAATCGAATTGCCACAACACCTGTTTGTTATTATATTTGTACTAACACCATTACTTACTTAGCGCGATGCCCATTAATCATTCAAGCAATTTAAATATCTTTAATGGCACTTCATGAATGACATCTTTCCCTGGATCCTATGCTTTTCAAACTTGCAAGTAAATAAATTTGTGCAAGTTAGCCATCCACCCAAATGAAACGAACACTTAATGTTTTTCTTGTATTACCTTTTTTCACATATAAAAACACTATATAAAGAATAACCAGTTGGCATTCAAAACTAACGGATCTTTAAACTTTAGATGGGCCATTTTGCTTGCTTAGCTCCTCAAACGACCTAGAGAACCCAAAATCATTAGCTCCACTTTTGAAATCTACCATGAAAAATATAAATCACAATTCCAACCAACACAAAAAGTGTATCTTTTCAAATGAAGACAAAAGGTGAAAAAAAACCTTTAAGAGACCCACATAAATGTTTTACGTTCACCTAAACAAGTGGGTTAACAGGAGGTACATCTAAAGCAGAATTGAAACGGTGATGTAATGACAGTTATCTGGAGAAGCATTTATGCGAGGAAGAAATTGAGAATTTCTTCAATTTTTGTTGTGAGATTTACTTCTGTATCCAGAGGAAACTATAAATATTCTTTGCCCTCAAACCTTTCAACTTTTTCCCAACTTTGAAGTACTTTTGACTTCTTCTTTTCCTAACGATGCTTTTTCTCAGTCTATTATTGCTTAAAGTAGACCTTAAAAAAAAACAAAAACAAAGAGAAAGAAATACATCAACCAAAACACCAAGAATAAGACCAGATCATAGGGAAAAAAAAAAGAATATGATAAAAGAAAAATTTTACCCAGGCAACAGTCTTCGGCAAATATAGATGAGGGATTAAGAGAGAAAAAAAGCCTTCTATCTGTTTCTGTGTCTCCAAAAATCCTCATTTTTTCTCTCTTTGTGTCCTCTTGTTATGCATATCATCAAAAGCTAATTTGACCATTCTCTTCTCCCAAGATAAAATTGCATTTTCCCAAGATGAAAATTGCAAATAAAGAAAGCACCAACAAAACAACAGGAAATGGAAGATAAACACATTTCTTCTGCTCTTTAGATGGGGCCCACCAAAAATTAAACAATTTTTCACAATATCAGCACAAGAATAAAAAAGACAAATTTAAAATCATGGGACACGCGCCATGGCACTGTAGCTATGCACATTCCCTTTTACATATTATAAGTAATAGATAATATATTTTCTGTAATCTACTCATCACTCATTATTCGCCATCAAGTCACTTGCCATACCTCAATAAATGGAATTTATGAACGTTTAACTACTTTCCACTTATATATATATATATAAGATATCATACAAAGTAGATGCATAAAAACACACACGTGCTCGTACAATGTATTACTATATATTATAGCATGGAAAGCATGTATGAACATTCCTCCACGCATGACCCTTAATTTTTCATTTTTTTCTTTTCCTTTCATGTTTGTTAAATGGTGCCATTTGCGATTTTCATGGCTATGTGTGATTGTATGTTTCCCTTCAATATTTGGTCCTTTTATTTTTCATGGTGGGTCCTAGCTATGGCTGCAAACCAAAAATACAAATCTTTGTTTTCTTTTACTTGGTGTGTGCATTTCAATTTCTATTTGTAATATATAGTAATCTAACTACTGGGTCCCATTTGCTTTTGCTGCAAGCCAAAAAGTTTTAGGCAATTTATCATTATTATGGTGGGTCCATCTGCACATGCTTTCATGGGGTGAGTAGGGGTGTTTGGTATTTTTTCATTAATACCTGAAAAGATTAAGTAAAGAAGATCAATAAACAAATTTATTTATTTACTCAAAATAAATACAAAATATATTACTCAACAAATACAAAATACATTATTGATTCCCTCGTGTATCTCACCTGAGTAAAGACCAGATCTAGAGATCAAGGAACAAATCTAGAGATGAAGGAAGTGTTTTAGTCTCGATTTCTCCTTCACTAGCTTCTTTATGTCTTTTTCCCATTCCCATTAAGCTGGGTAGCTCCATTTTTAGGTTACAATTTTATCTCTTTTTTTTTTTTCATTTCCATTGAGCTAGATAGCTCAATTTTTGGGTTATTCTTGCAGGCGGGTGAGAAAAGAAATATCCTGGGTTAACTTTTGGTTTTCTTTACTTTTGGAGTTTCATAATATAATTATAACTTTTCCTTATTAATAATTATATTTTGCATTTTCATTGTGGTTAGTGATATCTAATGCTTTGCCTTTAACTTCGAAGGAGGGTGGTCCAGAAATTCTTTTTAGATGTGCCGACACTTAGGAGCTGTGATGGAGTGCTAGGAGTTCCTATTGCTGATGGAAAAGATAAGTTTTTTCTAATGACTTGTTTCAGGTTGTTTTATTGTATCTGGAGGTTAATTTATAGATTTTTTGTGATATTGTTTTTGGAAGGGTCAATGATTTTAAGGCTTCTACCACTTCTCATATTCTACATAGTTGTCAGTGTGTTAACATCTGTACTTTGGGTATCCTTTTTGTCAGTGTGTTAACGACCCAGAATTTTCCATCCAAAATAAAGGGAAAAATTTAACCAGATACGTCACTTGCGATGTAATAAGATCCAAGATATACAGAGCATCTACTGAAATTATTAATATTCAAATCAAATTACAACAGTTCAAAATTAAGTCAAAACTTCATAAAGTAAATTAAAACATCCAATATAATTCTATTATATCTTTAATAATTTCTGTTTCTCTCTCTTCTACACCATGTTATTCCTGATAATCTACAGAAGGAAATGAAAGTAGTGAGCTTTTGAGAGCTCAGTAGGGTGATGTGTATCAAGTCAATGGTGCAACTGTAATTGCAATTGTCGAAATAGAATGTTGTCCTCACTAATGAATGAGTGAATCAAACATGTGGAATAAAGTATTATGAACAAATGATAAGAGTTTAATTTCAAGACAACTGTGCAAATCAAAGTGTTCAAGTCAAGTTCAAAATATATCGGCGAATAAAATTAAGGGATGTGTACATTTATAAAACCAATTTATCAAGTGTGCATTTTGTACCAAGCTATGCAATATATATGCACCATGTCAAGTAGTCGGTTGTTGCAACATCACTTAACCTCTCTTAGGCAAGTGTCCACATCCTTAGCCCCCATAGATTAGACAAGCGGTATTGACCATCTTATGGTCAAAGGTTCTTGCACACGGAGGTCAATAAATTAAGTTGTAAACACATATTTCCATGCTAATAGCAAATCAAGTTCGTATAAATAAAGTACGAGATGGAATCATGCATATGAGGGATATCTAAATTTTATGGGATTCGATAATAAGAACATGTTAGATATGAAGGGATAACTGATATTGAAATGCAAGATTGAAGTGAAGGAATGAATATGATCAACCTACTATACGAGGCAAGTATTAGTAGGAAACTTTTAAGGAATCCATAATAACAAGATATCAAATACGAAAGGAATAACTAATATTAAATTTCAAAATTGACATGTACGTGGACAATAATTTCTTAAGGAACGAATATGATCAAGCTATTATATAAAATAAGAGAACCCTTACCTTGATTCGCCTAAAATCGGATTTTATTAATTATGATCCAATCGATTTAACCCACGAGCTCTTTTATATATATATATATCTATATTATTTTGTTAATGTCTCAGTTCCTCCATATCTCCTAATACACACCTATATATATAGTAGATGTTAGCAAATGAGTAACATTCTTAATGCTTAAGTATTCAAGCCATGATTAGCTAATAGGTAACATTCTTAATGCTTAAGGATTTAAGCCATTAACTATTTCCATGCAATTTCCAATTACATACGTGGCCTTACGAGATTATGGTTAGTGACTTTAAAACTTGTTGGCTAAGCAATGAAATTTTCATCATTCCATCCTCTTGACTTCAGGTCCATCTCTACCAATTTCTTTACATACATACTGGTGTGTAAATATATATATATATATATCATATTGAAGATGTTAGCAATTAAGTCAAGAGGATGTGGCTTAATGAAGGGTGACTTATGACTTACTTGTTTAACAAATTGGCTATATTTCCGACCAGGAATTTCTTTTATTAATTAAACTTTAATTTCAACCCATTATATTAATTTGCTCAATCTTGAATGTCAAGTTAGACACAATAGTGTGTGTATATATATATATATACTTAATTTTCAATTTACAAGACAAAAAAGTGTTTTATTAAGTTCATATATTATTTAAAATTTGCATGAGGAATCCATATTTATTGATCAACTTGATATTCTAATTAATAATCAAATTTACTTTATCAAATAATTTTGAACTTATGATTTTCATTTTAAATTGACTTTTAGTACAACCTCTAAGCTAAATGTATAATCTAAAATAAGTTATAATAATATCAAGTCATGTTAGCAATAAAAAAAATTCATTGTCCATAATTTGTCAAATTAATTATAATTCATAGAAAATTATAAAATTACATGATATTATGTTCTCCCCAACTTATAAAAATTTCGTCCTTGAAATTTAAAATAAGATAGGTTACTACTAATCGCTCAGTCAGGAAATAAGTGTGGATATTTCGTTTCGCATAGCTTCCTCGGTTTCCCATGTGACTTTCTCATATCGTTGATTCTGCCACAATACTTTGACTAGCAGGATAGTCTTAGTATGAAGGATTTTCTCCTTATGATTTTCTCCTTATGATGTAGTATTCTTACAGGAATCTCTTCATAGGTTAATTGTTCATCCACCTCTATTGCAATAATGTATGAGGGGTTAGACACGTACTTTTGAAGGGCCAATACATGGAAAACATTATACATACGATCAAGTGCTAGTGGTAAGGCTAATCTATAAGCCAATGAGCCTACTCGTTCTAGTATCTCGAAAGGTCCATTTTACCTTGGGCTCAACTTGCCCTTTTTTCTATATAGCAGTTCTTCATGCCATGGGGAGACTTTGAGGAACATTTTATCTTCAACTTAAAATTTCACATCTCGGCGATGCAGGTCAGCATAACTTTTTTGCCTACTCTGAGTTGTCTTAATTCATTCTTGAATTAGACAGACTTTTTCAGATGCCATCTAAACAAGCACAAGACCAAGTATGCTTCGTTCTCCAACTTCGTTCCAACAGATTGGCAATCAGCATTTCCTTCCATGAAGGGCCTCATATAGTGCTATCCCAATGCTTACATGATAATTGTTATCATAAAAAATCACTCCTAAGAGTAAATGATCGCCTTAATTCCCTTTGAAATCTAAGGCGCATGCTCGTAGCATATCCTCTAAGGTCTATATAGTCCGTTCAGACTGACCATCTGTCTGAGGATGAAAAGTTGTACTCATGTCTAGTCTCATGCCTAGTGCTTGTTGATATACAGAGTAGCTAATTTTTCTCTTGAATTTGTCCTTCGAATAGGTAAAAAGTGAGCATATTTGGTTAGTCGATCAAACGATTACCCATATACGATCATGCTTCCTTGTTGTCAAAGGTAGACTATCTATGAAATCTATATTGATACATTCCCATTTTCACTGGGGAATTGCCAGAGGTTGCATCAATCTTGATGGTCGTTGGTGCTCTGCTTTTACTTGTTGGCATACTAAGCACTTAGCTACAAATTCTGCCATGTCATTCTTCATGTTACTCTACCAATGCATATCATGTAAGTCCTTGTACATCTTAGTGCTACCAGGGTGGGCAACAAAAGCTAAATTATGTGCTTTTAATAAAAGGCTTCCTTAATCTAGCATCATCCGGCACCACTAATCCATTCCCAAAACAAAGCACCCGATTGGTATTTATTCGAAAGTCTTTAAACTTGCCCCTCTCAACTCATGTGATTATATACTCAACATTTGGATCATGTTTTTGAGCTTGTTTAACTTGATTAACTAAAACTGGTTGAATAGTCAGAGTTGCAAGAAAACTTCCATTATTGGCCTTTACAATCTCTAAGCCAAAATATAAGATCTTTTCAGCTAGTCTAGGAATAGATGCAAGAGATGCTAGCATTGACTGGTTCTTACAACTTAAGGCATCAACTACCACATTTGCCTTATCGGCATGATAGTAGATTGCACAATCAAAATCCTTTAAGAGTTCCAACCATCTCCTTTGCTTTATGTTGATCTCTTTTTGGGTAAAGATATATTTCAAGCTTTTGTGGTCAGTATAAAAGTCACACTTTTCATCGTGTAAGTAGTGTCTCCAGATCTTCAATGCAAAAACCATGGCAGCGAGATCTAGGTCATGTATAAGGTAATGCTTTTCATGGACTTTGAATTGCCTTAAACCATAGGCAATTACTTTTCCATTTTGCATTAATACACAACTCAGTCCTTGCTTTGATGCATCAATATAGGTAACAAATCCTACGGTACCAGAAGGTAAAGCTAAGATAGAGGTAAAAGGTATTGGTTATGGATGATCAACTTATTAAATTTTCCATAATTGATGCAAAGTCATATACTACCATTCTTTTTCTTTACGAATAGAACTAGAGCTCTCCAAGGTGAAACACTCTGGTGTATAGCACCATTCGCAAGTAGTTCTTGTAATTGCTTCTTTAGTTCAACAAGTTATGTAGGGCCATTTGGTATGGTGCTCTAGAAATAGGCTGGGTTTTAGGAATCAGTTTAATGCTAAATTCATCCTCACAAACCGGTGGTAACCCCGTAATTTCTTCCTGAAACATATCGGGGTATTCCTGAACTATGGGAATATGTTCAAACTTGGGTGTCGATTTCTCTAAATCAACTACATGTGATAGAAAGCCTTCGTACCTTTTTTCTAAAAGATAACGTGCGGTAAAGACTGATATTAGAGGTAGAAGAGGATTAGATCTAATCCCTTGAATAGAACATATTGCCTCTCCAAGTTTAGCAAATGTTACTACCCTACTTTGGCAATCAATGCTAGCATGATTAGCTGATAGCCAATTGATACCCAAGATAATATCAAAACCATTAATATCAAGTGGAATGAGATTGGTACTAAACTTTTAGTTATCAAATGCAAGGGAACAATCTTTAAAGATAGTGGTAGCAAGAAGGGAAATGCCTGTTGTTGTTGCCTGTTGACGAGCACAATGTAGTGAGATAAAAAAGTGTGAAGCACCTGGGTCTATCAATATATAAGCTTTAAAACCTCCAATGATAATAGTACTTGTGACCGGGTCATTAGCATTATGAGCCCCCTGCTCATTCATCGCATACAGCCTAGGTGGAGCCATGTTATTTAGGGATGGTGGGGGTACGACTGGTGCATTAACAAATGGTCCACGAGGGTGTTGCTAGTTGTTGTTTATCCATTGTTAGGGTCATCCTTGGTTAGTCATTGCACTTCTTTTTTGGGCATAAGGAGATGCATTGACCTTGTGTTTCATAGATCCACATTGAAAACAAGCACCCGTAGCATGACGACATACACATCCATGTACTTTACCTTAAGTTTGACACAAGATTGCTTGTGCTATCCGTGGTGGATTATTATGATATTTGTTAAAATTTCTCTTCAAAAAATGGTTGTTTTGGTGTTGGGACTTGTGCTCCTCAACTTTTTCTTGCCTTTTTCTTTCTTCTCCGTATCCTTCTTTTTGGGGAATTCAACTTGATCTGTCTACTTTTTTAGGTTCCTCTCTTCAAAATATAGTTTATTATCTTTCTTAATCCTTCGAGCCTATTGCACGGCATCTTTGTAAGTTTTTAGAAATCCTCCAACTACAAACTGACGAAATTTAGCATCAAGCCCCTGTACAAACCGCTCAATCCTCTTTTCCTCAATATCCAAATGCAAGATTGAAGTGAAGGAACGAATATGATCGAGCTACTATACGAAGCAATTATTAGTAGAAAACTTTTAAGGAATCCATAATAACAAGATATCAAATACGAAAGGAATAACTAATATTAAATTTCAAAATTGACATGTGGACAATAATTTCTTAAGGAACGAATATGATCAATCTATTATATGAAATAAGAGAATCCTTATGTCGATTCGCCTAAAATTGGATTTTATTAATTTCACCCACAAGGTCTTTTATATATATATATCTATATTGTTTTGTTAATATCTCAGTTCCTCCACATCTCCTACTACACGCCTATATATAGTAGATATTAGCAAGTGTGTAATGCCCTGGATCTCGGTGCATTCTACCCCATGATCCGAAATGCTACTCGCAGACAGATAACTATCGAATACTATAAACAGGAAACAACCTATTACATTCCATACTAAATTTCCAACAAGTTATAATTACAGGCCATAAAATTTTTTCCAAAATAATATATCATGACTAACTTTAGTCTATACAAGTCAAAAGTCTGAATGAACTAACAAGTCAAAAATACATTCTTAGATACATAATCTAAAAGAAAAATTCAACATACTAATGGGGGGCTTCTCAAACAACAGATCTACAAGGCTAAGTACGTATATGATGTTAATGGAATCATGAGTCCATTGACCCAGTAAAACTTATGGCATAGAACATGGGGTACAAGATTCAACCGATAAGCATATCAAGAACAAAATAATAAATGTGACCTCATAAAACATTTAAGATCAAACCGAACGAACAGAAAGATTGGATATCATAAATCATATGTCACATTCATGTCCACAAAACTTACAAGGCTGATTCAAACATTTGATGGATTTGTCACCCTTATAACTCCATCACATAATTACCTATAGTCGACCCCACATACTTTAGAGTAGCCCTTCAGAACCCTCCCTCCATGGCTCTTTCGGTCTACCCAACAAACAGGAATTTACAGGGGCTCAGATTGTCGATCTGATGTTGCCCTATTCGATACCCCAGAAAATTCCCAGGGCTCGACATACAGACATTCATATAGGCTTGGAACAAACTGAATATATAGAAACATAAAGCCATTACAGGCACATATTCGTTCGACCAATCATATTCAAACAAACGGTTCAAAATAGGGCCAAGGACTAAGGAAAATCTTCAATTCGAAGTCTTAGACATGTTTTAAAAAAATAAAAAATGGACGAAAATCAATCGGTAACAAACGTAAATTTCGAAATTCATTTGATTCGAACTTTGGATTGAGTAAATAATCATTTTGAAAATTTTAAATTATTGAAATGAGGTAAAAAAATGGGCTTAAAATAGCAAAAGAGGTCAAAATTAAAAGTTTGGGGACTGTCTCGAGTGCAACAGCGCACAAAAATGGGTTTGGTCGTGAGGAACGGTCCCAACCACTGCTTCGGGTCGTCCGCGCCACTATTTACGCGCGGTCGTGCAGTGAACAGTAACTTTTTTTTTTTAATTTTTTTGTCTGGAATTCAGTTTTTCAAAAATCCCATTCTGAAAGTTTTTATTTTTTAAATCTATTTTACAAGCTTGACGTGAAAATTGGTTTTTACATCCATATTCATTTTTGTCTCCAATCTTCTATTTGTCCTAAGGTCCAAAGTCTCAAAATCATATGCTTAATGAGAATAAGGTCTCATGTCATTCAAGGAGTTCAATTATTATTCAAAGTGATTATGGAGCCACTAAACCAACGAATATCACAAAGAAACAACACAATGCTCCATAACATATCTCAAGCCAAGTAAAAGCAAAATTTCACATGTGAAGTCAAGTAAGGAAATGCCATAAATCTTACTCTTAGGTCCTAAGCTTTATCAAGTTGAGAGTTGCTCCAAGAGTTTGATTTAAACACCTAAAAATGGGAGATCATATACTTGTCAAGCTTCAATCACAACCTTAACATATATGCTTAAATCACATTCTTAATCTAATCTTACAAATGGCTAAGAGAGTAACCTCTTAATCCTTCCCCTTTTCCAAATATTTGATGAAGTAGTTGAGAGTTCATCTTTTAATGCAAGAGAAATAGGTGCAAGTGTTGTGAGTGAGAGGAATTGTGAGTGCAAGAAGAATTTGCCTTGCAAAAGAATCCTATCTATAGAAGGGATTGAGGGTTATCTAAGCAAATAAAAATAGATTTAGACCCTTGTATAATATTAATTAAACTTCTGAGGAAGCTAATCTTGGATTGATAGATTGATGATGGAGATCCCATCACTTGAAACAACGCTGCCGATTTGCAGCTGTTATTTTTCTCTTTTTTTTTTCCCCCAAATGTTGAAATTTTGGGTCAAAATGTGTGTGCTAGGTATGGGTTCAATTTGGGCTCATTTTGTTGGGCTTAAAAAGCTTATTTGTGCCGAAATAGGCAAGAGAACGAATTTTAAATGCAAGAAAATTTTTCGGATGCATGAAACTTATTTTGACACTAAAATAATTTTTGTGATAGCAAAAACAATTTATTATTTGAAAATCGAAGAGTTAAAATTTTTATTAGGGGAATTTTCGGGATGTTACAAAGTGAGTGACATTCTTAATGCTTCAGTATTCAAGCCATGATTAGCTAATAGGTGACATTCTTAATGCTTAAGGATTTAAGCCATTAATTATTTCCACGCAATTTCCAATTACATACATGGCCTTCTGAGATTATGGTTAGTGACTTTAAAACTTGTTGGCTAAGCAATGAAATTTCCATCATTCCACCATCTTGACTTCAGGTCTATCTCCACCAATTTCTCTACATATATACGCATGTGTGTATATATATATCATATTCAAGCTCTTAGCAATTAAGTCAAGAGTAAGGTTGACTTATGGCTTACTTGTTTAACAAATTGGCTATATTTCCGACCAAGTATTTCTTCTATTAATTAAACTTTAATTTAACCAATTATATTAATATAATTTTATGTTTGCTTAATCTTGAATGTCAATTTAGACACACCAGTGTATGTATATTTTAAAATTTTCAATTTACAAGACAAAAGAGTGTTTTATTAAGTTCATATATTATTTAAAATTTGCAAGAGGAATTTGTATTTATTGGCCAACTTGATATTCTAATTAATAATCAAATTTACTTTATAAAATAGTTTTCAACTTATGATTTTCATTTTAAATTGACTTTTAGTACAAGCTATTAGCTAAATGTATAACCTAAATAAGTTATAATAATATCAAGTCATGTTAGCCAAAAAAAAAAAAAATCATTGTCAATAATTTGTCAAATTAAATATAATTTGCAAAAAATTATAAAATTTTAGGTTATTACAATATGGGTCACTTGACCATGATTTCCGGATACCTACTTCTACTTAATGTTTTCTTTTTATTGAGAGATATATTGATGTATACTTTGTGTTTTACAGAATTTAGAGGTCCGTTCGTTCTTTGCATTAATAATTGTGAGTTATACTGTCCTTTCTATTGTTTTTATTTTGTTTTTGGGAGATTTTATGGATTCGGTGAAAGGCTGTTATATGCATAATTGTTAGTGTGCATGTCATTTTTTATTGTTGGAGGGTTATTTGGAAGTGTTTAGTGGAATTTGCTCATAATGAACTAATTTGGTTGGCTTTTTCAAAAAATCCTATTTTGCAAGGTTAAGAATGATTTGAATATCTGTATTGGGTTTTCTGGAATGTTGTTATTCTTTTTTTTTTTTTGTCCTAAAATTTTTCCTAATCTAACTTGATGTGTGCTTAAGTCGATTTCCTGCGTTTGCCATCCTATTGATGTTAGATATTTTGTTTTTCTATGTGCTTAAAATTTTGCTTTCGTGGATTTGCTCTTTTTGTCATTCTGTTGATGCTTAGAGTTTTCTTTTCACTTTATTCACTATTATTTTATGGAATTTCAATATTAAGCATTTTGGTTCCATGGTCATTGTTGCTGGTGAGAAATTGATCTTGTTATTCTTTTTAGAGAATTCGCTTTTTTGGGATTAATATTGAAAGTGCTTTGGTGAAACCTGGTCATAATGAACTGATTTGGTTGGCTTTTTCAAAGAATCCGATTTTGTGGGGTTAAGAATGACTTGAATATGTGTATTGAGTTTTTTGAAATGTCATTCTTTTTTTTTTTTTTACCTGAAATTTTTCCCATTGAGCTTATTGTTGTTTCATGGGATTTCAGTATTAAGTATTTTCGTTCCTTGGTCATTTGCTATTGCTAACAAGTTCATCTTGCTATTCTTTTTAGAGAATTCGCTTTTCTGGAGTTAGTAATGATTTAAATATGTTATTGGGTTATTTATATTGCTGTAACTCTTTTTTTCTCAAAAAAAAAAGGAATGTTCCTTTATTGGGTTTTTTTTTTTCTTGTAAAGTTCTTTGCTAGTTAATCGCATTTGTTGTGTTTGCTGCTCTGCCCGTGTTAATTTCTTCTCACTCTCTTTTTTTTTTTTTCTTTTTTCTAGTGACTTCACGATCTTCTGTTGGTGTTCCAAGTGTGATTGTGTTGGTGGGCAAATAGGCAATGTTTTACTATACCTTGTTTATTATTCTCAATTAAATTATCTTGAAAACATGCTGATGATCACATGTGGAATCATGTCTCCCTTATATTGATAAAGTAAATGCTTATGTTGTGTGCTATTGTTATTTTTATTATTAGTTTACTTATTATTTATTGCTGTTTTTATTTGTTCAATTTTTTGGATGAGAAAATTTGGACATGTGCTTTGTGTTATTGTTGTTTTCATATATATTTTGCTATGTAGGGGAAAAAAATTTCATGTATTTCAATGTCGTTAATAAAATTTGAGAAAGATTGTCTACTATTTTTTTTCTCCTATTTTTTTCAAAGAATTGCTTGAGTTTGGCATGGAAAAAGCTACGGAGAGAAAAAGGAAGCATAATGAAAAGGCTAGGGAGGTTTATCAAGACATGCCTGCAAAAGAGAAGGCTTGGATACTAGAACAACACAGAATGCGATATACACAAAGTGTTGTGTCGTTAGAGCATCAGTCCAACAAACATCTAGAGCTGCTCTTGCTTCACAAGAATTGAATCAAATTTTAAGTCAATAAGCTATGAATAATGAACTATTGATCTGCTCCTCATCTGAGAATATTTCTAACTCCCGTTCAACAAATAGTATTGAAGCATCAAATATGAACTTTAGACATAAAATTTTTAACGGTATGAAGATTATCACAATATTTTTTTGGAAAAAGAAAATCATCTTAATGTACATTAGAATCTTATTGAATTAGTGTTCTGTTTGCTCTATTCTTAAGCCGAACTTGAATCTAGTCACTTCAAACACTAAATGTCATTTTTCTAGGGATAGGCCTCTAGATTGTTTCTCAAGATCGATGTTAGTCTTAACAGTACCTTGGGAAGTATCTGCCTGTACGAGATGTGAAATTTGCCAAGTTTTTAAATTTTTTCATGAACCCCCAATTTTTTCTATTCTAATGGTGAGGTGTCATTAGTATCGTTAATTGCGAACCCAATACTGTTACATTTATTCGCACTTGACGGGACAGATATTGGTTTGGGCTTTGGTAGGAGGGTTAGAACTTATAATAACAATTGAGCTTTAACTTCTATAGGGCTGAAATCTAATCCTCAATATTGCTGGAACAATCTAGCTATATATGCTTTAGAAGTCATGGCCAAGTCTCTCATAGGTTAGTATAATTTAATCTCTATTTAGAACTCCCAAAGAGGCTTCAATTGTTTTACTTAGATATGGCTGATGATATCTACACTGACTCTTTGAAAAAATATGATTTAGAGCCTGAAATTTAGATTTGCTTTTGAAGGCTTTAGCAAATAACCCATACCTCAAAATTTTTAAACAGCTGTAAATATGGGAAAATTTAGAAACTTGTGTGGTTGTTTTGCAAGCTAATCCTTAAGTTAACCAAAAAACTCATAATCTTCCAACCGAACAACAAATAGCAGCTATTTGGGATGAGACAACGAATGATCATGAGGATGGAATTGAGATATTATAGTCTATGGGTCTAATAATCGATCTCATCCAATTCTATATCACTACGGTTGCTATGATCTGTTATAATATCCACTGTTTTTCCTATGTGGTGAGTTAGGTTTGCACACTGCAATTGAGCGAAATAGCCGTTATACCAATTTTAGGAATCATTGTTAAGGTCACTAGGTTATTGCTCCATCTAATGCTCCATTAGCTTCGGACATTCTACATCGCAAAGATGAATGTCTGATTTCTATCTACAATTTTAATGTATAATATGTTTGATCACACAAATAATATCTATATACCAAAATTTACATATTTCACAAGAATTGTGTACAAAATAATGCCTTTCATTGCAGTGTACAGTCAAAACAGACGAAAACAAACAAATGTATCGTGTCGGGAGTATACTGCATATTGGTGCCAAATCCAACACAATGACTTCAGTTGTTTTACTCACTCTGGTAGACTAGGCCAATAATTTAGTATAGATTCCTATATAAAAATAGAGACACAATGCCTAGATTTTTATAGAATGGAACAACAATTTAATGCTAGAGCAGAAATCTTGCAAGGCATAGTTGATTCACTAGGTGTTGATGGCTTAAATGATCCTAATAAAATACGACATCATGTTTTATTGACCGAAAAACCTCAAGATAGGCCTAATTTAATAGCATGGGTCTATAGCTAAATTAGAAGAATTTAAGGATGAGGTAATAAGAAAAAGCCTTTTTTGGGAGGTTGCTGCATATGTTTACGTAGTTAAATATCAAAAGCGTGGCCTCCTGCATGCTCACTAGATTAATATTCTTAAACAACATCACAAGCTAACTTTACCTGAATTATATGATAAGATTATTAGTGCAGAGTTACCAAATGATACGAACTCTATTTTGTATTTTTATGTTATTTCTCACATGATGCACGGTCCCTTTGGATCTCAAAATCCAAAAAAAATGTGTGTATGAAGGATGGAAAATGTAAAAATAATTCTCAAAAAAATTTTGTGATTTAACTTCTCCTGGGAGATATACTTGTTCGAGTTAGAAAAGGCAAAATAATGGTAAAAAGGTGTTGGGGCAAAATGTATTTTTAGATAATGGATATGTTGTTCCTTATTGCCCTTATTTATTAACAAAATTTAATTCCCATATTAATGTGGAAGCATGTTCAGATTTTAAGCTTGTTAAATATCTTTATAAATATATATATACACACAGCATGATAGAGTTAATTATAATGTAGTGGGAGGGGCTTTTGCTAATGTGGATGAAATAACTGAATTTCAAAGAGGACGATGGGTATCTTTTGTTAAGGCTTTTTGGCGAATTTTTTCTTTTGACATAATTGAAATGCATCCATCAATCACAGTATTACCTATACATTTATCAAATCAACCGCATGTTGTTTCGGTAGAAAGAGACTTCTTACTGAGGTGCTCAAAAATCCACTTATAGGCAAAACTATGTTAACTAAATTTTTTGCAACGAATGCATATGATCCTTAGGCAAGACAATCAAATCTTCTCTATAGAGAGTTTCCTGAACATTTTGTTTGGGAGCAAAATATAGAAAGTGGAAAGTATGATAGAAAATTTTGTTTTAGGAAGGGTAGCTGTGGTGGATCTAGATGAAGGTGAAAGATACTTTTTGAAAGTTCTTTTATCAAATGTTAGAGTTCTAACATCATATGAATCCCTTTTAACTGTTAGGAGTCAATTGTATACAACTTTTCGTGAGGCTACATTGCATAGGGGATTTCTAGAATCAAGTGTGTATACAGATCAATGTCTTGAAGAAGTTGCAAATTTTCAAATGCTAGTTACATTAAAAAAACTTTTTTCAATTTTATTGGTTCATCACTCACCCCCAGATCCAAAGCAATTGTTTGAAAAAAAATTTCATATCCTTTCTTATGATTACTAACGAAATACATCAATTACAACATAGGCTGTTAGGAATAAAACTATGCAAAACATTGATGAATATTTGATGTGCATGGGAAAATCTATTCATAATTATTCATTAACGTATCAATTTTGTAGATTAACAGAAGAGGATAAGTTTACTAGAGATCTAATCTATGAGAAATATATTCCCGTTTCTGCTGATGATTTGTTGTCCATTGAAAATTTGAATGAAAAAGAGAAAACTGTGTTCAATTCCATAGTTACTAACATTAATTTTAATGAAGGGGGAGGGTTTTTTGTAGACGGGCCAGGAGGGCCGGGAAAAACGTTCTTACATAGAGTATTGCTTGCTCATGTTAGGTTAAGAGGTTGTATTGCCTTAGCAGCTGCCACTTCAGGTATGACAGTCTCTCTTTTGCCTGGTGGCTAAATGGCTCACTCAAGATTTAAATTGTGTTTAGAAACAAAAGAATATAGTGATGCTAAAATAAGCAAGCAATCAAGTATTGGAAAAATGATTTTGTCGCAAAATTAATTATTTGGGATGAGGCTTCAATGACAAATCATAAACTTATTGAAGCATTTGAAAGATATTACTGATAAAAAGAATAAATTATTTGGTGGAAAAGTTGTGGTTTTTGGAGGCAATTTTAGGCAGATTTTACCAATTCCTTATGCAACAAAATTTGATTTAATAAATTCCAGTTTTGTGGAATCAAAATTATGGCCATTTCTTAAAAGAGTTAAGTTAGAGGAAAATGTTAGAGCAAGGGTCAATCTATTGTTCACCTCTTTTTTCCTTAGAATAGGTGATGGAACAGAGCCTTTTTCTTTTGAAGATAACATTTTTATTCCAAATAATATCTTTCTGTTTATTAATAGAGTTATCTCAATATAACATTTAATTAACCATGTTTTTCTATCAATTGATTCTTATTCATATGATGTTTATGATTTCATAAATAGAGCAATTTTAAGATTAAAGAATGATTGTCTAATACAAATTAATAACATGCTTATTGAGAAAATGCCAAGTGTTCCTAAAGAGTACATTAGTTTCAATAAGACTAAGAATCTGTTAGATCAACACAATATGAGGAATTTTTAACTAGTGTGGTTTCTTGCAGTTTACCTCCACATCAAGTTATTCTTAAAACAAAAAAAAAAAAAAAAAAAAAAAAAAAAAAAAAAAAAAAAAAAAAAAATTGCCCTATTATGCTATTAAGAAACTTAAGCCTGGTTGAGGGACTTTGCAATGGCAAGAGATTAGTATGTCAAAAATTAAGTAAGAATTTTATGCAAGCTAAAATAGCAATAGAGGATCATAGCAATAAGTATGTCTTTATTCCGCAAATTCCTTTACAATATTGAGACAAGGAAAAATGCCCAATACTTTTCAAGCAATTTCAATTTCCTATTATAACTAGTTTTGCTATGACAATTAACAAAGCTCAAGGCCAAATTGTAGATTGTGTTGGAATATATTTACCTCAGCTAGTTTTCTCTCATGGCCAACTCTACATTGCACTTCCTCGTGCAAAAAAAGCTGGTTTGGTCAAAATGCTAATAAAGCCACCTCTTGATTCAACCAATGCAATTCAATACACTAAGAACATTGTATCAAGGAAATATATGAGTTGACTGATAGAGATTCAAACAGTTTTTAGCTATGAGTTTGCAGCCAATATTGTGTGCATTTTCTATTGCGATTGTTGTTTGTGTCTCCTATATAATTGTTTCTTATAAATGTTACTTTTTTGGGCAGGCTTCAACTAAAATGACAAAGAAATTGTTACGCATTACTGATGTCACTCCTGATTCGCATGCTTGGAGTGTCAAGGTTATTGTGGAATCAAAAACTGCAGAACTCAAGTCTTTCAACAGTTCCAGACATTACTTTCCAGTGTGCCTCGTGGATGAAACGGTAAGCTTTTTAGCATACCCTGCATGTGTTATTTCTAAATTAAATGTTTTGTGCTTTGATGATTAAAAGTTCAGTCAATAAGCTAACCTTTTAAAATATTCATTCTCAATATAACGTAAATTAATTAGGTAGTCTAATGAAAATGTGATTTAATGTCTTTCAAGGAACGAAAATAATGGTTGTAGTCTACAACAATGATATCATTCATTTCCAGAAGACACTGTCTTTATTTGACATATATATAATTTACAATGTTAAAGTATTTGCTGTAAATCCTAACTTTGATGAATATGGAAACCGATTTCAATGGACTTCATCGCAGAAGACAGTCAATATAAAAGAGCTTGTAGATAAAATTCAAAGTTTATGTTTTATAAAATTCAAAGTTTGCTTATTTCTTTGCATTATCAATTGATGGTTATCTTCTTTTTATTTACTTTTTGTTCTTTGGGGAGAGTTTATGGAATCAACAAAATTATTTTTTGCTTGTTGTTGTTATTGTATATTTTCATTGAATGCTTACATTTTTCAATGCACTGCAATTGGAAAAGCAAACAATTAAGTTGCCATTGTTGAAGCTTTGGTTTCTATTAATAACATGATGAAAGAACAAGTTAATATACTTTCACCATCAATGAAATTCCATACAGTAGCACAGTCATTGCAGATAAAGATATGATATATCCATACTATCTTGTTCTACGCCATCTTAGAATGTCAGCTTCTTCTTTTACTATATGAAAATTTAATTTTAGAATAATTTTCTCTTGCATTATGCAGTCAAAAAAAGGTTCAATTTAAAAGTTAGAATTGAAGTAAGCAATCTTAGTAAAAAATTCTTCTATATAGCTTGTGGGATTTGTGACTCATCTTATGCAGTTGAAGCTAGTTAGGAACTGGGCTGTAAAAAGTGCAACAAGACAACTGTTGCAAAACCTCGGTAATTAATAAATACAATTTCTTTTCTTTATAGTTGCTGCACTTTTAACTAATCTTTATTCTGAGTTCTTCTAAATTCTTTGAACACAAATAATAGGAAGATGGTTATAGCAAATATATTTGATGAAACTGTATCGTTAGAGGTCACTGCTTTTGGAGAAGAAGTTGTTAGAATCATGAACATTAATGTAGCTGTGGCACTGGATATGCATGATGTAGTGAGTAATATAAAGTCTTTAATGAAATTTTTGGCAACGTAATTGAATATGTGACTGAATGACAAATTAATTTTTTAAGGGTTATGCGCCTTGTGTGGTTAAAATGAATGTTGCAACAGATGGTACCATGTTTCTTGCAAAAGTCAAAAGATACTATGAGCAATGCCCTGACGGTTTCCATGCACAATATGCCATTCTAAGTTTACTTGAAGAAAATTGAATGGTAACTAGTCCATCAATCTTTCTGCAAAATAGCTCACCACAAGCCAGCCCAAGAGTTGATCTTCATACACATGATCTCTTGAAGACAGAATTGTGGTTCTGTTTAATGAAAAACCAAAAATGATGAAGCAGTTATTTCAAGAAGACCTAAAAGGTGCTTTCCCATTAACTATTATGATTTCTATAGTTCATTTGGACAGTTGAAGTGTTACTTGATAGGTTAAATATTTATGTATAATGATTGAGTTGATATTTTGTAGATGATAATTTGGCTGTTGGTTCATCTTCTGCTCCAAAAAGGTTGAGGGAGGCTGCTTGAGGTTTGCAAGCTCTTCCAATTTTAGTTTTCAAAAACTCAATAACTCAGCGTCTTTCATTTATATTTTTCAATGATTTGAAAATATCCATATAACTTGTATTTTCAGGTCACACTGATGTAGGAAGCTATCAACTTCTTGCTTTTGATATGCAACGGAAGAATTTCACCATTGCTTTTGGAGATTAAATGATAGCATGAAACCAATTATCTTG
Source organism: Handroanthus guayacan (assembly GCA_014898755.1). Classification (NCBI taxonomy): domain Eukaryota; kingdom Viridiplantae; phylum Streptophyta; class Magnoliopsida; order Lamiales; family Bignoniaceae; genus Handroanthus; species Handroanthus guayacan. Next base: position 30,002 of record JACFYI010003525.1, on the reverse strand, counting down.
TTTCAATTGTTGCATATAGTGCTAAATAGCAAAAGCATTATAATCTTTTGAAGGCATCTCAGTTCCAGCCGGCTTATATTTTGTTTAGTATCTATGTATATTATAAGCAGCGTAAAATCAAGAAAAAGATAAGATGGTTTCTTGCGTCTATAAATATTGAAAATACGAGCAGGGATGCCTTTTGTCATTGTGTTCACCGCTGCTAACTTTTCAGTTGTTTATTAAGATACATGTTTCCCTTGCTTTAGTAACATCTATCTTGTTCATAGTATGAACTTATCATCTCGCTATTTTTCACTTTGTTAATATTTTTGTTACTTCCTGCTTTCATCCTATTATCCCCTTAATTCCATTATGATTTGTAAATATAATATAAATATAGAATAATGAAAGTGGTGTGATTTTCATAATCCTCTGAAATGTCATCTTATCTTGGAATCATTAAATTGATGTGTTTCTAATGATTACACGATTCAAACATTAAATAAGCCTTTAAATTTTTCACCTAAATAAATCATTGTTTTCACATGGAAAAACAATATGAATATTTTGAAATTTATTCATTGGGTTTTGATGCTAAACATTCCCACTGAATTTATATATTACATATTGTATATGTCTTGTTAAATAATCGGTCTCTTTCTATTCCTTCAGATACAAATACATTAACTCTAAAGAATGCTTTCCTCCTGAGAATTAGCGGACAGACGCATGATTAAATTGGATGCAATCTTTGTAGTAATATTAGTTATATATTAAAGCACACAAAACACTATGGCCACATCCATTAATTCTTGCACAATAAAATACGGTTACAACCATTGCACCTAACCAAAAAGAAAATTGACTAAAAGTCGCTAAATTAATATGGACCATTGACATCATCACTTGGACCATCCTCAGCATCACGTCTCAAGAATTCAACCTCAGAATAAACTTGTTTCAGAAACTTGATGGGTTCATTTTGATAGATAATATGCTCCATATAATTCCAAGATTCCGGATTTTTACAAAGAGATAATAACAACAAACGAACTTCATTGTACCTACAAAGATATGATAATTATATAAATAGCTACATAAATGATATTAAAATAGATAATGAATACTTACAGGAACAAAAAAGTTATGAAGTCAGTTATAGGCAATATCGATATCTCACAGAAGACATGGTCAAATACACCTTTCAAACATGAGTATGTAAATTTTTGAACAAAATCCAACAAAAAATCTCTCTTTTCTCTCAACTTCTTCATTTTGGTAGCACGAAAAGAAAAAATGTAACTCCTCCAGCAGCCTCTCTGTTTCTACTATCATGTAAATTAAACAAACTATAATTAGTATTTATGCTTAAATTAAATGAAAATATATCTCTTAAAATGAAAATTTTAAACTATAAAACACAAGAAATATTAGGAGCAAAGAAAAATAACGAAGACAAATTTCTCTTTAAATCAACAAAAATCACCTTGCTGAAGAGATGTTCGAAAAATTGCCCTACTCTCTAATATTATATTTGTCGAAAAATATCTTTCTCAATAATGAATTTTCTAACAATTTTGGCCCCTTACCACAACAATGTACACACCAACATATTCTTACCTCATTAAAGTTCCCAACTAACAATCTTGCCACTCACCTAATGTATGAAAAATTCATTGCAATAATAAAAGAAATTACTACTGCGCATTAGTCAAATAAGTACGGATCTATAGCATGGAAAAATTGTCATCATTTTAATGGGCCACATTCGTATGCCTAGATTGGGCCATGTAAGTACACTTTTAACCAATTGTTCAAAAAAATTAAAAATAATAATAATAATAATAATAATAAAATTATTGCTATTTTCATAGTCCAAAGACAAAGACCAAAATAATCATTTATGAACAATAGACAAAGACCCAAATAACCATTTATAAACAATTCAAACAACCCACTAAAAGAATAGCACTATTCGGCCCATCTCAGAATATGTTCCACAAATTTGGAGTCAATTTATGTAGACCTAATTACATATTACCAAAAAAATATATATATATATATATTTCTTGTATAGATGCATGCATGCTTTTCTATTTCATTCTTTTTCTCTTTGCATTATAGTTTTCGTTTTTTGTATCATTATTCCTTTCGTAATTTATGTTGCCTTTTGTATTTCTTAAAATAATTGATTTGTTTTATTTTTGGATCTCTTACTCTTTTGAATATAAAGAAAATGGCAAATTTTTCTGCGAATTAATTGTACTATTCCTCTGTACACATCCAACTAATTATTATTAATGTCATTTAAATATATTTTGTTCTGACTAATATTAATTGCTTGTAAATTAATTTTCTTCTCATTATAATTTATTTTCTAATAATTCTTCAATTGCAATAATGTGATTGCACCAAAACAAGTTTCATTTGAAATTACACTGCATCATGAATATAATGTCAACCTTTTTCAAATCAATAGGCATTGCATCGCGCCTTGCGCGGCGCGCCTATTCTAGTCTATATATGTGTGTGTGTGTGTGTGCATATATGGAAATGCATGCATGCATGATATCTCCTTCACACACACGAACTCTTCTATGTTTGAAAAAGCCACTGGTCCAGATCTACAATAAAGCCATGGAACGATAGACACTTCACAAACATTCCTCACCACATATCTTATTAATGAAACAATATATATAGGTGTATGTGAGAAGAGAGAAGCCATTCTCGTTCCTCATTTCAGCCATAAAGCTCAACCAATTCCAGGAACTTTCTTCTTTTTTATTATTATTATTATTATTATTATTATTATTATTATTATTATTATT
>JACFYI010003525.1:2188-13618 GCA_014898755.1 Handroanthus guayacan | reverse complement strand
CGCCACATGTAAATCCGCCACTGCTTTTGTGGGAGAACTCTTAACATTAGATACATATCAACTAATTCAAATTTGGATAGAAGATTCAATCCATGCTTCTCTCACACCCAAAAAAGTCTTACACGAGTTTGAATCAATCAATGAGTATCGAATTTTAGGAGTTCTTCCACAAAAGTAGAGAATAACAGCAATGTGTTTTCTTTTTATTCTATCTTTTAAGCACCTTGTATTATTTTTGCAGTAGGAATAATTTATAAGCCACAAATAGAGGGGAAATTGGCTGGAAGCTGCAATTGCTTTCCAACAAAAAATAACGTACTCAGAGATCAATGTGCAACTTAAATCTCTAACTAACAACTTAAGGACAAAGTGCACTTAAGACTTGAGATTGACAACTTAGGAACCAAAGTGCAACTTATAACTTTAAATTGACAATTATGCTCTGGAAAATCTCACAAGTTTGTTGCACACGTGTTTTTCTGCCAAGAATCCACCAAAATTTGCATCTAGGGACTACAGTGGAAAGAAAATAAGATTTTGGTGATATTGAAGTTAGGAGTTGAAGATGAAGGATTAAAGTGATTCTACACATGAATCAACTTATTTAACATATGCAAATAAATCAAACTTAGACTCTTTTACATATCAACAACCTACCCTAAATATCCTTTCTAGAACTTTCTAGCACTTAGAATATAGGAAAAATTGGTGATCATGCAATCAGGTCAAATTAAGCATCATGATAGAAGAAGTAATCAATCCTTACACAAATGATCAACAAAAGTTAACAACTTGTAATTAACTACTGCAAATAGTTAGAATCATTGTTTTAGAAAGAAATAACTTAGTTCATGTTCATGGTGATAAATGAGCTTAAACAAAGAAACTTAATTGAAAATAACAATTTCTAAACAAAAACTACGATCTAAAATACTCTATTCAGTCTTGTTGAGAAATTCTGAGATGTATTCGAGATACTAAAATGAAATTAAAAGGTCCTATTTATAATACATGAGTGCTAACTAAATTTGAATTCTTCTTTTAATCAATCTTGGGTTCTTTAGATATCTTCTAATTGGTGTAATTGAGGCCATAGATGAGCAGAAGATAAGAGTTAGCTTCAAAAAAGAGTTGAAATGTTTAGAAGTGTCATGGAATCGAAGGATTTTTTGTCAGACGTGGCGCATCCATGCCCATAACTGGCACTATTGCGCCGAGTTATGTACTCGCCTTTAGGTTTGCATTAGGCGCTTCTGGGAGAGCTCATGCCCTTTCCAACGTCATTCTTCTTCGTTTCTGCCTCCGGCACATTAACAGCCATAGATGGGCACGTTTTGCCTAATTCAACGTTTTTTTTTTTAAATTTTCTGTCCTTGGCACACCCGCAATTGATAATGGTCGTACTCCTATTGCTTCCAGCAAGATGCCTTCTCCCATTTTCATCTTTTCATGCTTTTGCCCTTCTTTTCAAATATTCTAACATTTAACTCCAATATTAAGGTTATTAAGATACAAATATGATAATTGCATATATAAAATGTGTGTAAATATTATGCAAATATAGAAGTATCACCCAACAATCGTCCACCACATTCCTGCAACTATTGGCAACCCGACAGTCTTCAACCGTTGTCTAACACCCCGGATTTCAGTGAATTTTGCCTCGAGATCCGAAGTGCTACTCGCAATCGGAAACATTCTAAAACCGTAAACAAAAATACCAAAACACAATTTCACAACTTAACGATTCAAATGTTCCAAATTTACAAGTTGAAATTTTTCAAAATTCATTACAAAATCCAAATTACAAGCCAAACGTATCCGGAGTTCAAACGAGAATTTAACTAAACCAAAATATCACATTCGAATATCCTAACTATTACAAGCCGACAATCTACACATTCTTAACAAATCTTAAATCTAAACATTCAACATGCCCAAGTACATGCTTATATATATCAATTCCAAAAGGAACGCCATATACTGACACGGGATTTCAGTCACTAAATCCATGATCCATGAACCTACATAATATTATGGAATCATAAGTCCACTGACCCAATAAAACTTATGGCATGAAAACAGGAATGAAAAAGATCCAACAAGAGGCATATCAATATCAAGACGAGAATGTGATTTAGTAAATGATTCAGAACAATCAGGACGATCAAATCAAACAGATAAAATCAAGCATTTATCACATTCACATCGTAAGGCAGAAACAAGCAGTTTGATAGGTCTGTCACCCTTGTAACTCTAACAGATATCATATAAAATCCTTATCCCTCCAAACTCCCGAAGGAGTATCATATAAACAGTAAAGCACAGCCGACGTACGCACTTTAAAGTAACCCTTCAAAACCCTACCTCTAGGGTCATTCGAACTACTCCACATTCGGGGATTTACAAGAGCTCAGATCATCAACCTGATGTTTCTCAATGTGATACTCCTAAAAACCTCCAGGCCCAACAGTCATTCATTCAGTAGGCTACGAATAAATAGGACGTTTCAAACATATCATATACCATGAAGCCACTCGATGCAGATTTGAATATGCATTTCAAAAATTCGTCAATCATATCAATCAAACAAATCAAAATCTGAATCATAGATTGTAGACAACAAATAGATCGAAACTGGAATCATAGACTGTAGATAACAAATGGATCGGAACTGGAATCATAGATTGTAGATAACAAATGGATCATAATTGGAATTGTAGACAGTGGGAAACTTCATTTTAAATTCTTAAACATGATGAGAGAGATTAAAAGAGGACAAAAATCATTTGGAAATAAACATTAGATTTAAAATTCATTCGATTTGGTATAGGGTTAAGAAAATAATCGTTTGAAAATATTTAAATCGATGAAATGCGGTAAAAAATGGGATTAAAATAGCATAAACTTCAAAATCACAAGTTTAGAGACTGTCTCGGGCATGACCGCGCTCAAAAATGGGTACGGACGAACCCGAATGGCCGAAGCCACTATCGTCGGCGCGTTTATAGCACTATTCATGCGTGGACTCGCCGTGAACAGTGTCGTGAATAGTATTTTTTTTTTTTTTTGGAAACACTTTTTTTTGTTATAAAATTAGACCTCCAAAAAATAATTTTTCCAAGCCGAATTTCTCAAATTTAAATTTTCAAATTGATTTTTCAAGTTTTAGGAGATATTTGATTTTTATGTTCATATCTTTCATTTTCTTTAAATCTTATGGTTTCCAAATTCACTTTTCGTCCAATATCCAATGTTCAATTCCCATCCAAGCGTAGGTAAGGACATTAAGGTCATACAAGAGGTCTCATAACAAGTTTTAGAGCTTATTACAAAAAGAGTAACAATGATAATGATATAAGCTAATATCAACCAACATAGCAATGAAATCATGATAACCAAGAGCTCGAACACAAGATCATCTTTCAAAGCAAAACAAAATTTCATATGCTCATGAGGAAGAATAAGAATCCATAAGTCTTATTTTTGTCCAAAGCTTAGATTGTAAACTCCCGAGCTCCCCGAACAACTGTATCAATCATCTAAACAAAATCATAACTCTTAATCAAACTTTAAATCACAACTTATCATATCATATAGACATAAACTAAGGCTTAACTTACCAATGCTTTGAGTGAATACCCTTAACTTTCCCTTCTTATTTCCTTCTTGTTATTTTGAAGAAATTTAGATGTATATCTATGTATGAGTGGAGTTAGCCGAATGGAGAGGAGAGGAGGCCAATAGGAAAGTGATTTTTCAACAAAGATTTGGAAAGCAATTTCCCACAAAAATTGCTTCAACCATCAATTATATTTGAAATTGTTATCAAACATTTGGCCCCTAAATTTTGCAAATTAAAAATGGTGAAACCAATCCCTTAGATTGGGGGATTAATTCGGCTGCCCATCCCTCTGATTTTGACTTGATTTTTCTTTCTTTTTTCATTTTTTTTTTTTTTTTTTTGGAAATGTTTGTTCAATGGATCAACTTTGTGGGCTGAAATGGGGCTGTATTTTGGACCAATTCTTGGGCTTAAAAGATTATATTGGGTCCAAATATCACAACAAATCGGGACTTGAAAGAACGAAATATTTCGGATGTGCGGAGCTTATTTTTGGAGTTAAAATATTTTTCATTTTATTGAAATCGGATTAATTTTCGAAAAAAAGGGCGATTCAAAAATTTTAATTTGGATAATTTTCGAGGCTCATTTGGATTAAAAAAAGGGCACGAAAATGAAACTTGAATGCACGAAAATCTTTTGAACGCACAAAACTTATTTTGACGTTAAAACGATGTTTGTAATTTTAAAAATGAATTATTATTCAAAAAATCGGTGATTCAATATTTTATTTTAGGGGGATTTTCGAGGTGTCACAATCTCCCCCCCTTAAAAGAATCTGGTCCCCAGATTCTTATCTCTATACGAATAGGTAAGAATATCTATTTCCCATAACGTTATTATGCTCCTAAGAGATCTTAAGTTAGAGGATCGTTCAATTCCTAAATTCTCGGGCTTAGAAATCGAGGATTCAAACAGGTTACTTTACATACGTAAGGCCATTTTGGGAGAGAGCAGTTGGGTAGGACAAGCGAAAAATTCCTATTTTTCTATAATCACAGGAGAATTTGGATAATTAATGCAGGTTTCGTAAAGTTTTCTTATAGGTTCTAAACTTCATACCGGATTTTTATCAATTCTAAAGTCAAACCTATTAACTCAGCCCACATAGCCGATATAAAAGGATGCACAACTCTAGGACTAAATGAATCTTGGCATAAAATCTCGAACTAAGGTATTACTTTCCATTCCTTGTGTAGAGTTCATTCCTCATTCTCTTGCTAGCACATCGGCTCAGGTTTTAATCCCTCAATGAACCTTTTTTTTTGTCCTTTACTTTTCGTCTATCGGGACATGCGAGGCGTACTAGATCTTCCGATTATATTTCACCTCATACATTATTATCGATAAAGGTCCTCGAATCAGATTCATGAACTCTTTCATTTTCACCTTTCTTGCTACTTGGAGAAGGTGCTTTCCATAACTCTGCTCAAAAGATCTCCAAGTCTATATGACCCCTTTTTGCGATTCCTTATTTGCTCTACAACGTGTCACTGGTTCTATGCTGCTTTTTCTAAAAAAAGTAGCAAATCTAACCTATAGTTCCTTTGAGTATTTGAGTGCTCAGAAGATTGTCTCAATTTCCCAAATCACACCTCTATTTCCTTATTATCAAGCTTATTTTTGAATTTGGGTGGTTTAAATATCAGAAATCTAGTTAACGATTGATCCTTTAAATTTTTCTTGCTAGCACATGATACGTTAGTCGACTGTCGTTATTAGTTTACAAGTGACTGCAAACCCATTTCTTGTTGGGGAAGTTCTTTTATGTGACCTTTCTTGGATAAAGCACTCTCTATTTTTCTTGAATTTTCTGGTATCCTTAATTTCTTGAATAAAATTTGTCTTGACCTGTCACATTATTTTAGGGAGTTCGTTTGTTGAGGTTTCTATACTTGTCACCGTATTTATCATATATTGGTCCATGGGATTTTTTAGTGTCAATCTAGTGTTCTATTATCACAAAAACTCATAATTTTCTCACTACGAAATATACCATCAAGGCTCAAAATTGGCAATACTAAAATCTCATTTTCATTAAGTTCAAATTATTCCTCATTAATTAACAAAATGCCTGGTTACTAATCCACCTTATAAAACGAGTAAAGGAAATGGTTACCTAACCACTATCATATTATACCTAGTTTCCATCATCATAATTACCGCTAGGCTCTACAAAACTTGGCATACTAGAGGTTGCTACTCATAAGTGCTCATGCACCCAAGTCTCCAACACATACATATGTAAATGTGTTTAACATTTCCACTTCTAATCAATCTTAACTTAATTAGGATCATTTGTCTCCTTGCTTTCATACCCAGTATTTATTCCGACAATATTCTCAACATTCTTAGCATCGCTCAATCCTAATTTCCTCCCTTCCTGTTAGCTATTCCTCAATCCAAGCTAGCACACTATCTCTTTCCTCTAATTCCTTATTAAAAGTCTCGTTCATTCTCTTTTTTGACTATTCCACAATTGAGACCATATTCCAACTCCTTTATTTTAGTCAATTTTCACTTTTCCAGTTCATTCTGTCCACAACATTACCATTAATCGCAAACAGCTAGTAAAATTGTAGATATAATAACAAACCTATCTTAATACCAAGGTTTCCTGAATCCTATGATCAACGATATACAAAAGCTTCATTCCTTTATCCATCTCTTCATAAGGTTAATACTTAACCCAAAACAATTCGGCATCATATTTGCCTATCCCAATTGCAATCTAATACATTTAAGCATTACCCATAATACCAAATAATCATAACTTAATCCTGTCCAATCCCATGACATAACTCCAAAGAAGTTCTATTCCAAGGGTCTGATTTTGGCGTCGCGATGTAACTGGCCTAGGACTGCCCACTAGGCACTGAGACTCTAGAGGTGGCTCCTACGGGCTCGAGAGGTGGCTCCCGCATATGGAGCACTTTGCCTCGTAGGCTCAAGATGTGGCTTCCATACACGTACCACTTTGCCCCCGCATAGCACTTAGCTCCCTTCGACTAGTGGTCGGCTCTGATACCATTTGTAATGCTCCGGATTTCAGTGTATTTTGTCCCGAGATCTGATGCGCTACTCGCAGTTGGAAACATTCTAAAACCGTAAACAGAAATACCAAAACACAACTTCATAACTTAACGATTCAAATGTTCCAAATTTACAGGTTGAAATTTTTCAAAATTCATTACAAAATCCAAATTACAAGCCAAATGTACCCGAAGTTCAAACGGAAACTTAACTAAACCAAAATATCACATCCGGATATCCTAACTATTACAAACTGACAATCTATACATTTTTAACAAATCTTAAATCTAAATGTTCAACATGCCTGCGTACATGCTTATATATATATATCAATTCCAAAATGAACGCTATATACTAACACAGAGTTTCAGTCACTAAATCCACGGTCCATGAACCCACATGATATTATGGAATCATGAGTCTACTGACCCAGTAAAACTTATAACATGAAAACAGGAATGAAAGAGGTCCAACAAGAGGCATATCAATATCAAGACGAGAATGTGATTTAGTAAATGATTCAGAACAATTAGGACGATCAAATCGAACAGATAAAATCAAGCATTTATCACATTCATGTCGTAAGGCAGAAACAAGCAATTTGGTGGGTCTGTCACCCTTATAACTCCAACACATATCATGTAAAATTCTTATCCCTTCAAACTCTCGAAGGAGCATCATATAAACAGTAAAGCACAGCCGACGTACGTGCTTTAGAGTAGCCCTTCAGAACCCTACCTCTAGGGTCATCCGAACTACCCCACAGGCGGGGATTTACAAGAGCTCAAATCATCAACCCGATATTACCCAATCTGATACTCCTCAAAACCTCCAGGGCCCAACAGTCATTCATTCAGTAGGCTACGAATAAATAGGACTTTTCAAACATATCATATACCATGATGCCACTCGGTACAGATTTGATTGACCAATCATACTAAATAAGCATTTCGAAAATTTGTCAATCATTTCAATCAAACAAATCGGAATCTGAATCATAGATTGTAGACAACAAATGGATCGAAACTGGAATCATAGACTGTAGATAACAAATGGATCGGAACTAGAATAACAGACTGTAGATATCAAATGGATCGGAATTGGAATTATAGACAGTGGGAAACTTCGGTTTAAATTCTTAAACATGATTAGAGAGATTAAAAGGGGATAAAAATCATTTGGAAATAAACTTTAGATTTAAAACTTATTCGATTTGGGTATAGGGTTAAGAAAATAATTATTTGAAAATATTTAAATCAATGAAATGCGGTAAAAAATGGGTTTAAAATAGCATAAACTTCAAAATCACAAGTTTAGAGACTGTCCCAGGCGCGACCGCGCTAACAAATGGGGGCGGATATGCCTGAATGGCCGAAGCTATTGCCATCGGCACGTCCGCGACACTATCCACACGCAGACGAGCCGTGAACAGTGCCGTGAATAGTATTTATTTATTTATTTATTTTTTTGAAACATTTTTTTTTGTTATAAAATCAGACCTCCAAAAATAATTTTTCCAAGCTGAATTTCTCAAATTTACATTTTCAAATCGATTTTTCAAGTTTCCGGAGAAATTCGATTTTTATGTTCATATCTTTCATTTTCTTTAAATCTTATGGTTTCCAAATTCACATTTCATCCAATGTCCAATGTTCAACTCCCATCCAAGCATAGGTAAGGACATTAAGATCATACAAGAGGTCTCATAACAAGTTTTAGAGCTTATTACAAAAAGAGTAACAATGATAATGATATAAGCGAATATTAACAAACATAGCAGTGAAATCATGATCACCAAGAGCTCAAACACAAGATCATGCTTTCAAAGCAAAACAAAATTTTATATGCTCATGAGGGAGAACAAGAATCCATAAGTCTTACTTTTGTCCAAAGCTTAGATTATAAACTCCCGAGCTCCCCGAACAATCGTGTCAATCGTCTAAACAAAATCATAACTCTTAATCAAACTTTAAATCACAACTTATCATATCACGTAGACATAAACAAAGCTTAACTTACCAATGCTTTGAGTGAATACCCTTAACTTTCCCTTCTTATTTCCTTTTTGTTATTTTGAAGAAATTTAGATGTCTATACATGTATAAATGGAGTCAGCCGAATGGAGAGCAGAGGAGGCCAATAGGAAAGTGATTTTTCAACAAAGATTTGGAAAGCAATTTCCCACAAAAATTGCTTCAACCATCAATTATATTTGAAATTGTTATCAAACATTTGGCCCTTAAATTTTGCAAATTAAAAATGGTGAAACCAATCCCTTAGATTGGGGGATTAATTCGGCTGCCCATCCCTCTGATTTTGACTTGATTTTTCTTTCCTTTTTTTTTTTTTTTTGAAATGTTTGTTCAATGGATCAACTTTGTGGGCTGAAATGGGGCTGTATTTTGGACCAATTCTTGGGCTTAAAAGATTATATTGGGTCAAAATATCACAACAAATCGGGACTTGAAAGAACGAAATATTTCGGATGTGCGGAGCTTATTTTTGGGGTTAACACGTTTTTTGTTTTATTAAAATCGGATTAATTTTTCAAAAAAACGGCGGTTCAAAATTTTTAATTTGGAGAATTTTTTAGGCTCATTTGGATCAAAACAGGGCACGGAAATGAAACTTAAATGCACGAAAATCTTTTGAATGCACAAAACTTGTTTTGATGTTAAAACGATGTTCGTGATTTAAAAAACGAATTATTATTCAAAAAATCGGTTATTCAAGATATTATTTTAGCGGAATTTTCGGGGTGTCACATGTTGCTGTCAGCATGCCTTGGCAGTGTTGCATCAAGCTGACACTTTTCCGACCAACCTTATTTCTTTCACCTAGTAGTCCATTATCTGATGTGCTGAGTACGCAACCCATCCCCGAAAGTTGAGATTTTCTTTGTTCTTGTCGCACGAAGCCGGCACCTGATGCCCACTGGCATGCAAGCCCGTCGTACCAGGGTGACCTGATGCTTTAAGGTGCTAATAGCTCGGTATTACACCATGTCCCTTCTTCTCACCCATAAATAAGTCTATTAAAGGACAAAACAAACATACAATTAGAAATCCACTTTATGCCTTTTCCTTAGACTCTTTGTGTCTATAGTTCTTACGTGGTATTTAGATTGTTGGAGTCTCTGTGAACTGAGTGGTGTTCAGAGTGAGATTCAACTATCGTGCATGAGTACACCTCTAGACTGTTACCAAGGGAGGAGTATCACTAAACCTGTACGTAATAAGCGGGGCAATTAGTACTTCAAGGCGAACTAGGTTCTTGGTAATTCCGCTTGTTGTTTCTATAATTTTACAGAATCGTGGTAAATTTTTCTCTTTTGGCTTATCTACTTCAACTCTAATGTATTGTTATTCCAAAATTGGTTTTTGTATGCTTTTGGTTTCTACTAAAAGCTGAATTGGATACTGTTATTAAGCAGCTTGCCTTGGTTTAAAACTTAAATATAACCTGTCGATTACACCGTCTATGATTATCCACTTTAAATTGTAGTTTACTTTATAATAATTTTAGATAGTTTGTAGTCTGATTTACATCATTATGTGTATGTATAAAGACATACCGTATTTCACCACCGCAACCCCACATCAAGCTTACCATGACCGGTGACTATCAACTAGCTGTAGCTGGAGACCACTATTGCCTCTGCCTTTCCACCACAAGCGGCACATCCCTAGTAGATTTAGGATGAAGTTATCTTACTTAAGAAACTTTCTTGAAATAATTTAAACTGGAAAGTGGGGCTGCTTGGGGAATTTAATTTTTCAGATAGTGGTGATGGTAGTTGGCAGGACGGTGGTAGTATCGCTACTAGTTGTGGTTAGTAGTGGTGGGAAGTTGCGGTGACAGCAGGTGAGAAGGAAGAACAAGAAAGAGATGGGTGGAAGACGGTGATCTTCGGGAGGGATCGTGAGAGGTGGAAGAGGTTGATGGAAAAGGACGTGACCAGAGGAAGATGAAGAATTTTTGTGTTTAGAAAAGTTAAAATCTGTTAAATTAATATATAATTAGTAATACTTTAATAAATTTTTGTTGTGCACATATATTGTTTTCACTACTAGAAAAGCGGAAAAATCCGACGGCAAATTCCGACGGACTCAAGGTCGTCACACATTTCCGACGGCATTTCCGACGACCTTCGGCGGAAATCTGAAAACCTCAGCAACAAAATATTCCGACGGACTATCGGTCAGAAAAAATGAATATAAATTAATTTTTTAAATTTCATCACCTTTTCCGACTGCGAGTCCGTCGGAATTTTGTTATTTATATATTTTTAAATTTTTTTAAATTTGTCCGACGGACTATCGGTCGGAAAAAATGAATATAAATTAATTTTTTAAATTTCATCACCTTTTCCGACCGCGAGTCCGTCGGAATTTTGTTATTTATATATTTTTAAATTTTTTTTAAATTTGTCCGACGGCTGTGCCGTCGGAATTATTAATATTTTAATATTTTTCATTTTTTGATTTTGTCCGATGGTTTGTTGCCGTCGGATTTATTAATTTTAAGAGAAATCCGACGAACGAACGCCGTCTGATTTTGTAAAACTGTGCAAGTCAATATTTTATTTAATTATTTTTTCTTTTGAAGGTGTCCGACGGCAACGAGCCGTCGGAATTATTTCGAATTTTTCAAGAATTTTGACGGCGGACGGCCGTCAGATTTGTTAAATCTGAAATGTTATGGTATCAAAGCTTGTCCGACGGTGTACAGCCGTCGGAATTTTAAATATACATATTTCGGGAATTTAATTC
>JACFYI010003523.1:345492-356042 GCA_014898755.1 Handroanthus guayacan | reverse complement strand
TTCCAAACATTCTCAACTTTTATTATTAATCTATTCACATTTACTACTAGCTTTTTAACTTTTCTAAATGAAAATCACTTTCTTTATAAGCCGAAGCAATGGCAAACAACTTTTTCGTTTTCATTTTTTCTTTTTTTTTCTTTCCCTTTTTTGTAGCAAAAGCAATGTGAAACGCCCTCAAAATTTCCAAGAATGACTAAAAACTAATTCTCCCAGTATCTCCTCCCATAACATGTAGACATTGATGGCCCTAAGTGCTCAAAAGGGATCATACATTTGAACAATCATCAATCTAAATATTAATTTGCACAATGAACTTTTATGGTGGATATCCCACTCTCACTATTATATGATAAAGTTTGAAAAATGGAGCAGTTGTGTACTTTCTATTATAGAAATAAATCAATTTTCAATTGAAAATATGTAGGATCGGATGAAGACAAAAGTGCAGTAGGAAAAATGGAAACTATCAGCTGTATGCCACAGTTTAAACAAAAACATGATCCAATAGTTATAGAAACAATAGATTATAACATTGGGGAATAAATAAAGAAAAAAAAAATCCCTTTTTTCCCTCTTAATGAGATATAATAAAACCAATTTTTATACACAAAATTCAAAAACTGCTAACACATGATAATTAATTTTTTCCCTCTTAATTTTGATAATAGGCTTGTTTGTTTACTAATTCTTGTACTTGATATTGTTCTTTGATGTAATTGTTAATTAATTTAATGATGCCAAGTCAACTGTACCAATCCTAACACATTACGAGTTCCATATATGCTCACGGGCGAAACATAACTTGGTATCCAATTCTTTAGTTATCCAAAAAGTTCTTTCTCATGTTGCTTTTAAATCGAATAAACTACTAACTTAAGTATAGGCGATTTTCTTTGGACAACCACCAATGACCCTAGCACTTATTTTTTGTTCCAACCTATTATGGGCAAGAGCCGAATATAATAAAGGCCCAAGAGGAAGCAACGCAAAACAAGGTCCAAAGATTGGGTGGCGGGTCCTTAGTTGACCCCACATCAACCTAAGAAAGACCCACCGGAAATTAAGTATAATTAGAGAAATCCCAATAGTCTGAGTTTACGAGTCGTGGGTCGACGCGATCCTCACCCTCATAAGATCCGTGAATATGACCCTAAATTACAGCAATAGATATCTCCTTTTATAATAGTGCATAATGATATCACGTGTTACTATAAAAATGGCGTACTCTGACACCTATAAATACCCTTCTTATATATTACTATTTTTGGACTAATTCATACACTTAAGCTCACAATGACCTTATTCTATCATAATAGGGAATTATTTTGACTATTATATTTAATATGCTTGGGGTCATATCACATCTATAATACTTTTATTGAGCTTAAATAATATACTTTTTTACTAATACATACTTGACCTTTGAGACTTATCACAACCTATGATAACTAAATTAGACAAGTAACACTATCTGAACTCTGAAATCTACCTAACGGGGTCAATTAAAATTAATCAGTTCAGTGGACAAATTCCGCAGAATATCAGTGACGTTATGTCAGATTTGATCTTTCTCGCTCTTTCGAATAACCAACTCACAGGACAAATTCCATCCACCATAGGAAATATGTCTCTAATATCTGTTATAGATCTCTCAGGAAACAATCTAATGGGAATTGTACCTTCAAGCATAGGAAAGTGTTCTTTTCTAAAAGTTCTAGACTTATCCAGCCAGCAATAACCTCTCAGGTGAAATTCCAAACTCAATAGGTCAATTAAACCAGCTTCAGTCATTGCACTTAAACGACAACCTGATCCTAGGAAAACGGCCCTCCTCGCTGAAAAATTTATCGAGCTTAGAGACTCTTGATATAGGAAAAATTAATATAGAAGGAACCCTTCCACCATGGTTAGGATGCGGTTTCAGAAGTCTTAGAATCATTAACCTAAGGTCGAATGCCTTTTCTGGAGAAATCCCATTTGAGCTTTCAAACTTAAGCTCCCACCAGGTTCTTGATCTTGCTGAAAACAGCTTGACAGGCAGAATCCCACCAAGCTTGGGAGACCTAAAAGCCATGGAAGAAGAGAAAACGACGAGCGAATATCTTCTATATGGCAACTACAGAGGAATGTACTATGAAGAAAGCTTGGTTGTGAACTTGAAAAATCAAGCTCGGAAGTTCACCAAGACTTTGTCACTTCTGACTGCTTTGGACTTATCTGGAAACAACTTTTCAGGAGATTTTCCGGTCGAACTTACAAAATTGCATGGCCTGGTGGTCTTGAACCTGTCGAGAAACCATATAACTGGCCGAATTCCTGAAAGCATTTCAAGAATGCGCCAATTGGCATCACTTGATCTCTCAAGTAATGACCTATCAGGTACCATTCCTTCCAGCATGGCTTCGTTATCTTTTCTGAGCTATCTTAATCTATCAAACAACAACTTGTTTGGTAAGATTCCTGATGGGGGTCAGATGTCGACTTTCAGTGCAAATGCATTTGAGGGGAACACGGGTCTTTGTGGAGCTCCCCTCAATGCAAAGTGTCCTACAAAGGAAGATCCGGACAAAGGGAATGATGTTTTTTATGATGAAGACAATGTATTTATTGATGGATGGTTTTATCTAAGTGTTGGTTTGGGATTTGCTGCTGGGATTCTTGTTCCTTATATTGTACTAGTGATTAGGAAACCTTGGAGTGAGAAGTATTTTGACTTTGTGGATAAGGTGATATTCAAGTTGTTCTTTGCTAGAAGAAGGG
The DNA here is from genome assembly GCA_014898755.1 of Handroanthus guayacan. Taxonomy (NCBI): domain Eukaryota; kingdom Viridiplantae; phylum Streptophyta; class Magnoliopsida; order Lamiales; family Bignoniaceae; genus Handroanthus; species Handroanthus guayacan. The sequence continues at coordinate 353,279 of JACFYI010003523.1, read as the reverse complement.
CATGATCAGGATGAATATAGTGAGGAAACGACGTGGTGGCAGCCAAGACGAGCCATACTTGAGGCTTTTATACTTCTTGTTTCTGAGCTTTGGGATGGTTTCCATTGTATTTGCCATATGAAAGATTGGCATTTTGATTGTTGATTGAAGATTGAATAGTTTCCTTTTCTTGTTTATTGGTAATGTGATCAAATTACATCGTTAGATTATGATATCGATCAACAAATAATTTAAGGATTGGACTTCAGATGATTGAAAAAAGGCACACAACCTTTGGCAAGAAATATCTCGATATAAGTCCTGAATAAACTGTTGGTTCGTAATCCTGGGGCCATTTACAACTAACCGATTAAGAATTTTCAAATGTATTAGCACTGCATCGAAGTCCCGTATATAGTTCTCAATGGACAAGAAAAATGGAAAAAGTAAGTTTGCAATACTGCATAATATTGTGGTTGGCTTTACACAGAAGTTGCTCAAAATTAATGTTGTAAATTTTCAACTGTTACAATAAGAATCATGAGCCACCTACTGAATCACCAACTTTGATAATGTTAGAAACAACGGTATAGAATATGTAAGCTCAATAAACAAAATTTTGATATCAAACTACAGCAATACGTAATGATCAAAACTGTGAGTTGCTGAGAAATGTAACCATACATCTTGTACTCTGAAACAACTTATCTATTTTTTGCCATACTGCAGATTGAATGTCAAGCAGCTTCCTCGCTTTTTCCTGTAAGGTTGGCTCACGCCTTATGCTTTCGCCATGAATCTGCAATAACCGAAGAATACAATCATTAAACAAGAAAATCGGCCACAACATACAGATCTAACTTTCTAATACGATTTATATAATATCAAAGTATTTGCGAATAATATATCAAAGATACAACGAAAAATGGATAATGATGAAGTACTTGATATTGATCATGATATAATCTGCGAAAGTTTTAAGGATGTATAAGTAATTGTGGACTTGGTGACATCTAAATTAGTACAAGTAGTGCAGCTTATTTTATGTGGATGCACGTAGCTACTCTTTTCTCTATTAATAAAATCAAGAAAACTGTTATGCCCTAATTTGTTAGAATAAATAAAGTGTCCACTGTCCACTGTATGAATACAATTGAGGTTAGTACTAATTATGATGCCCTCATGCCCCCGTATCCAATGAATTGTTCTCCATTATTTTTTTTCCATCTTCATGGATTGCAATACAACCTATGACATATTTGGAGTGTGCTCAACAATCTAACACACATTTATAGATGTAGGAAAAAAAGTATATGACATCTACTACAAATTATTAAACAAAAAAATTCTAAAAAAAACAAACAAATCTATAAGATGGTACAAGTGGTACTATCAAGTCTTGACAAGTAATTTATTCATGTGCTACTTTTTAATATTTGTTGTCTTATAAAAATTGAATGTTGTTCTTTAGTTATTAATTGTTTTTACTGTTCATCTGTGACCGATAAACTAGGTAAATTGATTACTTTGAGAAGGACCAAATTAAAATTTGCAATAATCTTTCTAAAAGATATTGATAATTTAAATCATTACGTTTCATCGATCTATCTGCCAAAAATATAAAAGTATGAAATGGAATAGTACTCATCTTTAGGATTTTATAATCAAAACAATTAATTATTACGCATGTTATGTTAATAGTAAAGAAACTGTTTTTCCTTTTCCTTTAATGAATATGGAAAATATTAATACTTCATTGACATTTCATAATGACTGAAAACAATTCGAGCATCGTTCGACAAACTTTTAGTGCACGACAAATAACTTATGTTGCTTCATCGATTTATGAAGAAGGGTACACGAGTAATGCTCGAGAATCAAATGCAAATCAAAATCCGGGTATGCGTACATTGTGGTTAATATTTATCAATTTATTCAGGTGGTTGACCAGCTCATCACTATTCTTTAATTTTTTTTTCTCTCATAAAACTTGAATGTTGTTCCTTAGTGATTACTTGTTTTTACGTCTCATCTATGATTGAAAAACTAGGTAAATTTATTTTTTTGAGAAATTAGGACTAAATTAAAATTTTGCAATAATCTATCTAAAAGATATTGATAATTTAAATCATTACAAAATTTAATAAATGTTTCTTCATTTGCTTATCAAACTTCATTTTAACTTTGATCACTTACCACAAATTTTATTACGTTAAATTTTATTGTTATTGCTAAGAAATTATATTACACCTATATTGTATAAATGCATATACGTCAATCATATTTTAATTACTAGATACACATGCATTGAGTGTGCACTGGTTGCTAATTATATATAATGCTTCACATAATATTCCAATACAATATCATTTAGAAGGTGTTTTTTTTTCTTTTTTTTTCTTTTTTTGTCCCATTACAATTTAAGTTACTAGCCTACATAATTTATAACAATAAAAAAAAATATCATATATTACACATATTCTGATATGCATCACATCTGCACGTTTCTAGTATAATAGAAAACGAAATAAATACGAGATAATTAACTAGGAAAACCTTATTTTACAAATAACATGAGTATAATTATTCCAATAACCAACCGTATTCACTTACAAGGTAATCAAACTATATCTAGCCATGTAACATGCATGAAAGTCCACAGCCAGAGTCTAATACTTAATTAACAATATATATATAGGCAATATTTATTATAAGCAAAACAAGAATATTTTTCAACACTTTTTGAGAACATATAAATTAATCTCTAGTATATCATATATATATATATGTATAATTATAAAAATTATCAGCACATTTTGTTGAAACTTAGCAAGTTTTTGTCCTTAAGAATTTCAATAGTGTCCTTGAGACTCTGCTCGAGAGGAATGAAATTGATGCCTAAAGATTTTGCCTTCTCTTTGGATACTTGGAATGGTGGGCTTTTCGGTTGATTTTCCCCTAAACTGCAATACAAAGATACAAAGAGATTAATTTTTTTTCAGAAAAAAAAGAAAAAAAGAAGAAGAAAAGAAAAGAAAGAGGGTTAACAAGAATTATGTGAATTTAGTTCGGGATGTTAATATTGTTTGTCAAGAAAAGTATGATAGACAAGGCAATAAGGTACTTGCAAGAATTTGAATGTTTGAAGGATTTTAAATTGGAAGAATATTTCCTGTAATGTGACTCATAGTTTGCATATTGCATGTTTATTTTTTCAAATGTGTTTACCGTAAGATTTATTTTGTTCAAGATCTTAAGTGGGGAAACAAAACATTCATGAAATTGAATTGTAATCGATGTTGAAAAGAAATTATGTTCCATGATACTGACCTCTCGTAAAGATTGATGTTGGGATAAAAACCACGTAAAATATTGAAAACCTCAGAATAACACAATATTCCAGCGACTAAACAGTATCTTCCAGTAGCAGAAGGATTCTCAAATGCAAGAATGTGTGCATGAGCAACATCTCGAACATCAACCAATAAACAGATTCCGCTTGGTGCTACAATGCTCTCCCCTGAAGAAAGTAAAAGAACTCAATCATTCAAAAATTGATATATGGTCAATTGCACGATAAAAGCATTTTCAAGAATCTTAACAAAAAGACAATGGTGATATCAAGTCTTATTTCACATCAGAAGAGTCAAAGGTCTTGAGACAGTTTTTTAGTCGTCCCCCACCTCTAATCCTTCAAGTACCTTTTAGGACAAGACCTAATGGTATGGAGGCCGGCAGGACAATACCAAGATGCAACTAAACTATTCTGTCTATTGGCGAATTTTAGGTTCAATCCTATGGTGTCTTCCATGAAAAGACAACCAATGTCTCTTCTCAAGCCGTCCAAAACGAGGGGGCTAATGAATATGTTGATACCAAGTTTTGTTCCGCAGTAAAAGAGCCGAAGGACTTAAAACAGTTTATAAACCCCTCCTCCCTTGTGAAGCCTTTTCAAACAAAAAGTCTCATGATAAGGCTTAGCGGACAAATATCTAGATGCAACTGTATCTTTCACGTTTGCCACCGAATTTGAGCAGTACCAATGTCTTTCCGACATACAAGAATTCAAGCGAACCAATAATTCAAAGAATCAAATCTAAATTCTAGAGAGTTATAAAATGCATATTTTTATAGTCTACCTTCTCTGAGAAGATGCAGAAAATCCTCAAAAGTGGAATTAAGCGTTGGCTGCAGGCAAGGACCTATAACAAATCCTGGATTCATTACAACCAAGTCTATACCATGTTGTTCTGCGAACTTCCTTGCCGCTTCCTCTGCCAGAGTCTTTGATAGACAGTACCATCCCTGAAATCAGAAAAAAATAATGGCTTCCACTTCATTAGGGAATGAAAAAGGGACAATTACCTCAAAACCCATCGAAGTTTGACCTCATTACAAAAATACGTCCTATGATTTGAAAATTATTCGCCTCATAAATCATAATTGACACGTATGAATATCTTATTAGCCACAATTCACCTCTAAGATGTCGTCAAATATACCACTTAGGAATATTCATAAATTAAACAAAAAAAGTAGTAATATTCAAATTTTATACAACATACCTTAACTTCTTCGCAGACTGCTGGATCAGAATACCAAGTTTCATCAATTATGGTATCACTGGTTTTTGGATTTCTATTAAATAAATTTGTGGCAAGTGAAGATGTTAACACCACTCGCTTGATAGATGGGACCTTGACACATGATCGAAGGACATTAAGAGTTCCATTTACCGCAGGTTGTACTAGTTCAACCTATAACAATAGATATGAACATGTGAACAAACAAATCTCAACATTATTTTGGTTCAAGAATTTTGGTGAGGAAAATAAAAGAAAATACTGAGGAAAATATTTTTATTTGTTTCGTTAGTGAGGAAAAAATATTAAGGGGAGAAAAAAAAAAAGAAAACTTGAGGAAAATATAGTTTAGTTGTAGTAAAGTCATTTTTTTCACAAAATGGTGAGGAAAATGAAGGAAAGCCTTATTGAGGCGCCTCTCTTTCCTTAATACAATATGAAGTTTCTTCTCCTGATTTTTTTCCTCCATATTTTTCCTGAATAACAAAACAAACTTGAAATTTTATATTTCTTTTCTTTTCCTTTTCTACAACATTTTATTTTCTTCATTAAAGTCCTCAAACGAAATATAGTGTAAAGGATGGTACCTATGTGTAAATGAAAAAGTACATCCAACGACAATGTTTGCAAGAACTTGTGCTTTCGGATAATTAGTAAAATTCTTTAGAAAAAGTTACAAAAACAAGAAGTGAAACATGAACAAGGACCCATCAAGAGCTCAAATGAAGAGACAACTACCTAATCACCCGCTGATGTTTGGTATAATTATTAAAACATTCTCTGAAATTTGGATAATTACCATTGTGCTCTTTATCATTAGTTTAGCTGACGTATAATTACAATTACACTCTCTAAAAATCCTAAAATATTACAAACAGCTAAAATCCCTAGATAATGTAGTATAATCATAATTATACGTCAACTGAATTAGCAAGAGATATAATGAGAAATATTATCCAAACCTGAAGAGATATTTTTATAATTATATCAAACATCATGAGTTATTATCCCAGATGAAAAACATATGAACTAGAAACCATACATAAGTAAAAATCATGAGAAAAATCAAGGAAAATTGAGGTGGATACATATATATATGTATAGATAGATAGATAGATAGGACCTGTGGATCATTAATATCATGAAATATGACAGGAGATGCCACGTGGAAGACACCATGACAACCATCAAGAGCAGCATCAAAAGATCCTTCTTCAGTTAAGTTCGCTTGGTACAATTGGAGTCTTTCCTTAGCTCCTTGTAATTTCATTAGGTGTTCAACCTTAGTTGGCTCACCTGCACCATATAATTAAGGTGTTACATCCGTTAAATTTATGCATATAATTCTTTACATCAAAATCATTAACCAATTTTATGATATAAATGTGAACCTTTTTTTTCTAGGCTTAAGTGGAAGGTATATTTAAATGTACTGTACACGAAAACTATCATATTACAAATTAAGTAATAATAATAACAATTGCATTTAGGTTGTCGTTGTCGACAATTAACTTGAAGACGTTAGTAATGTTTTATTAATGACTCAAATATTGTTATAGTCGATTAGTAATCAACTATTGTTTACAAATACATCATTTTTAATTATGAAAACATTATAGATAGACCTCTTCATATTTTTTATTCTTTGATAAATGATAGACCTCTTCATATATATAAATATTACCAAGACACAAAGGACAAATTGGTTATTAATTAAATTAGTAATTTAATTATTTTTTAAAAAAATAAATTGAGGGCAAAACGGATGAGTTATTATTTTTGTTTAGATTTTTCAACAGAACATTTTTGAATGGGAGGTATTGGTAATCTTTTAAATAAAATGCACGGAAGAGTTGGCATTCCAAACGAAGTATTGATGTTATAAACCCTATATATATAATATAGATATTTTCTTACAATGTTGATATTCTAATTTGATATCATTGATATTTTTTTCGTGAGTTATGAGAATTTATAAAAGACAAAATCTTAACATCCGGACCACTAAGTAGCTATCTTTTTTCTTTTTTAGGGGAAAAAAATTGGCAAAAGAAAAGACAAGGTAAACAACTAATTAAGGACAGTAGGAGAGTGACTGGTTGAGTAGCTTGAACTTGTAAGCTTTTCAATATATACAAAAATTGAAAGCATATAAAGATGTCATAAAGTATTCTATAATTTTCATTTTAAATAAAGAGTTCATAAGATCTAAAATAAAATATTATGATTTCTTAAGCCCTTTTCCAAAAAAGTAAACAGTTGATAACTTTTCTTTAAAATTTTAACATATTTCTTTTATTTTAACTAGGTTACTTACAAAATTGTCATTAGTAAGTAGTAAAACATAAGTTCCAACAATATCTTATTTTATACAAACAAATCAAGAACTTATATTAAAAAATAGGGATAATTATCTCCACATTCCCTAAGGTTTCACCTAATTATAGAAACATCTCATGTGATTTGAGAAATTACAGTAACACCCTCTCTATTAAATTAACAAGGGATTTACTATTAAGAGGGTATTTGGCTAAGCTTATTTAAAATATTTTATAAGCTCCTCCATCTTATAAAATATTTTTTAAACTTATAATATGTTAGATCTTATTTTACAAATAAGTTGTTAAAGTGTTTGGATAAAATAAAACATTTTAGTTTATAAGATGTTAGTAATGACAATTTTGTAATTAAAATAGTTAAAAATGGAGGTGTATGTGAAGATCTTAAAAATAAGTTAGGATCTCCTCACTTTTCTAAAAAGAGCTTACAAGCTCCTAACATCTTATTTTGGAAGTGAATAAGATCTTTTGTAAAAAAATGTTACCAAACACTTTGTAGCATCTTATAAGCTCACAAGCATCTTATAAGATGTTTTAAAGAGCTTATAATCTCACCCAAATACCCTCTAAATCTAGTCATAATATTTCGACCAATTTGTTATACTTTTTAGGAGATCTAATATGTAATTGGTGGTAGTGCTATCATAATTTTCCGAAGAATCCCAACGATAAGGTGTAGTTCTATAATCCTATAACCAGGCAAACCACAGGGATGTTTTTGCAATTAATATCCCTAAAAACAACAAGAGACATGAATTCTAACACAGGCAATTGAAGGATGAAGTACTAATTACCGATGTCACGGACTGTAGCCTTGACAGTGTAGCCATCATGGAGCAAAAGCTTAACCAGCCATGAAGCAATGTAACCAGAAGCTCCAGTCACA
>JACFYI010003523.1:310267-341823 GCA_014898755.1 Handroanthus guayacan | reverse complement strand
CCCTGTTTGCGGGCACCGGAAAAGATGATGGCTTAAAAGGGACTTCTCTCATTACTTTCCAATATATCAATTCCAAGTGGATCTTTAATAACAGATCTATCGAAAATCGGCAAAAATCCACTTTTCTTGATCAAAAACTCCTCATCTCCCCCTAGTTTGTTGATTGAACCCCATGCCTGCACGAAGCCTACAATTGATCTCGCGTCTCCAAGACTGCGATGATGGGCGATGCCAATACGTATACCCCAGCCCAGAAACAGAGTCACTTTCAGGGCTATAACAGGGCAATGGCGGAGCCAAGGTGGGGGCAGTGCGGGCAACTACCCCCACTGAATTTTTCAAAATGACTCCTAAGTATATGATATTTTCATAGTTTTCTTATTACATTAAAAATTTGCCTCCACACTCTATCATTTAAAGCAATAAATAAATAAATAAGTGATCTGAAAATTGAAGTGTCCAAACCCTTATTAAATGTCCACCTCTAGCTTTCCATTCTCAAATCCCAAACCATTTATATAATATTTTTATTTCTCTTTCTCTCTTTCCTTTTCCATTTTCAAATACCAATTTTATGGAGTGTTTGTTTTATTTTCTAAGGATAGATTCAAAACCATCCAAAATCTTTTTCTTTCTCCTACAAGAACTAAAATATGTGATTATCCAGTTCATTTCTTTCAAACATATATAGTATTGATCTCAGAATCTTGATTTATTTCAACAACTTTGTGTTGTATCAATGACAATTTTTTATATTATTTTTATTTGTATCAATTGAAGCTTTTGGCCTTTATATTGTTTTTGTTTGCTTATTTATTTTATTTTTATTTTTCTAAAGTGTAGTGTAGAATCTTTACTCTTTAATAAGGGAACTTTTTGCAAGGAATTTTTGTGAAAACTACAGGTAAATATTGCTATTCTTCTGTAACAATTTATTGCTTGTGTTGTTATCTTATAGGGACTGACATTGGAGACAAAGGGAATAGTGATATATTTATTGTTGGCAACTTTGCAAATTGAAAAAAGTTGTACAATGATTTAAAAATATATCAACTTAGCGTGAATAATTGTAATTATGAAGTATGTATTTCATTTTAATGTGTACAAATTATATATTATTTTATATTTGTAGTCAGGTTCATCTTTCACGGGTGGCATCAGCGGCACAAATTCATAGAACTTATCTGCATCTCGTGCATGATTTCCGACAACATTGTCAAAATCAGTGCTGGATTCGGCAATTGTTACCAGAATTGAGTCCCCGGCGATGTAACGAAAGACGGGATTTTTCTCAGGGTTTAAAGGGTAAAGCAAATCGCCTGACACTGAAAGGTAGTGTTTGAGAGTGAGGGAGAGTGATTGTTTGAGTTTTAGAATAAGGGGTGTCCAAGAAACAGGATTTAGAACAAGGGTAGTCGTAGAAAAGAAGGAAACGGATGGGATGAAAGTGGAGCCACAGGATGTCGAATAAAGCAAGGGGCACTGATAGATCCGCCGCCGCGCCTGCCGGCGGAAGTGGAACTTGACAGGTTTCAGGCAAGGTGGCCATGGTGTTTTAAGGATGCCTTTACTGCGAGAGTACATTTAAATGTAATTATAACTTCATTTAAATATATTTGCAATCAAAACAAATATATATTATATACTACAAAGCAGATTTTGTGCCCGTTGACTTTGTCTAATTATTATAGGTACATGCATAAAATGTGTTGTGTTTATTTAAAAAAAAAAAAATATAGTAATAGATTAACATGTTTATTAAAATGTATTAATTGATTATTTATTTTCTGAGGTCTTAACGGTAAAGGGAAAATATTTGTGGATCATGTTCCCCCGCCACCAATCCCATCTCCTTGAATGTAGGCAGCAAAATTCCAGAGAATAGTGAGAAGGGTTTTTTATTGTTTCTTTTTTCTTTTTAAATGATGAGGACCTTGCAGCCAGTACTTGATGGTACACTCTAAGTAAATCTCGAGAGTCGTGTAATAGCTCACAAATCACATTAACGAGACAAATTGCACTAGATACATCCTTAGTGGCGTATTCAAAAATTTGATTAAATGGTGTCAATATAGTAATAAAAATTAAATTAAAAATATATTAATATCTCAAAGATAAAATTTAAATACATTAATCCAATTTTTCTTAATGAAATTTTATATTTTGAAACGTCGTCATAATATAATCATCCAAAATACTTAAAAAATGCACGTCTTTCTGAAGTTATCAAACAATCATTAAGGAAATCACACCCATTTGGTTTTGTAAATCAAATTTTGGTGAAAAGATCTATTTATTAATATGTAAACATTAAAAAATAAATTTAACACAATAGATTTAGTATTTTCCTCATAATTTATAATTATCACAACTTTTAATAATATATATAAACCCTAACTTAAATTTTTATCAAATGACAAAATCATCTATTACATAAAAATTAATACGAAATTAACAAAACAAAATACGCATATATTAAAAAAAAATAGCCAATAATATTTAATTAGTTAAAAACTCTAAATTTTCTAATGTGTGTGTGTATATATATTTCTCAATATAAAAACTAAGAAATAAAATATAAATAATAAAAAAATTATACTTCTTTGGGTTTGCACTTAAAGAAATAAAGAAAAGAAAGAGAAGCAGTGAAGTAAAATGGAAAAGAAATAGTGACAAGAAGACATCTACTGCCCAGGGGATTCGAACGGATTACCTCGTGTTATATTGCAAAGCTTCTGTCAATTAAGCCAATTTTAGTTTAGTATTGAAGTGGTGTCCAAATACTCTCTTATGTGTGCTTTACGTATATCTTATACATAAAAAACTAATATTTTGTGGGGCCAAGTGGGGTTTGTATGTAAATTCTCCACTGTACATTCTGTGCAACGAGCTCATTTCTCAAGAGAGGCTTGAACCTGGATGATTTGTAGGGAATTTCTCCCTACAAATCAATTCGGTCAATTGCTTTGACTGTGGGAAGATTAATTCAAGAATGGTGAGATTTTTATTTTCTTTTGTCAACTTGTTGGCCATGAACTTTGTTGAGTTTCCTGCCTAAACATGTGATTTGCTGCCGCACTACTGAAATTTGTTGCAATAAAGTTCACAATTCAAACAACATAGCAATCAAAGTAAGTCCTTCAAAAATTCAAAATTTAATGTCACACCAATCTTGTAAAGTGAAATTCACACATATATGGAATAAATATTTCAGCCAATGATATTTATATATAAAACTACAAGAAGCAACTTGCTTTACAGAGAGGGTGTTTGGCACTGTTTTTAACAGTTGCTTATAACTTCTAGCTATTAAAAAGTAATTTTAAGATTGTTTGCTAAATTAACTTTTGATTTTGAAAAAATAATTTTAAGCTGAAATTAGTCAAGACCTTATAAGGTATTTTTAGATTCTACTTTTACTTTTCTATCAAACAATTTTGATAAAATTGTGAAAAGTCATTGTTTCTGCAAACACTCATTATTTTTTTAATACTTTTTAGCTTTTAGTTCCAAACATTCTCAACTTTTATTATTCACATTTACTACTAGTTTCTTAACTTCTTTAAATGAAAATCACTTTCTTTCTAAAGAAGAAGCAATGCTAAACAACTTTTCTTTTCTTTTCTTTTTTTTTAAGCAGAAGCAATACAAAACACACCCAAAGTTTCACCTAGGGCTGTAAACGAGCATAGCTTGAGCCGAGTTTGGCAAAAATTCTAGGTTCGAGCTTGGCTCGTTTACAAAGTTGATGAGCTCGAGCTCGATCGAGCCTTGAAATCCAAGCTCCAGCTCAAGCTCGAGTCGAACTCGAGCCTTAATCCTAACATGTAATGAGTTTCGTAAACGCTTGCGGGTTAGACATAACTTGGTTTGCAATTCTTAACTATCCCAAAAGCTTTTTCTCATATCGCTTTTAAATCAAATTAGCTGCTAATTTAAATGCAGGAGGATTTCGTTGTACAACCACCAATAAACCTATCATTTACTTTTAGTTTCAACTTGATAAAGAAAGTCTTTGGGATCCTACAAGATCGATTCGTTCTTTTCTCTCTGATATATGGTCAGAACTTGATCTGGGTTCGAATCTTACTGAGAGATCCACTAGAGATCAGAAATTATTGAAAAAACAACAAGATCTTTCTTTTGTCTGTGCAAGACATAAAATTAGGCCCAGGAGGCAAGCTACCCAAAACAAGGTCCAATGACTGGTTCGTGGGACCTCGGTTGACCCACATCAACCCAAGAAGGATCCACCGGAAATTGAGTACTAATAGAGACGAGCCAAAAGTCTAAGTTTGGGGGTCATGGGTCGACCCGACCCTAACTCCTATAGGACCCATGTACCTGACCCTAAATTATAGCAATAAATATCCCCTTTTGTAATAGTACAAAATGATGCCACATGTTACTATATAAATAGCGCACTCGAAGGCCTTTCAATACCCTTCTCATGTCACTATTTTTTAACTAACTCTTACACTTAGGCTCACAACACAATGACCTTATTCTATCATAATAGGACATGATTTTGACTATTGCATTTAAAGTGATTAAGGTCACATTGCACCTATAATACTTTTGGGCTCAAATAATATACATTTTTTACTCTAGTACATATTCGACCTCTTGAGACTTATCACTACCTATGCTACCTAACGGCTAAACCAGACAAATAAAACTATCCAAACTCTGAAATCTATCTAACTGGGCCAATTAAAATTAATTTTTCAATTAAGTAATCATATTATTCCTCCATTACAATGCGCAGAAGTGAGAAGATGAATGCTGATAGGCGACAGCTCCTCATAAAGTCAACAGCCACTGAAGTCAACGTTCAAAACCCTTTGGCCACGTTTTGAGAAAATTACCCCATAATTAATTAATCCTGACTTCCTTAATCACTCCGGATTAGCCCAAAATGATGAAACGTGTCCCATGATTCCTGTTTTTTCAACTCTCTTTCTATTTTTAAATCCTTTGTCATCAATTCTTTAAATTTTGCTTCAGATATCAAATCTTTTCGTAATAATTAACGTTGTCAGAAAATTCCACATGAATTTTAGGATCAGTACACCTTCATATGCATGTGCAAAAATTTTCATGTTTGAAACTTTGAATGTTCATGAATGACAGAGAAATTGTTCCCGCCATATTCATTTCCACTTAAACTTCCTCAAATGGAGAAATTCTTTTTAGCAACTCTTCCTTGTTATAGCAATTTTCACTAAAATAACAACAAAACTACCATGCAATGCTCAAACAGATGATCAAAAATGTCTTCTAAGCGATCGAAAAGCACTTTTGCAATTCAAGAACGGCCTGAATGATTCTGGAAGCACGCTTTCATCATGGCAAGGCTTGAATTGTTGTAACTGGAGGGGAATTACCTGTGATAATATCACCGGAGCCGTTCTAGGGATCGATCTTCATGGATTCTTGAACTTAAGTGTAGAAATTAGTCCTTCACTGATCAATCTCAGCTCCTTGAAGCGTTTAGACTTGAGTTCCAACACAGTTGGAGGAATCCCAATTCCTAATTTCTTTGGTTCTTTGAAGAATTTACAGTATCTCAACCTCTCAAACGCTGGATTTAGCGGAATGATCCCTCCAAATCTTGAAAACTTATCTAAATTACAATATCTTGATGTTTCCAGTCCGGCATTCCCAAGTTTGAGTGTCGAAAACTTCGAATGGGTAAGTGGGCTTGTTACTTTGAAGCATCTTGACATGAATAATGTTGATCTTTTCTTAGTGAATCCAAACTGGCTGGAAATCTTAAACATATTGCCTGATTTGACAGAGTTGCATCTTTCAGCTTTTGGCTTGTCTGGTTCGATTTCTTACCTTAGTGAAGTCAACTTCACCTCACTTTCTGTAATAGACCTTAGTTTTAATGGCTTCAGCTCTTTGTTTCCAGATTGGACAGTCAATATCGGTAGTCTTGTTTATGTTGATTTGAGTAAGTGCATGCATAGTCATGGGCATCTCAACCTTTAGTTAAGAAAGTCGGTCGCCTAGGGTTACTGAAATTCGGAAGCCTTATATATTAACATACACACACACACATATAAGACCTATTCTTAAAAACCTATTTTTTTTAGATATTTTGATCTAAAAAATAAAAGTAAAAACAAAAATAGAAATAGGACCTTCTTTTTATATATCACGCCTAACGAAAATCAGATAATAAGGCGTCGAAATTTGGAGGCTTATTTAATTTTAAAAATCTCACAATATTTTATTAAACAAGTTAATAGGGCCTTTATTCGTGATTGTTTATTCATCTTAATCTAGTGATAGGGTAACATTCTTTTTTTTTTTTTTTTTTTTGGCAATAAAAACTTTCATTTTTTTTTCCAAATTCCAATAAAAATGATTGAATATTCATCATATTAAAATTTATTTATTTGAGTTCTTAAAACTTTCTCTTTTCTCTATTTTTCTTAAAACTAATTCAAGATTGTGTTTTTAGTGAATATTTAAATATGTGACTATGTGTATAATTACTTTACATTTTGTTGTCAAATATAAGAAATAGCAAAAAAGAAGAGATAAATAAATCATATTGTTTGTTTTATATGTTTGCAATCTACAAATTGTATATACCGTTTTGTTAACGTATAAAAAGGTTAACAAACTTCTCATTTGAATCTTTGTTAAAAAGATTTATGGTAAGGCTTTATTTTTCTATTTCGCTTAGGGCCTCCAAATTGATTGAGCCGCCCCTATGCGTAGTGGAAGAATTCCACTTGGTTTTGGAGGATTACCACATCTTGAAGTCTTGAATCTGGCTTTGAATGGTAATCTAAGTGCCGATGCACATTCACTGTTTGATGGGAAGTGGCAAAGAATAGAGGTTATTAATTGGGCTTCAAATAAAGTACACGGTAAACTTCCTTCAAGTATTGGGAATATGGTGTCGCTTGTTGAGTTTGATTTGTTTGATAATTATGTCGAAGGTGGAATTCTAGCACGATTGGCTCCCTCTGTAAGTTGTAGGTTTTGATATATCTGGTGATGAGATGAATGGAAGTTTTCTTGAGGTACTTGAGGGAACCGAAAAATGTGGTGATTATGGTCCTTTCCCCGACTTATTGAACTTGAGATTAAGCAATAATAGATTGACTGGAAGATTGCCGGGTTGGCTGGGGCAGCTCAAGAATCTTGAGGAACTATCATTGGATTTCAACTTATTCGAAGGCCCTTTACCAGATTCTTTAGGCTCACTTCAAAATCTGACCGATTTGAGCTTGGCAGGGAACAGGCTGAATGGAACTCTCCCGGAGAGTATTGGGCAGCTTATGAATTTAACCGTTCTCGATGTTTCTTCTAAATTTTTGACAGGCAATTTATCCGAGGCGCATTTCTCCATGCTGAAAAATCTGAAGATTTTGAGTTTCGCTTCCAATTCATTTATCTTGGGAGTTGGTTCGAACTGGCTTCCTCCATTCCTAATCCGTAATCTAAACATGGGATCGTGTTGTTTCGGTCGTTCTTTCCCGGGCTGGCTCAAAACTCAGAACGAGATCAGGTTTCTTGATATTTCAAACACAAGCATCTCCGGTTCTATTCCTGACTGGTTTTGGGATCTCTCGTTCAATCTTTCACTCTTAAACGTCTCGTTCGATCAGTTGCAAGGTCAGATACCGAGCTCCTTTGAGGTAACTCCATTTGCTGATGTGGATTTCAGCTCTAATCTGTTCGAAGGTCCCATTCCCCTCCCGAACATTCCCATTGAGTTGCTTGATCTGTCAAATAATCGATTCAATGGACAAATTCCGCAGAATGTTAGTGATGTTATGCCAGATTTGATCTTTCTATCTCTTTCAAATAACCAGCTCACAGGACGAATTCCATCCACCGTAGGAAATATGTCTCTAATATCTGTTATAGATCTCTGAAGAAACAATCTAATGGGAAACATAGCTTCAAGCATAGGAAAGTGTTCTTTTCTAAAAGTTCTAGACTTATCCAGCAACAACCTCTCAGGTGAAATTCCAAACTCGATAGGTCAATTAAACCAGATTCAGTTGTTGCGCTTAAACGACAACCTGATCTCAGGAAAACTGCCCTCTTCGCTGAAAAATTTATCGAGCTTAGAGACTCTTGATCTAGGACAAAACAACATAGAAGGAACCCTTCCACCATGGTTAGGACAAGGTTTCACAAGTCTTAGAATCATTAACCTAAGGTCGAATACCTTTTCTGGAGAAATCCCATTTGAGCTTTCAAACTCAAGCTCCCTCCGGGTTCTTGATCTTGCTGAAAACAGCTTCACAGGCAGAATCCCACCAAGTCTGGAGGACCTAAAAGCCACGGCAGAAGAGCAAACAACGAGCGAATATCTTCTATATGGGAACTACAGAGGAATGAACTATGAAGAAAGCTTGGTTGTGAACTTGAAAAATCAAGCTCAGAAGTTCACCAAGACTTTGTCGCTTCTGACTGTTATAGACTTATCTGGAAACAACTTTTCAGGAGAGTTTCCGGTCGAACTTACAAAATTGCATGGCCTGGTGGTCTTGAACTTGTCGAGAAACCATATAACCGGGCAAATTCCTGAAAGCATTTCAAGAATGCGTCAATTGGCATCACTTGATCTCTCAAGTAATGACCTATCACGTGCCATTCCTTCCAGCATGGCTTCATTATCTTTTCTGAGCTATCTTCATCTATCGAACAACCACTTGTTTGGTAAGATTCCTGATGGGGTTCAGGTGTCGACTTTTGGTGCAAATGCATTTGAGGGGAACACGGGTCTTTGCGGAGCTCCTCCCCTCAATGCAAAATGTCCTAGAAAAGAAGATCCGGACAAGGGGAATGATGTTATTTATGATGAAGACAATGTATTTATTGATGGATGGTTTTATCTAAGTATTGGTTTGGGATTTGCTGCTGGGATTCTTGTTCCTTCTATTGTGCTAGTGATTAGGAAACCATGGAGTGAGAAGTATTTTGACTTTGTGGATAAGGTGATATTCAAGTTGTTCTTTGCTAGAAGAAGGGCATGATTAGATTAAATATAGAGAGGAAACGAAGTGGTGGCGGCCAAGATGAGCCATACTTGAGGCTTTTATACTTCTTGTTTCTGAGCTTTAGGATGGTTTCCATTGTATTTGCCATATGAAAGATTGGCATTTTGATTGTTGATGGAAGATTGAATAGTTTCCTTTTCTTGTTTATTGGTAATGTGATTAAATTACATCGTTAGATTATGATATTGATCAACAAATAATTTAAGGATTGGACATAAGACGATTGAAAAAAGACATACAACCTTTGGCAAGAAATATCTCGATATAAGTCCTGAATAAACCGTTGGTTCGTAATCCTGGGGCTATTTACAACTAAGCGATTAAGAATTCTCAAATGTATTAGCACTGCATCGAAGTCCCGTATATAGTTCTCAATGGACAAGAAAAATGGAAAAAACAAGTTTGCAATACTGCATAATATTGTGGTTGGCTTTACATAAAAGTTCATCAAAATTAATGTTGTAAATTCTCACTGTTACAATAAGAATCATGAGCCATCTACTGAATCACCAACTTTCATAAAGTTAGAAACAACGGTATAGAATATGTAAGCTCAAAAAACAAAATTTTGATAACAAATTACAGCAATGAGTAATGATCAAAATTGTGAGTTGCTGAGAAATGTAACCATGCATCTTGTACTCTGAAACAACTTATCTATTTTTTGCCATACTGCAGATTGAATTTCAAGCAGCTTCCTCGCTTTTTCCTGTAAGGTTGGCTCACGCCTTATGCTTTCGCCATGAATCTGCAATAACCAAAGAATACAATCATTAAACAAGAAAATCGGCCATAACATACAGATCTGACTTTCGAACACGATTTATGACCAAAAAGTTGATTCCACTCAAGGATCCTCGGTTGTCGTATGTTGGACAAACTTAAGCTACTAAATGGTCTTTGACACTTCTATGGTAGTAATGACATTGACAAAAAAGAAGCATATGTGAATTCATACCTTCAAGAATAATCGGATTAAAGCTTGGATAAATTCAAAATTGTTTCGGCTTGAAATCTCGTGTATAAAATAATCCAGCAAAAGTTCAATGAAATGCAGTTCTGGTCTCTGCATGGGCTCTTGCTCATCGTCATCATCTATAATCTGAAGCATCCTAAGTTCCATATCCAAAGTCGACGAAGATAAACCTTTAATATAATCCGTAAAAGCTGCCACTGCACAGATTCATTCACATGCAAGTGAATATCACTTTTCTATTCTTAAAGCAACACCGAATTTAAAAAAGAATAATCCTTAACATGAGAAATGATGAACTGAAACTTACAATTCTTTTCCTCTACTGAGGATTGGAGGAGTTGTAAGAACTGGGACAGTGAAATATCAGCTTTTTCCCTTGTCTTTTTTGCTTCACCATCTTCTAGATTCTTCTCTTCTTCAGTAGATTCTCTAGGTTTAAACAATATTTCTCCAGAGAGAGATGGAATTGATGGCAAGAAAAAAGGAGACTTCTCAGGTTTCTTGGGAGGCTCGATCGGTTTGTTCCTAGCTTTTATAATATCCAAATTGATCAAGCTTTGCCACTGACTCTTGGGCAACAGCGAGAGAGTGACAAGATCTGGTATTTGTTTATCTGAAACTGAGGAGTGAGGAGCATCTTGCACTTCTTCAGGGTTTGCTTTAGTGTTGTCAAAATCGTTATCTAAAGACTTTTCTGTTGAAGAGACAGATGGTAAGTTGACACTCACAACTTCCTTGCCACTGCCATAGGAACCAGCTTTAGTAGGGGCAGAAAACATCTGCTGATTAACCCACAGATAAACCCCATTCTGATCCACATGAGTGGTTGCTAGAACATCCATATTTGGTGATAGAGACAAAGCTGTCACAGACACATCAACTTGTACAGCATCTATTTGTCTAGCTAGGATTACATCCCAAATTCTAAGAGTCCCATCCATGCTGGATGTCAAAAGCCATTTTCCATCCTCACTAAAGCAGACATCCGTTATACGATCTGAATGACCTTCGAATTTCCGAACCATCCTCAGTGCAACAACGTCAAACAAACGTATGACTAAGTCATCAGCAACAGTAGCTAGAAGACCATTGTAACGATGAAAGACAATCTTGACCAAGGAACAACCTATTTCCCATCTAGATTTAAGTTCACGCCCCTTAAAGTCCCAAACTTTTACATCTCCATGGAAACCAGCACTTATCATGATGGTATTTGTGGAATCGCAAGCAACGCCAACCACTTCTCCATCATGAGCACAGAGTCTTCTCTCAGACCTATCAATGTAACTGCCTCGACTGATTCCTGACTGAAGATTAAATCGCTCAATCCAACCACCTGCACTCCCTATTACTGCAAAATTGCCACATGCACTGATGGCACAGGCCTTAACTGGTGTTGGAGCCTCGGGGCATGGTGATAGGATGTGCTGTCCGATCACAAAGTTCTGAAGCCTCCACACATATGCTTGAGCAGTATCCATATGGCAAGTAACTACATTGCACCAATCGCGCTCCCTGATTTCAGCAACATCAAATGCAATTACAGGCTTGAGTTTTATCTCTGCTTCCTTGAGTTTGAGTTTTTTGGCTCTTTTTGATACATGACGTTGAGAAAGTTCTCTACTCTGCTGATCCTGGACAACAGAGAAAAGCCGAAAGGCACGATCCTGGCCAGCAGAAAGGATGTGTCTTCCATTGGCATAGAATTTGATGCACAGAGGGGGGGCACTATGCCCACTTCTAAAACGTAGAAGACGAGGATCCCCATCAGTAGTGTCAAATATCCACATTTTTATAGAGTTGTCTGCTGATGAACTCATCAGCACAGGCTCACTCGCGAAAAAGTGAAGTGAAACTATGGAGCTGTCATGGGCCTCTCCAATGACACACTGAAGTCTTCTCTTCTCAAGATTCCATATACTTATGACACCAGATGAACCACCAGATGCTAAAAGAGGCTGCCCATCAGTACTGAAAGATAGAGCAGTCACGGAACCCCGAGTAGAATGCATGAACATAACAATCTCTTCATCATAGCGAATGTTGTGAACATGAATCTTTCCATCGGAACAGCCAATAGCAACAACATCTAGTGCCGGTGACGGAACACAGCAGCATACGGCCGCATTCCACCCCTTGAACTCATAGAGTTTTTTCTTTGTGCTAATGTTCCACAGTTGCAAGCCACCTTCTTGACTTCCAATAATTACCTGTTTGCAATGTTTTCCATGAGAAGAAGATTTACGGGAAACTAAAACAGCCACTGACAAGTATATTTTCCTGCTTGGATGATAACAGTGCCTTGTTAATGGTAAACTTAAGGTACCTTGTTCAAATAAGTATCTGGATGCATTATGCAGCTTGGGCTAAACTTGTTTTCTAGCGAAATATGACCAACTGGAGAAAGATTCTCAGATACTCCTTTAAAGGCCCAGATATAGATGTTGCCTTTAACATCGGTGCTTAAGATGTTTTCACCAAAAAGAAGCAAGTGATTGACCTTAGCCTTGTGGCTTACCCAAGTTGTCACCTGTAAAGTCATATGACATCTATTCAGCTAATTTTAAAAAAATAATCAAACTAATAGATCTTCACCAACATATTTAGCTATAATATAGTTTCCAGTAGAACTTTAACAAGCTCAAATGCTAAATAGATTTTATTGTGCCATATGCTCCCGAAATAGTATCTGAAACACATACATTATTATAACGACAAAACATTGAAAGCGATAGGTCAAACTCTAATGTTATATCCAAAGAAGCACAAACCACAAAATGGCATATATAATCCAATCAGCAACTCCTTAAATAAGCAAATCTCACATCACATGAGTTCAATAAGGAATCTGTTCTTTTGACGATATTATTCCTAATGATAAAAATCATCATGGAATATATACACAAACTGAATACTGCATTCATAGTGACACATCATAATGTAAAATACAATATAAACCCCACAGGACTCAAACTAGGACTCATGCAGGTTGGTTACATGAATCTTTTTTCAAACTCATCATATAAAAGACAATCTCAAAAATACGGCTTATGGAACATAAAGAGGTTCCTCTACAAATTTCTATGGACTCTTTTATTATTCAATCAAACCAAATAAATTTGTTCAGAACTGATACAAAAGTGAATTATTAGCAACATTCAATAAATTAAAAAGTAAGCAAGATAAAACATCTTATAGTTCCAAAGTTCGTTTTTAGCAGAAACATACCAAATGAGCACGCTTAAATACAGCAATGTTCTGGCCATATGCTGCGAATGTGTAGTCCCGGGAAGAGGCCAGAGCTCGTATCTTCTTTGGCAATTGTTGACCTGCATTTTCACAGACACTCAACCATAAAGCTTTACACCATTCAACTAGACATAAAACCAAATAAACAACTAAATAATTCTTTTACTTATAACTTCTATAAATGCAATTCGAAAATGAACCCAACAGGGAAGAAAAAGAAAGAAATAAAACGATCATTCAGGAACGGTGGAAACTTACCAACCAGCACTAGATTGAGCTTCGCACACTGCCCATTAAAAAAAATATATATATTAAACGAGTTTAGATTCTTAACGAAGAAACAAAAGGGAAAAGTTTTTTTATCAAAATGAACAAAAAAATTAAAATAAAGGTATCAAAAATCAGGCAGAAGTAATTACGTTGTAAACTTGGAAGGCTTTGCCAACGCTAACGGTGACGAATGTCTCCGTACCAAGCCGCTGTACTGAGAAGGGAACATTAGTTGTTATGTATCCAATTGCTCGAAAAGGTTCGAATATTCCCATTATGTTCACCTTTCTTCTCCCTTACTCACAGGCAGCACGTAAACGGCGGCGGAGGAAGGGAAGTGAACGGCGGCCGAAGGAGGCAGAGAGCGGCGAACTAGTTTCAGGGTTTTGAGAAGAAGAAAACAGCAAGAGGTTTAATGTAGGCGCTTCTTTTGGGACATTTTCCTGCATGTGAAATTACTCATATGCCCTCTGTAATAATTTTCATAAGGAGTTTATTTTATTATTTTTTCACATAACTTAATATATATACATATATAGTATTTTTCACATAATACGACATTGTTGACTTTGTGAAAGATGATATGAAAAGTTTGACTTAAGAGCAACCCAATACATTATTATATTAAATTAAATGTTAAATAGTTTATTAGTTTTTTTTTTTTTTTGTAATATTAAAGTATAAAAATTAAATATATCCTCTCTTCACGAATAGTTTGGAAAATATTCATTTAGTTTTATGAATACACAAAATTGACAAATTACAGCAAATAATTTTTTTTCTAGATTATAGTTTCAAAAAGAATAATTTATATAATAATTACAATAAATAATAATTAGATAATTTATTTACGGTAACCATTATATAAATTAATTAATAATTTTCTATTCATTGATTACAAAAAATTATCATTTTGTATATTTATAATAAATAATTGTTCTAATAAAGTGCTATTTTTCGAGAAATTGCAAGGGGTAGCAATATTATTTATTGAAAAATAATTAAAAAAAAGAGGGTATTCATGTCTTTTCAGTTTCGCCAAATGTTATAAATTTACAGAAAAAAAATTGAGGCTTCGGAAAAGACAAAACCCTACTACTTGCCCCAAATTGATTAGCCATGGGAATTCTATCTTGGTTCGGCAGAGGCAATAAGAACAGCGGGAAAAAGGAAGAAACTGGGGTCTCAAAATCCGACCCGAAACCGGAACCCGTGGAGGCGCCGGGCATGAACGGGGCGGTGGAGGTTCCGAGACCGGCGGCCGACTTGGCTGTTTTCGAGTTCGGTTCGGTGGCCGCATCCGCTGATAAGGTGACGCTGGCAGGGTATTGTCCCGTTTCCGACGAAATTGAGCCCTGCCGGTGGGAGATTATGCCCGCTAGTGGCTCCGACGCGCCTCAGTTCCGCGTCGTCTTTTGAAATATCACAGAGGACGCTAATTGAGGAGGGAGAGACAGAGAGAGCTGATTGAGTTATTCGATGTCTTCCTTTTTTCTGGTGTCTCTTGTTTAATTTCTGACTTTGGTGCTATGCTAAAGAGGAGGTGTAGTTTGTATTTCCGGAGATTTTCCTCATGTATAAAATTTGATTTTTCGTATTCGAGTGTAGTCGAGCCTATTATATATTGCATCTTTTGGATATATTTACACGTAAAAACTGCATATTCATATTGGAAAAATCCTTGTTAGTTGTTTTCTAGGTTGTAATTTTTTTGAGTGTGACCATTTCTTGTTAATTTTTGTGTGTCTACTGCGTTCCTCTTTGAGTGATCTTATAGTCCCTAACTAAGTGATTTGATGGTTTGTTAAGTTATGCTTGTGCTTGAACATTGCAAATGATCGATTTTCTTGAAGCTCAGAGATATGTTGCTGTGATGCACATTGTGTGAGTGAGCGTTATGATTTTTGCCCAGTTTGATGTTCCTGAATATAGTAGAAGTTATTGTGTTTCTCGATATGATCCGAGATGGGACTGGATGTCTCAGTTCATGTTTTACATGGATTTAAATTTCCCTTTTGACTGCGGCTGGGGTGCCACTAATATAATGTTTTCATATGTTTGATAACTAATGCAAATCTTGGGAATTTAGCTTTTGCAGTATGTATTTAGTCTTCTGCATCCTCCTCAGAAACAGCCGAATTGAGCTAGCTGAGGATAAGAATTTATATCATTAACTTTTAGAGTTTAATAGAACCTATACGTATCAAAATTAGGTTATAGTGGTGGGATTGCAGCTGCAAGTCAAAAGTGAATGAAGTTGTGCAGGTCTGTTTAGGAAGGAAGAATTGGATTAGTGTTTCTAGTGGGTAGCTTCAACTTTGCCATCTCTTGAACCCAATCGTTTCACTTATAATTAATTGGGTAAGTGATCAGGGTTTATTTTTAGGAATTTAAGGTTGTCAAAATGAATCCTACTGAGTTCTGGAGTGCTTATTTTACCTCGTTCAGCCATGTAGTCATCTATTCTCTGAGTACATTGAATGTGCAGACGTGGTTATAGTGGAGTTTCCCTTATATGTTCAGTTGCTGATGTTGCAAGAATTATGGTGCATTTTTACAAGGAGGATGTTTATGTTCTTAAGAAAGAGGCCCCAGACAAGCGAAAATGGTTTTGTGAGATTTCCCTTTGTTAACGGCTTAAGGATAATCGTTAGAGAAGAGATGCAAAATTGTAAATAGAAGCATGCATGGTACTTGATTGATAAGGAGAAAGGTCTACTTTTTCCCCCTTATGATATGGGGGTCGTTAGTGCTACCAGTGCATTTCTTCCTCTGCTTGTCCGCTACCCAATATAATGCCTTCCGTCAGTATGAGTGAGCATGTTTCCCAGCTCCTGGTCTATGATAGATTTTTTAGAAGCATAACATTTTTTGGAGTGATGTCTTAGTGTCAAGAAGTACCTAATACTGTGATGGGAGTCTATTGTATTGAGAGGGAACTGATGTTGATATTGCATTATTATAAGAAATGAATCAAGGTTCGCGGATTGTTTTGTGTCATTATTATTTTCAAAAACCATGTTTTTAGTAAAGCTCTTGAGGGAGTCAACTCTGGAAGTAAATTTTTTGATGGAAATTCTTGTCAAAAAAAGTTCAATAGACAAGAACTCATACTTCATGACTCATCGCTCATGTATGGCATATTCTTTGTTGGGGGATATACAATTATACATTGGACATCACTTTTTCATTCCTAATGTGAAATAACATGAAAATATGATGTTTGGTTAGGACTTGGCTCCTAGGGAGACTGGATGCATGACTTTTGGAAGATGTAGATAGCACATACTTTTGGGGGTTCATATAAGTCAGAATTTTTAGGAGTCATGACCATAGGTTTGTGAGAGAGTTGTTAGGAGTCGTGGCTATAGGTTTGCACCAACTCAAGAGGGCTCTTGAGGATTGTGTGCGTGAGAGTTGTCATGAGTCGTGACTATAGGTTTGCACTAACTCAAGAGGCTTCATAAGGACTGTGATTCACTCGCCATAAAAGTTAATATTGCGTGGTAATTAAAGTTTGGGTAAGGGCCTCAATCAAAGATTGTGTATGATGTGGTTTCAGCAAGTGAATGCTAAGTATTAACCGTATGTTCAGGTTCCAAGGACGTTTGCACAGATGCATGGTGTAAATTGCCATCTTATTTGTATGCGTATGCATACACGCTAAACTTAGGAAAATTCAAATATTGTTAGGAAATGGAACGAGACGCGTTTGAGGAGGCAATCTTTTAGATTGACATAAATTGTTGTATGATTTGTATTAAGATCTACAACGGGCAAATGGAACACACAGTCATAATTATAATTAGCATTCATTGCACACTCGATGCATGTGCATAAAGTAATTAATGGATATTTCATATATATATATATATATTTATTAAAATGTAATGCAAACTTAATTTGTGTGTTTTAATAATTAGAATATAACCAATACATGTAATATAAATATACTCATAATTTAATATAAATAGATAAATTAATGAGTTAATGACTTAGAATTGTATTGTGTGTGATTATTAAGGTAAATTAATATTAATGAGTATTTTAGGTATTATATATGAAAAATATAGCACTAACATAACTACTTTTAGACCTTGCACTTTATATATAGTACAGATAGTATAGATATCATAAAATTATAATTCAAAATGAGTTACATATAATATGAAGGAAATCAAAGTTGGACAAATGATTGTCATTATTCAAAAGTTATGATTGCATCTTTATGCATAGGTGAAGATGGTTGGCCGTAATTTCAACATAAATATTTATTTGCTGTGAGCGTTATTTCATTCCATGTCCACGGCCACAAGAAGCGACAAAGACGGGAGATCAGTTCATAATGGCATGATATGCAAACTCAAAAAATTATTTGTCACAATGGACCAAAGTTACCCCTCCATATAATTAGATAATTTGTCCATTATAAGACAAAATAATGGCCATTAGAACAACATAAAACTCATTATAAATTTGAATACTAATCGACTACATAATCAACAAAAACAAAACAATATACTCAAGTTATAGTGAAATCATATAAAATCATGACATGAGGAAAAGGGTAATAAGGTCATAAAACTTAGTATGTAATAAAAATGAAAATAATCAAGAAATTCTCTCTCTCAACATAAACTTGTCCTTCTTTGATTGCATAACAAATGATAAGGATAAAAACCTACACTTACAAAGAGTCCCACAAAATTCTTCGATCCATTGATTCATGAATGTCTGCTGTTCAAAGAGGAAATCAAAACTGAGCCCCAAACTCCACTACCCACCAAGAATCCGATTGACAAATGTAAAGAAAACTTCAGTATCCTGTCGTTCTTTTCTTTTTGTTCAACTGTGCTTCAATGGCTGCCTTCTCATCTTCAGTTTCAGCCAACCCTGTCTCCCTCTGCATATCCACTCCACGCACTAGAAAACTTCGCAGAAAAGTTTCACCTTTTCTTGCTTCTTTAAGCCCTTCTTCTTCTTCATCAGCGGCTTTTGATGAATCTCAATCGGATACAAAAACTGAAAAACATGGTGTTTCATCAAAAGGGTCATCTGCAAAAGGGCACTTCGTCGATCCCTTGAAGCCACAGGAATTGCCGTACAACTATGCTTTGGGAAATCCAAGTGAAGGCCGTCTCGTGCGGTTCTTGCAGTCTACTGAATCTAACATTGAGAGGGTATGTGAAGTTCTTTAAAACTGGATTGTGGTTTTGGTGCTGGTTTGGCTTTCATGACTTTTGTAATCATTTCTTTATGTTATCTGAGAAAGAAAAATTATGTGTAATTTGATAACTACAAACTTAGCTTTGTTGAAGGGTTATGATTAATGTTTTGTGTTTCGAGTGTTCAAGATTATTCCCGTGTTTTGATGAAAGTAGACTCCGATTTGTGATACTATAGAATTCGATTTCCAAGACATGGTATTAACTAGGATAATTTTCTCAACACCCTTGAGATGTGATGTAATCGACACGACACCCCAAGTTTTGATATTATCATTACACCCCCTTGTTTTCATTTAGAAAAACTTAACGCAGCTTGTGTGACATTATATTTACACTCCTAAAAATCTAACATATAAAGCATTACCAGTGGATGCCCTGTTTACAGGGTCTACTGCTAGTGTTACGCATGCTCCATCAAGCTCTTTGTCACCTGAACTAATATAGGAGTGTTATTATAATTTTCACGTCAAACTCTGGGATATTGAGGTAACTATCACTATCAATTATTAAGTAAAGAGAAATTATATGTCTTGTCTGTTGATCATGTGGTTTAGGGTCTCGATGCACATTCTGGTACTTTGCGTGATTTTCTTGTTCTGTTTATTGAGATTGTACTTTATAGATATATGAAGCATGTTGGTTTTTCAAATTAGGAATATAGAAGTGATCTTTCAAACTATTAGTTGATGCGAAACGGCAAAATTTGCTCAAGAAATTGAAATCAAAAGCTGGCGCAGTTGAGGTTATGAACTCGGTGGAGACAATGAGCTGGAATTCACAAATTTTCACTAGAATAACCTTTGAGGACTTGATGAAGATGTGTCAATGTGTTGTTATTGTAGTTGAACAATTTTGATTGTGTACCTACGTACTTTGCAGGTCATATTTGACTTCCGGTTTTTGGCACTTCTCGCGATTGGAGGTTCGTTAACAGGTTCTTTGCTGTGCTTTCTCAATGTAATTTCACCTCTCCTTACAATATTTGCTCTTTAAAGGGTTTTATTCCGTTTCTTATGATGTGGATCTCATTTGCATGATTGCTCTCGTCCAATATCTTATGTGTAACTTCGCAATTAAGAATCGTTCAGAACAGGTTGAACTTTTGTAGGGATGCGTCTACATATTTGATGCATATAAAGTATACTGGACAAGCTGTGTCAAAGGGGTCCATTCTGGCCAAATGGTTCTACGATTAGTTGAAGCCATTGGTGAGTTTCTTACGCTTCTTGGAGGTGAAAACTATTTTTACTTCCACTGTAACCTCTCTTCCATATTTGTCTATTTTCTCTCTTTCCCGATTGAACGTTTAGTTCCTGCTAAGTCCAGATGTATACCTTGCTGGCACTGTCCTGCTGATATTCGGGATGGGCTTGTACGGATTGTTCATCTCAAACGTGCCTCCAGATTTACCTCCTGCCATTGACCGTGCCCTCAAAGGATCTTCCTTGTTCGGCATGTTTGCTTTGAAGGTAAAATTATGCCCGTCTCTGAACTTAATTCAACTGATAAGTATGATTTATTTTTCATGCTCCAAACACTGTACCTTTATGTTTTAGTGTCTGCACCCTCGCCTTCATCTCTCTCTCTCTCTCTCTCTCTCTCTCTCTCTCTCTCCTTATTCTGTTTCTTGAACCGAGCAAAGTGTTAATAGAAGACAGAAACAGAAACTGAAAACTGATAATAGAACTAAAGAATGTCTTTTTGAAGATGTTAAATAGAAAGCATCGAAGCCTGATTCTTTAAGGCTTTATCCGTCCTGCATTAAACCATGTGTCACGAGTCTAACTAACTTGAAACTATCATATCAAAAGTGCCGCGAATGCTATGCTATGCTATGCTATGCTCCAAAAAGTGCTTTTCCATGAAAAAACACCAAAAATAATCTTTGTTAAAGCGAACATAATTCATCTTAGAACGAGAAATTGTCAACATGTTCCCTCCAACCGATTTCACTATACATATATTTTTCCTTCTATTTTTCGTTTTGTCTCAAACGAGTGACGACTTCTATGTATCCACTTGCAGGAGAGGCCAAAGTGGATGAAAATCAGTTCACTAGACGAACTGAAGACGAAATTAGGACATGTGATAGTGATGATCCTTCTGGTAAAGATGTTCGAAAGGAGCAAAATGGTGACAATAACAACTGGGATCGACTTACTGAGCTACTCTGTGTGTATATTCTTGTCTTCAGCTTCTTTGTACATTCTCCATAATCTGCATAAGTCTGAATCAGATTATTCGGACAAATTACCATAGACATCGTCAAATGTTACATGGAATTTTATTGCCAGGCAATGTAATATTCAGTTCACAATATGAGACGACGTACGTATGATCTTTATACTTGTGTTTTCATTATCTTTATTCACCGAGGGTTGTCTATGGAACATGTTTGTTGTAAGGCATGAACTCATGAACTTGATTGCAAAAAATCAGGTTCTAGGCAGGGGCATTTGCGACACTTTTATCTTCGAAAGTGGAAGAGGCAGGAAAAAGAAAAATAAAATAAATAAATAAATAATAATTAAAAAAATTGAAAAATTAATTATTAATTGCGTTTGCCGGGAGTCGAACCCGGGTCTATTGCTTGAAAGGCAATTATCCTAACCGTTGGACTACAAACGCTTGGTGTAACAAAGTCTAAAGGCATGTGCATGTATAAATCATAATGCATGCATCATTTTAAACTATAAATAATTTATGTCATAAAAAGCCCATAGGCTTTTACACTTCTTTCACTTCAAGTATTTTGATGAGGAAAACACAAAAAAATATATATATATATATACTAGAAAAAGGCTCACCGCGCTACACGCGGTGCCATGCCCGTTGAGCTTTTCCTCACAAACAACTCTATATATATTGCAGTAATATTTGTGTTGGCATACGCTGAGGTTAATTGAAATAATTATAACAATGCTATTATTCTATTATTTGAGTGCACTTGATATATATAAAGTATTGGCAAGGGTAGCATGCAAGCTATTTTCATTATCATCATGCTTCCTTTAAATTCACCCATTAAGCAATACAGCACCACAAGGAAAAAAGGAAAAAAAAAAAAAAAAAGTTGTAATCCAACCTCTAGTTGCATTCATACACTGCCTCAACAAACAACAATTTAATAGTAGTAGATTACAACTGAACTTGCGACATCAAAATTCATAATCATTTACTGCTACCATGTGGTAGATTCAGGAATAGACAAACCAACAACATAATCTTGAAAATATATTTCGAACAAAATTCAGTCCAAGAGAACATAAAAGTGATTAGGTCCTAACAACTATACATGCCAAAAAAATTCCGATCATGAAAGTACACGTCAAATACCTTCTAGAATACACAATTAAAGATTCTAGTGGCAAACCAGTGCTTTAAAGCACGCTGACGCTTAGCATAACGACACTTGATGCAGTCGGTTGTAAATGAAAATAATCACAGCCAATGTAACGCTGAACATGTGAAAGTTTGAAGGCATGTTTCTCACTGTACTTCTGGAACCTGCAATCACACAAGAATATCTACGTAATGAAGAGCATAATATGTATCACTCGTACCATCCTAAGTATCTGCAAATAATAATGAAAGAAGTTGGAACTTTAATCTTCTATCAAATATTAGACAAATTTTCATCTTGAATATAGGTTGTACTTTAAATAGCATACTTCATCATTAGCCCTATAAAGCTCTGCGATATCAGTAGTTGTGCACATAATATGCCAAACAGCAACAACTTATGAACATACCAGAGGTTGTTCTTAATTTATTCTTGATAACCTGAAAAACATATGAAATGATCAAATACAAATGAAAATATAAATGTAAATTTACAATGGTGTACAAAAACACTAACTGAGACCATACTTATATTTGAGCTAAGTAGAATTGAACCATAAAAATGGAACAAAATCATGAATTTAAAATCTATTAAGACAGATAAAACCATATCAACGGACAAATACCGATTGATTGATTGTTTGTTAGTTTTAAGTCAAGCCACTCTTTTAACAAAATGGAACTCAGATGTAGATAAAGTGTTGTCATCTTGAACACGCAATACATAGACATTTGCAAAAATTTTAAATTTATGAAGATTGGAAACAAAATTAGCATAAATAAAAAAAAATTAGTGTTAACTGACCATAGAATAAAACTGGTCTCAGCATTTGTAATAAAATCTGAAGAACTAATAGTTATTGAAACAAAACTGATTATATTCTCATATAAACAAAATTGACAAAAGAGAGAAAAAAACAGTAGTAGCAGAAACAACCACAACAACACTTGTAAGTATTTAGAATCGAATGCCTCTTTTTACTTAATGTAAATTTCAGTAAACTTGAATGTTAATGTTTATGAACACATACTAATTAATTAGGTTAGCATAAGAAATAGACTAAAGTAGGTATAATATTGTTATGTCCTCCACAAATGTTTGAAGATTACAAGGTAGATAATATGAAAATTTTAGCAAATGCTTACACCTTTTTCGTTTGATTCAAGCCTTTGGTCGACTCTTTAGTTGTGAAGCCAAGTAACATACAACCTGCACCAATGTTGACATCAGCACCATATGGATTAGCAATTCTATTGTTACACTAATGAAACAAATGCAAATACCTTAAAACATCATAAAAGGCACCATTTCCTCAAAAAAAACATAGTCATCAGCAATTCCATATAATGAAATTTATGCTGAAGACATAAAGACCTATTCAACAGGTCAGCAAATTAACAATAAGAAGAAGCTATGATCTAAAATAGAAAAAATAAAAAATAAAAAAAAAAGATGCAAGTTAGCTGCTAACACCGACACCAACAACTATTCAAACACCCACAAAGCAAAGTAAGCACAAAATACAGCAACAAACCCTTTTTCTATGTTAATTGTTCAAAATTTGTTATAAGCAAATAAAAAAAAGCAAAATTCTAAGCAAAGATTCTCTGCTAATTTACCTTCAAACCAGAATGTTCAAGTAAAATCAACTTGCAGCAATGCCAGAAAAGCAAACCTAGAAAAAGGTTTTTCAAATACAATCACAAGTTAATAATAATAATAATAATAATAATAATAATAATAATAATAATAATAAGACAAACATCATACACCTGCATAGAATTTCAAATCAGAAACACTTGACCAAAAACAAAATGTAACCACGTGAATAAAAATACAACACCCCTAAACAATCGCCAAAAGAGTCTTTGAGAATACACAACTGCATCAACACATTTCACATAGCATTTTAAGTAAAGGCATCAGTCAGTTAAATGCAAACTAAAGACAAGGATCGTGAGGAACAAAGCTAATCAAATGAGAGACAGAACAGCAGCAGGAAAATACACAAAACTTTAATATATCACTACCAAACATTACATAAATCAGTAGGAGACAAGCAAAAAAAGCAGTTGATTTCTGGGCTGGGAGGCAACGGCCAACACTACCATGTAAAGAGATATGGAGTACAGTGGGTGAGTAGCAATCCTCAAACACAAGTTTTTTCTCTCCTCCTTTTCATTGCCTTCACAGATCTCTTACTCTCAAGAATTGGAATCCATGATATCTTTTGTGTAAGAACCCTAATTGAGTTGTGGAGCAAGAAAACTAATAAGAATAATAAAGAAGTAAACAGGAAAGACGCAATAACAGTTTCATCTGTTGTTGAGAATCTATAAAGTAAAAACAAACAAGAATTGATGAATATGTTACTTACCAAGAATTTAAGATAATTCTTCTCTAATGATAAATTCAAAGCAAATTGTGGAATTATCAATGATATAGGATTCAGAATATGTAATTCTCTTATTATGACTATTCGATGAATGATCATCCATTGGTATGTATTTCTGAAATTATCAATCCTAGCAATTGAGTTACTCTTGTACTTTAGATAATGACATTGTCGAACATAGATTATTGCAAGATTATACAGTGCAACTATCTCTCGAGTCCCTTGCATAGGTATAAAAAAAGGTATTAGATGTTAAATACGTACTGATACTAATTAACTATCAATAAATGCATTTGTCAACATACGTGGTCTATTTATTTTTGAAGAGGACATTAATGATGTTAATATAAATAAGTCAGTGCTTATGTTATGAATATTTAACACTGCTCATACCACTTCATCAGCAAGTGTTACATGTTGATACATCCTTGAGAACGCTGTGATTGCCTTGCAGCTGATTTTGCCTGAAGTATAACATTCGCACTTCAATTACAAAGCTCAGGATTGACGTCCTCATTTGCATCGACTGTTGGATCATTTCTGTTCAAATCTGAATTTTGAAGATTAATAGCTAAATTAAGTTTTTCAGTTTCTATTTTGCATATAAATAAATGTAAACAATAAAAAGAAATGATTGCTCGGCTTATTAACGAAGCTGGTCCATGATATATATGTAATTATGTTAGTATAACACAATAAGTAGCATAATATAGAACAAGTAATGCAATTATTACCTTTATCTATTAGGTTGTAAACTTCTTTGTAGACAATAGGTTTTGTGTACTGTTGGCCACCTTCAATCTCATTACGTGGTTGAACAAGTATCTTAATTGATTTCGAATTTCTCACTCTAGATAAAGCAACATATAGTTGGCCATGCGAGAAGACAGGATCTGGCAAATAGATGCCAACATAATCAAGAGTTTGACCTTGTGCTTTATTAATAGTCATTGCAAAACATGGCCTTATAGGGAATTGGAATCTTCGAAAAGATATTGGGCATATTTCTTTATTTGTGCATTCTAAAGGAATTCTCGGTATGAAAACCAATTTTCCTTTATGATCGCCCGTCGCAATTTCAGCTTCTATGAAATTTTCACCCAATCTACGACATATTAAACGCGTGCCATTACACAAGCCTTCAACTGGGTTTAGGTTTCTTAACAACATGATAGGGCAATTTTTTTAAGTGCTAAAATATGTGAAGGAAGGCTACTTATTGTTATAGAATTAAAGAATTCTTCATATTGGCCTTGATCACTTGAATTTGTAACTTTATTGTGACTAACATATTCTTTGCTATTCCCGGGCAATTTTTCAATTAGCATATTATATATTTCTATCATGCAATCATTTTTTGGAGTTAGTATTGCTCTATTTACTAAATCATAGACATCATAAGAAAATGAACAAATTGAAGGAAAAACATAATCAATCAAATTTTGAATGGAAGCAGTATAATCAATGAATGGCAAAAAAATATTATCTGGCAAAACAATATTATCATCAAATAAGAATGGTTCAATGCCATCTCCTACTCTGAGCAAAAAAAATGTAAAGTCAGGATCTTCCTTTGCACGTATATTTTCTTCCAACCTATATTTCTTAAGGCATGGCCAAATATGCGATGCAACAAAACTTGCATTTATTGTTTGAAGTCTTGTTCCATGGGGAACTACAGGTAATGTTTGCCTAAAATCACCCCCAAAAACAACAATTTTTCCTCCAAATAATTTTGTTTTTTCATCAGTCATGTCCCGCAATAAATTATCAAAAGCTTCTATTATTTTTCGGCTAGCCATTGAAGCTTCATCCCAAATAATTAATTTTGGAATAAGAATCATTTTTGCTAAACTCGATTGCTTGCTAATTTTTGCATCGGTTTTCTCATCAGTTTCGATGTGCAATTTAAATCTAGAATGCACTGTACGACCTCCAGGTAACAGAGATGCTGCGCCTTCGGAGGTTGCAACAGCTAAAGCAATGTGGCCCCTTGATCTTACATGTGCTAACAAAGCTCTATACAAAAATATTTTGCCTGTACCTCCAGGGCCATCTATAAAGAAAGCACCTAATTCACTGAAGTTTATTTTTTTCATGATGTCATAGAATGCATTTTTCTGTCTTTGATTCAATTTAGTAACAGAATGCAAATCTTCCATTGATACGGGGATGTTTTTTTCATAAGCAAGCTCTCGTGTAAATCTCTCCTCCTCTGCCATTCTTTGGAAGTGGGTTACTAATGAGTAATCGTACACCGATTTTCCCATAGTCATAAGAAACTCATCAATAGACTCGAGTGTCTTTTTCTCTATTTGCAATTGGGTCAAATTCTTATACCTAAGAAAATCATCTGAAAGGACCTCGAAAAATTTGTTGAGCAATTTCTTTGGATCTGGGGGAGAGCAATGCACTAACAAAATTGCAAAAAGTTTTCTCAAAGAAAAAGGCATTTGGAATTGGGCTGCTTCCTCAAGGCATACTTCAGCATATGAATCAAATTCAAGCAAACCTCGTTCAAGTGCAGCTGCTTGGAAAGAATCATTCAGTTTATTTTGTACTGTTAGAAGATCCTCATAAGATTTGGGTGCTCGAACATTAGATAGAAGAACTTTTAAATAATATCGCTCTCCTTCAGTAGAATCAACAACAGCAATTCTACCAATAACAAGCAATCTTTTCCTCAATTTTCATTTTCTTTCCTTTTGTTCCCAAACAAAATATTCGGGGAATTCTCTATACAATAGATTAAGTCTTTTTGCATTGTCATCGTGAGCATTCATCCAAAAAAATTATGTTAACATTGTTCTGCTAAATTATGGATTTGAAAATAGTTCAGCAAGAATTTTTTTCCTTTCAAAGCAAACATATTGTTGGTTAGGCAAGTGAATAGGCAAAACAATAACTGGAGGTTGCATTTCGCTTAATTCGAAAGCAAAGATGCGCCAATAAGCCTCAACTGCTGAAATCCAACGTCCTTTTGGAATTCTTTAATTTCATCAAGATCCTTAATGAATGACTCGCCAATGATATTATAATTCACTCTATCATGCCCTTTATATATATATTTATACAAATATTTGACAAGTTTAAAATCAGAACAAGCCTCTACATTTATATGACAGTCAAACTTAGCAAATAAATATGGACAATAAGGAACCACAAACCTATTGTCAAGGTACACGTCACGAACAAAAACTTTTTTGCCATCATTACGATGCCTGTAGGTAGGGTATGATGACCGACCATGAGCTGTTACTTCACAAAATTCCTTTGGATATTTATTCCTGCATTTGCCATCTCTCATGCATATATTTTTTGGGTTAGCATCACCACAAGGACCATGCATCATGTGAGAAACAACACAATTGTGTAATAAAGAATTTGTATCAGCTGGTATCTCTGCACAAATTAAATGATCATACAATTCAGGAGATGTTAACTTGTGGTGTTGCTTTAAAATTATTATCCAATGTGCATGTGGGAGGCCCCTTTTTTGATACTCAATAACATACACATAAGCTGCTACTTCTCCAAAAAAATGCTTTCTAATTACTTCGTCCTTGAATTCTTCAAGTTTGGCTTTAAAGACACGAGATATTAAATCACGTCTGTCGTGTGGTTGTTCGGTTGGTAATAAGTGCTCTTTAATTTCTTTCCAACTTGGATTAAATGTCATTGTAATAAACAAATCTGGATTTCCAAATCTCTGCACAAGAGCCATTGCATTAACGTACCTTTTCATCATGTCTCTCAGTCCGCCAATAAAAGATGACGGCAACACAATGCGTTTCCCGATTTTAGAAGGATCATTAATGCCATCTATAGCCAAGCAATCCACAATTCCTTGAAGAGTCCCTGTCCGTGCATCCATCTGTTGTTGCTCCATTTTGTATTAGTCCAATCGTTGCGTCTCCAATTTGATGTATGAGTCAATAACATATTGCTGCCCAAGTCTACCCGAATGAACAATGCAACTATAATCATTATCCCGCATTTGGCAACGATAACATGTATACTCACGACAAGACACATTTGATCTTTCCATTTTGTTCTGGGTGTGCACTGAAAGGGTGAAATAATTTCGCAAGTAATTAGGCCCACATCTTTGTTATGCATTCGAATGGACAAATTTCATTAACTGTCAAATGCTGAAAACTTGTATGAAATACTTAATTTTGATAACACACCTTGATCTTCCACTTGCAATATACTATCAGCAGTTTGTCCAGGAAATGGTTGGACAATGCTTTGCCCTCTACAATGAGCCGGTCTTTTCCTCATCTGTGGCATTCGCTCAATCCCTGCATGCCAATCAGGCTCTCCATGAGGAAAGAGCAACGGGTATTGCAATGGATCATAGCACCCATAATGGTATAGAATTGAATAAGATTTATTATCAGAATAATAAACTTGAATGTCCCGATTCATATCTTCATGTTCATCAGTAGTTTCATCCCATATAGCTGCAACATGTTCTTCTGTTGGCAAATTGTGCATTTTTTGATTTAGTTTCGGATCAGCATAAAGGACTAAGCAACAATTTTCTAAGGTCTCCCATGAACGCAAGCGTTTAAATATTTTGAAGTAAGGATTATTTGAGAGAGCTTGTAATAGAAGATTTAGAATGTCAGCTTCGAGATCATACTTTGTTAAAGAATCTTGTGCTATATCATCAGCGGTATCCAGAAAGAAAAGTTGTAAGCGTTTTGGAAGTTCAGTTGCAAATGTGATTGGATTCAATTTATGA
Source organism: Handroanthus guayacan (assembly GCA_014898755.1). Classification (NCBI taxonomy): domain Eukaryota; kingdom Viridiplantae; phylum Streptophyta; class Magnoliopsida; order Lamiales; family Bignoniaceae; genus Handroanthus; species Handroanthus guayacan. The sequence goes on along the minus strand of JACFYI010003523.1, from coordinate 312,577 downwards.
GAGACCTGTCCATTAACTTTCAATGTATAGATTCTTTGATTGCTCCAGCAATACTGAGGATCTGTTTTCATGCCAATGGAAGTTAAAGCAAGATTATTGTTGTATGTTCGAACACGCCTTCAGAAACGTTGGCCAATGTCTGAACAATCTGAAGTGAAGAGATCGTATAAGATTGGATTATGAGTAATAGGAGCTAATGATACCTGGCCATTAGCGCAACAAAAAGATGGTGTTTCACGAAAAAATCGAAATGCATTGCAATATATGCAAGGATTAGCGTCAATTAACTCCCACCGTGATGTTGGGACATCCAGTATTCTTTTGTAGCGGTTGCTCAAAGATCTGGATGCCAAGGAACCCTCTTGGCATCGATCCTTACATTCCATATTGCTTCCTACAAAAAGAATTTCTTTTTAAGTAAAGCATTTAAGTTGCAGCACTACTTCCTGCAATCCGCGTCTATTACAATACCAATGTGTAGATTTTTTGGTTATTTGAGTGTACCATCTTCTAGACCACATGAGGGGACAATAGAGGATGATCCTATATCAACAATGTTGTGGCTGGAAGTTCTAGATTCTGTTGTAGGCTGTGCGAAAAGGTGCTCAGTAGTTGCACTTTCCATTAGATTAGTAGGCTGGTCTATGGAAGCAATTGAAGAATCGCCCAATATTTTTGTCTCACTTTGACATTTAGCTTTACGTTGCCTATATTGTTGCCTACGGCACTCCAATAATTGCGTTTTTTTCTCTGCAGTCATATTTTTGTAAGCTAATCTATCTCGCTCATTCTTCTTTAAACGTTTTTTATCTGTTTGATCCATTCCGTAAGCAATCTATTGGTAAATAAAAGTGTATTAGATATAAGTATATACCCATATGATCTACATAAACAAACAATTATAGATGAAAATAAATTGCTAAAACCAAAGTATAGCTAACCAACTATAGACATTCAAATCACATTAAATATGTAGGAAATAGTACAATTTAGCAAACAAGAACAAAAAAATCAGCAATACATAATATTAACTAACACAACAACAATAACTAAACGACTGCACCAAAATAAGTATTTCTCAAATAGAATATTCAAAGAACATGTTTATCATTAAAAGAAATAAATTAAAAGTAAATTCATACATATCTCGTTCCCAATGTATGTAACAGCAAACCAAACTTTAATCTTGCTATGCACAATACAGAGTTCTGAATGTTAAATAAACATACACATTAGTAAATAAAAATATAAATATACAAGAACATATCACAACAATATTGCAAAGAACCATATATTTAGGAAAATATATAAGTTAGCATCAAGTGAAAAAAAAGCCAAAATCCTATTCAAAATTCATACTGGACATAGAGAGCCACAAATGCTAATAAACTGAAAATATCTCACTCTAAATATAAGGAAAATGGAGAGAACGAAAATGAAGCAAGAAACAATCTTCATAAGGAATTACCAACCATCTATCATGAAACATATTAAAGAACAAATATCATGCACGATGCCCAAAAAATTTAAGAAATTTTCATAAATTGAATAGTAAATTGAAAAAAATTAAATTATTAAAAAAAATAGAGATGAGAGAATACTCAGTATCATATTTATTGCACCAACATTTGTAATTGAAAATACAACACTAATATAGATAGCTTAACGAAAAAAAAAAATCAAAATTATATATTTCATAATGACATTATAAGCTAATTCCTAATTACGAATGCATAGCCAACCTCAACACCATATAATAGCAACTATAGTAATAACAACACAAATTTTAGTTAAAAGATTAAGATAGAGACTAAAGAAAATTCTTGCACACAATTAAAAATTTCATAGAGCTCAAAAAATAAACGAGCAGCATAATTTGTTATTATCTATGGGAAAAATTGTATTTTTATTCCCATGCTATAGGCTCTATTGCAAACTTAGTCTCATTTTTACAATAAAGTAGCCAAAATTACTCCTATAATCGACGTCCTTTTTATATTTTTGGTCCTTCCACCGTTTGTCATAAAAAAGTTAAACAGTCACGCGTCTAAACCATAAGCATCTTATTTTTTTGTGGGAATTCGCTAGGAGAAGTTGCATTATTGTTTTGCAATTTTTCTAATTTTATTTTATGTTCTTCAACTTTGCCAATCTTAATTTCAAAAAAATAAAATTATTTATAAATCCTCATGTTTTCATCTTCAATTAAAGTTAATAAGTAAGATATAATAATATTCTAAACAAAATAAAACATTTTCATGTGATCTAATATTTATTTTAAGTTTAGTTACATTAAATTTTTTTACAATA
>JACFYI010003523.1:293341-310167 GCA_014898755.1 Handroanthus guayacan | reverse complement strand
AGAAATAAAAAGAAAAACCTATTAGACAATGAGGGATAGCTAAATAACTAAATAAATTTTTCTTTCGCTTTTCCCACTATTTTGTGAGGAAAAAGACTTTTCACCACGTCTTATATATTTTACCCTAAGTTACTTTTTCTTTTTAAGTATTTATCTTATTACTCAAATAATTATAGTAGTTTCCATTATCATTTCCTCTTATTATTCTCACCAAAATTATTGTCCCTAACAAAGTGTCAAAATATTAAGAAAGCCCGGGTTGTCATCAAACATGAATGGACTTGCTAAGAGGTCACACTACCCTAACTAACAAAAGCTTAATTATAGGAGATTGTAACGCATTTTCATGTGCTCCGAAGTTCACCCTATATGCTTATTTACATAAGCACCCTTACAGTTTTTGAGGACCCTCTTTTGATCTTGTTGTTTGTCATGTTTATAACGTCTAGCGGCCATTTAAATCATGATTGTTTATTGGGACGTAAGATAATTCAAAGTAAACTCGCATTTATTATCTCACTCAAGGATCCATGTCAATCTCTCATCCTCTACAATTATCCTGTACTCATGGCACTTATTTGCAATCCGAGCAATAAAACCATTCTCATTGACTTTATTTTGATCTTGTTCTAGCGAACGCAGAATTTCTAACATTTATTACCTCACTCGAAGATCAACATCACAGAAAAAGCCCACAAACACAAAGTCTAAGAAGCAACAACAATCACTTTTCTAGGAAATGAACTTAAGGTAACCAAAAATTTGAGAGAATTGCATTGACATCCCCTAAACTATGAACTATTAGCAACCACTTCCTCTTAGGTTTGACTTTTTTGCACCAACCTCCCTTCCATGTACTTTTCCATTAGTTTTCATTTGTAAAGACTAAAATGTTCTTTTGTTTTTTTTTTTAAAAAAAATCCCTTACTAATGATAGATAACTATTGGTTTTATTTTCTATAATAACAAAAATGCAATTATTGGCTGCTATAAAAGCCTAATAAATGTAAAAATGGAAAATATGTACACAAAATTAGATATATATGATTATATAAAAATAGAAATTTGATACTTCTTATAATCTAATAATTCAAATTTTTTTTCTTATATTAAATTTTAGTACTAAATTAAAATTTTTAATTTTTAGAACATATATAAATCCCATTATAATTTAAATGGATTTATTTAGGAGTCTAAGTCAAATAAGTAAAAAATGAAGCTACTAAATCTAAAGCAACATATTTTATCATAAGGTTTATTATTTTATTTTATACTACAAACAGATTTAATTACAAGGTTATAGAAGAATTGCATCCGCCTCTATTTTATAGTGTAAAATAAAATAATAAAACTCATGATAAGATATATATGTTGCTTTAGATTTAGTAGTTTTATTTTTTACTGATTTTCTGCACAATTGGTTTAGACTCCTAAATAAATCCAATTCACTTATAATGGCATTTATATATGTTTTAAAAATTAAAAATTTTAATTTACTACTAAATTTAATTTAAGAAAAAATTTTAATTATTCAATTATAGGAAATATCAAACTTCTACTTTTATGTAACCATGATTTATATATTTTTATATCTATATTTTTTGTTTTTACATTTTTTAGGCTTTTATAACTACAAATAATCGCAATTTTTGTTATTACAAAAAATAAAACCGATAACTATTTGTCATGAGTAAGGAAACAAATTATTTTTTTCTCAAACAAAAAGGCATTTTAGTCTTTATAAAGGAAAACTAATGGAAAAATAGATGGAGAGAAGGTTGATGCAAAAATATCAAACCTGAGAAGAGGTAGTTGCTAATAGTCCATAATTTACAAAAAGTTAATGCAATTTTTCCTCAAAAACTTCGTTAAAATGTTTCCACCCCTGAAATTTTAGCATTACACTACCTAAATTCATTATATCTGCAGTTGTGGTGCCCGTTTTGGAACTTGAACCTCCACCTCTAATCATAATCCGAAGGACAGCTAAAGATAATGAAACGGCTGGAGTTGAATGGGAACGACCTTCGTTCCCACATCCCTTATAAAATGGTATTTGTGTGAACTAATGTTCCAAACTGACAAAGTGCTTGGAACAAGATGGTAGTCCAAGCAGCGAAATGGTGATTTTTACACATTTAATATTTTTTGCACTTTTTTTTAAAAAGAGGGAAAATATTTAATTCTTTAAATGAAAAAATGTGTTGAACAGCCGTGATTGTTCCGCTACATTACAATGGAAACAGAACGGTGGGCTCCATTCAAGCACTTGCAATTGGTCCTGAAAACCATGCTTCTAATTGTAGCAGAGAAATATTCTTCTTAGTCTCCTTTTAGTCTATTTGCCTACTTCTACACATACGCAGTTCAGACAAGCATCCCAGAAGTTCATTTGATGGCACTTAAAACTTTACGAAAAAATTGTAAGCATTTCAAGGAAGTCTAAAATCGAGCATATCCCTAATGTTCAACCGAACGGAAGGCCCCATCGACGTGCATATATGGGCACTTTTCCAATACATTCCTTTTGCCCCAGACGGCTTGTTTGTCTCCACTGATCTCTGCATGGTTGGTGGGATATATGCGTTTAGATCACAATGGAGCAAAGTATTAAAAAACGGCTAAACATGAAAAATGAAAGGGATTGTTGATGGTACCACTGCAGCAAGAAAGTTTGCAAGAAGATCTTCCTCTGAAAAATCAGCCTTTCCAAAGGGTAAATGAACGATCCCAGTTTTATCAGCTCGATATTCAACTTTACCTTTCTTGAATTCCTCTATGGCCTGCATTTGATATTTATACAAAATTTTTAGTGCTTCTTTTACAAGATGGTGCATATCAACTAGCAGAAGTAAACCATTCGGACAATTAGTATCGCACCTGTGGTATGTTTGTGGTCACCGTACCAGCTTTTGGATTTGGCATTAGTCCTCGAGGTCCTAGAATTCTTCCTAGACTTGCAACCTAATGTGACCGAAAGAGAATGTTAAAATAAGAGCTTAAATCTTGTAAACATAGGAAGAAATATCAAATAAAATTGAACACTTCAAGAAACAAATCTCAAAGTTTACATAGACTGAAGAGAGCTCAAATTCATTGTTAAACATTAAAGGCAATCGAGACACTCATAGTAGAGGGGTTTGTCCTTAAAAGGCATTTCTGAGGGTGACAGAGTGGAAAGGTTTATAAGCTGTCTCAAGATTATCCTCTTCTGATGCAGGACAAAACTTGGTATCACTGTGAAGTTAAATTTTCAAGGAATTCGGACTCAAATTAGAGCTGAAAACTGAATCATGCTACTTGAAATTGATCACCGAGAACTCATCTAAGCTTAACTTATTAGTTTACCATGCCAAAAGTGAATACTTTCTCATCTGTTAGTTTCTTAAGAGCAGCTTGATTCATCTCGATGGGTTAAAAATGATAAATCATATAGAGAAGTATCACACTATTGGAGCTCAACTCTCGTAGGCTCAGCTAAAGTTCTATTGAATTGGTTGTACATGGTTAGTTGTTTATCTTCAGAGTTTCACTTTGAGCTCGACTTCAATGGAATATGCGAAACAAGAAAAGGCAAAGGTAATCATATATAATCAACCTGGTTCGTAGAGGTTCTAATCAGAATATGATCATATAACGATTCTTGAAATGCTAAACAAGAGAAGTTGTAAAAGAACAGTTTATGAAAATAATAAGAATATGATAAACAAATCCAGACCTTAGGCATCATATCTGGTGTTGCAATTAATTTATCGAAATCCATGAATCCTCCCTTTATCTGTTCTATCAGATCCTCTCCACCAACTATATCGGCTCCAGCATTTTTCGCTTCGTCAAACTTTTCACCTACAGAATAAAATCAACTGCACAACTATGAGTCTAAGAAAAAATTAGTACAAGAAAACCGAACAAGAATCCTTAAAACATTCAGATTCACAACTGAGGATGTATGATCTCACAATGGATCTTGTAGCGACAAATTCAATACAAAACATATTAACATATCGTAAATTATAAAGTACATATGTATCTAAGTACCTTGAGTAAGAACAGCAACTTTAAGTACATACGTATCTAAATACCTTGAGTAAGAATGGCAACTTTAACCGTCTGACCAGTCCCTTTCGGCAAATTTACCTGAATTGAACATTTCATCGCGGCTTTTGTCAGGCTATAATACCATGAAAGCCATCTTTAAGATTGATTATATAATACCGAGAAACTTACAGTTGCCCTCAATTGTTGATCATTATACTTTGGATCAATATTGAGGCGGAAATGGGCTTCAACTGTTTCAACAAATTTTGTGTTTGCTGTTTCCTTGATCAACGATATTGCTGTTTTCAGGTCATACTCTTTTTTCCTTTCTCTCAGTTTTTGGATCTCCAAAAATCTCTTCGACCGTGTCTGTTGATCCAAATGGAACGCAAAGTCATGACAATGTGATGAACATAAGAATAATTGGAACACGTATGAGCTCCAGATCATGAAATTTTAAATATTCTTGATATTAAAACAAGAACATTCTAGCTTTGTTTGATTGCAGCTGAAAGGACATGTTGAGTGTTTATAATGAAATATATGGAAACAGGACTACATGACATGAATTTAATGAGTAAACCTTCACATTTGGTTGTTATACAGCAACCAAAAAAGAGATAGGCTAGTGCAGTGCACTCTGAATTTTGCAAATGTAATTATTGGAAAATGGCCATTTGCCTCACACACGCCAAAAGCTAGCTCAAAAGGACAGGATTGTCTAAAATGATATTGTCAAAAATGAACGGTGACATAACTCACACCAAAAGCTAGCTGAAAAGACAAAATTATCGAGAACTGCCACTACACACACACCTTACTAAGGTAACATTCTAACAATAATCAATACTATATTGAAAATAGAGTTTGGGTCTAATTCACCCGAAAAGCCAAGACCATATAAACTGACCACTACACATACACTTTACCATTTTAACAATAATCAATACTATATTGAAAATAGACTTTAGACCTAATTCATCCAAAAAGCAAACTAAAGAGATGTAATTGTCCAAGTCGACTATTACTCATACAATGGACGACATGAGATTTTAAAAAATTACCAAAAACAACTTACAACACTAATTTCAAGATTGTATTGCAGCTAAGGTAAAAACAAACACAACCCATCAATCACCTCCCATAAAGACATCCAAAAACACATAATTACCCCGAAAAAATTAACTATCCATACCAAACAAACAAGCATAACCCACTTATATAATACCTCAGAACACTATAAATTTTGCAAGAAAACAAAAGAGTAAATCAAGCAAGAACTTATTGATAATTTCCAAGACCCAAAAAGAAACGATCTTTAAAATTAACATACTCTGTCCCCCTTCAAAGGCAGCGCCGCCTTGCCTTTCTTGGGCTTCGTAGCGACCGCCACCGCACCACCAGCGCCGTCATCTTCCTGCTGCTGCTGCTGATCCTCCAAAGCCTCTTCCGCCAGCTCAGTTTCAGCAGCCACAGCAGCAACCACGAGTGATTTCGATAATCGGCCATTGTCAGAAGCTCTGCTGCACTGAAGCACCAGTGGATTGATGGAGAAAGCGTTAGTGGGAGTGAAGCAGAGAGTAAGCTTGAAGGAGAGGTGGAGCTCTTGTAAATGGGATGAAGAGACTGTGAGAGCAGAGGGTGGAGGTATGGACGCCATGGCTGTGGGCGCTTAGTTTTACTGGTTGTAAATGCCTAAATGGGTTAGTGGTGGAGAGGTGGTTATATACATGGATATATCCATTTTGGAATGTGATGATGAGAGATAAGGCTGTTGAAAATGAAATGCAGATTCTTTTGTGAAGTGGGATCTAGGCTTCTCTGGCTTCCAACACGTATTTCCAACCACCTCCATTAATTAGGATTCTTGCTTCTTGATTTTTGGCTTTTTATTTGTCTAATATTGATAGGTTGCAAATGAATTGATTTGACTTGAGAAATGTCTGTGTTCAAGTAAAATTCAGCTTGAATTATATAAATTGTAAGCTGATTTCGAATTAAATAATTTTTATTCATAAATTTGCGAAGTTATTTTCTTGAAAGAATACATCTGTGATTACAAAAAATTAAATTAAAATAATCATAAAATAAATAAATTTTTCGAAAGAACTTGTACTCGAATTCAAACTTATATTCAAACATTATAAAATAATCAAACTTTTCAGCACAAATTCAAATGAAAAATAAATCAAATCAAGTGAATCGAGCTCTAATTTTCTAGACTCGTCGAGATTGAAAGATGAAGCTCAAAAAATAATAATAACGTATCTTCAGTCTTCACTCAACTAGTTTGCGCCACTACTCTAAAAGGCCCACTGGCCCACCTTAAAATACCTACGTTTGCCATTTGGATGCACATCATTTCTTGGAAAAATGTGTTTGCAGAAATTTTTTAAAAATTAAATAGCATTTTACCATTCAAAATTTGCTTGCTTGTGCCATGATTCTCACGGTCCTTTGCTTCTTTGTAGAAGAACTAAAATTGAAAAAAGAACAAAAAAAAAAAAATATCCACCAAAATGTTACTTGAGAAATGTTTTCCCTTTAAATAAAGAATGAACTACATTGGGATAAAAGAACTTAAATTATTTTATTACCATATACATACACAGATGGACATATGGTTAAGAGTATAAGAATGATGAAAATGCGCGCATATGGTCTATTATATCTAAGTGTATGTTTGATACGGCATATAAAGTCTGATTGTAAAGATTGAAATGTGATAATAACCTATTTGATACCTAACATTGAGGAAGTGAGCTGGCCCGACACTAGCGCCAGGCCCGGACTGCAGTGCACTATTAGGCGTGTTTGTAATAGCATCTAGATGTGTCCAATAGAGAAATGTCATGGAGGAAAATACATATTTACCCTTGAAATTATTTTTCCCAACAACTACCAAAGGTTATAGTTAAGGGATAATCTAGTAAAATTCCATCACACACACCTTAATATGGTCAATCAAATAAAAGAAATGTATTGGATTGTATGACTCATACGACATCAGTATGTCTAATTAAACAAGAGATTGAATTAATATACATTACCTAATAATTAATGGGTCACCACTGTAGAATTTTCTTACATTTCCTGTCAAACACATCCTAAATATAAACTTCACGCCTGAGGTCCGTATGGGAGTTTGATGAGAACTATGTTATTTCTTCTTGCTTAAGAAAAGATTGGATTTTAGTATAATACTACACTCATTATTATAAATTTATAAGTGTTTAATACCAACTGAAAATATTTGAAAAAAAAAAAAAAAGAAAGAAAAGCAACCAAAATCCTCCTAATGTTATAATAATATAAGATATATCAAAGTAAAGCCATGTTCATGCTTGAATGTTTATTTGGTCCTACAAATTCCTCGAAACTAAAAAATCAAATCAAAATCCAGAGAGATCATATTTAATTGGAAGTCACAATATTATGTTTGTCGTGGTATTGTATATCTCTTATAATTAAGCCTTTTTCCTCTTATATTAGTAATATCATAGCCAGATTTATGGTATTATAATTTTTATATAAAATAATAAAAAAAAGAAGAAGATATATTTAAATTACAAAACACGAAAAAAATAAAATATTTTCAAGAGATGCAAATATCTGAAATAATTAAAAATTTTATTATTATTTTAAGAGAGAATGTCTTTTGGGTCAAATATTTAATTTTATTTTGGAAAAAAAAATCAAAATCTAATATTGCGATCTAAACCTTTTTCTTGTTTCATAAGCAAGAACCAAGAACCACAAATCCAATCAAGTCGAGCAGAGCCTAGCTTAGGGAATATTTTTGAGCCTGAGCTCAATGAGACTAATTTTGTTGAGCTTGGCCTGGATTAGGCTCAACTAGGGCTGTTGATGGAGGGAATTTCTATCGGAATTCAATCCGAGTTTTAGGATCTTTAGTCACTTAAAATAATTAAAATATTCGATAGCTAAAATCTAATTAAAATATAAATGAACCAGAAACAAAATTAAGCAATCTATTCATTAAATACCCGATAACATTAATAATCATATAAATATAAATACATACATAAAATAAAATTTATAAGAAAAATAAATTCAAAACTCGTACGATCTAATTTAATCATTTATCTAACAAACCTAAATGAACACATATAGTTTAATTAATATAAGTACTTAATATTAGTGGCTATGTCTTCATTGTTATTTCTTTATAACATGCGGTTTTAATATTATGATTTTTTATTTGTATCAATAATAACAAAAAATTATATTGTTTTTTATTAAAAGATAAAATCACAAATAAAAAGTTATTTTTTTATTTTGTATTTCTGCATATTTGGATCCAAATTCGAATTCTCAAATTTTTATTGTGATTTGGATCCAGTAACAAAAAACCATTAAAAAAAAAAAAAAACCTGTAAAATCTAGATCCAAATATGGAATTTATTAATCAAATGCGGATCCAAATCACATATCTATCCCAAATTCGACCCGTTCACAGGTTCAACTCTTCATACCCTAATTAGAGGGACTATTCTCTCTTGAGCAAAATCTGAAAGCCCACTGAACCTGAACATATCGATAAACTAATCTAAACTGAAATGCAGTTTTAGAAATAACTGTGACAAGCATGAATACATGAGTTCCATGAACTCAAAAGTGAAGCCTCATAGATACAATAATACACAAGTAATAACACAGATTTACCAATTATATTTCAGCAACAATTACTATACATTCATATGTTAACAAGATTAAATATTAGATGCTCTAAATTTCAACCTGGAAATGGCTCAACGAAAAGATAGGCCATTTTCGCGCTCCACACTCAGAAACATATCGAAGGAAAATGAACATACAGAGCAACCACAATGATGATATTACGCGAAAGGTGAAAGGAATGACCTTCGTAAGAGATACGGATGATACGGTTAGAATTTCTCACTGAGTAGTAACGCTCTTTGCAAGATTTCTAGGCTGATCTACATTGTATCCTCGTAACACAGTTAGATGATATGCCAGAAGCTGCATTTGAAAAAATGCGTAAGAACAAATATGTGGCACTAAAGTATTACAATGCGAGTATTATACTGTTCATTTTGAGTTCAATGCACTTCTCAAATTACGGGGAGTATCACTATAACTTTCCAGACCATAGCAATCATTCCTTTAAGTATTCCATCACCTGAAGTAATGGCAGGGAGCGTTGTTGTAATTTTTCAAAATATAAAGAGTGTCATTGTAGAGACATCCTATGTGGTGTTTGAAAAATTACAATAACACCTCCCGCTGTTAGTTCAACTAATGAAAAACTTAACGGTACCTGCAAAATACAACTAAGCCCTCTGAAAATCTAACCTATCAACTGAAACATTACAAATAGGCCCCTATTTAATCTGGCATGTTAAAGTTTTTAAGGGATCTAATTGTAATGTTAAATAGGCTCTGTTACATTTTCCGTTAGTTAAACAAACAGCAAGGATGCTATTGTAATTTCTCATGCTACATGAGTTGTTTCTATAGTTAGGTCAAAACCTCAAGAAATGTTAAGGTAATTTCCCGATTTAAAATACCACTCCATGACCGTGTTAACGAACTACTGAATAAAGCCATAACAACATTACCTGCAAGGGAACTATGTTAATAACAGGCTGTAAACAGTCCTCAACCTGAGGAACTTCAATTATACGGCATGATCCTCCAACTGATACAGATGCTGCATCTCCTTTAGTGCACATCACTATAAGTCGACCTTTACGAGCATGAAGTTGCTGAATAACAGATTGCTGCTTGCTGTCCATCACAAGACATCTTAGGAACCATATTATATTAATCAAACTTCTTGCCAGGAAAAAAAATCTAACCTGAAACAAGCATCACGCGTAGCAATAACAACGATTGGAAGAGTTTTGTCAACCAACGCCAAAGGACCATGTTTCATCTCACCAGCAAGTATTCCTTCACTGTGCATGAGTGCTACTTCTTTTACCTTCAATGCACCTTCCAAAGCTGTTGCATAGTTATATCCTCTTCCAAAAACGAGAAGGGACTGTTCAGCAATCAGTAGCTGGGCAAGGTCTTTCATTTCCTGGTCGAGCTTGAGTACCTCTTTCACTTTACCTGAAATTTATCAAAAATTACAGGGTCGTGGTTAGAACAACCTTATATCCTTCAAACAAGTCGCTACTCAAATTAGACGTACTCGGCAAGTCAAATAGGCCATCTATTATCGCTTCACGTCTTGCTTGACTAGATATCGTGTCATCGCCAATTGCAAGAGCCAACACAGCCATGACTACGATTTGGCTTGTATATGCCTGTTGACAGAAACATGTAATAAAAGTGAAGTCATTACTAATAAGAAACAGATAGAGACGAAAAATATGTGCTATCGTTTACCTTAGTACTTGCAACACCTATCTCACAGCCAGCGTTTATATGAATACCACAGTGAGTTTTCCGAGCAATTGCACTGCCAACAGTATTGGTGATGCCAACGCATAATGCACCATTTTCTAATGCATATTCCAATGCCTGTAAAGTATCAGCAGTTTCACCTGATTGACTAACGAAAACAACTGTATCTTCTCTATATATAGGCCCCTGCCTATCCAGTAGATCACTGGCGATTTCCATTGTCACAGGGATACCTGCCGGACAACATTACACACATTCACTAATAGAAAACTTTTTACAGATAGAATTCTATAACAAATAGACAACATCTATGATGGTTTCGTGTTAACGGATTACTTAGGGGAAGAAAAAAAAAAGGATCACAACATATATGAATGATAGCGCTTGTGACGGATAAATTTCTACAGAATTTTCGGTTTTGTGGCAGACTTCAGTTCCATCACAAAACTAATTAGTGACAAGGCAATATACCAAAGGATTTGTGATGGAACAACTCCATCAGAAAACCATATTAATGATGGATTTCATTAAAGTCGTGATGGAAGCTTTCGTTAGTTACGGATATGTTTTCTTGTAGTGTAGGGATGCTTTTAGCAAATTACGTCCCGTTATTGATGATAATAATTGTCAAAAAAACTAACCAGAAAGCTCTTCTAAAATGGGCCGTGCAGCTAAAGCTGCATTATAACTTGTGCCACAACCAATGAAAATAATCCTTCTGCTTCTCCTTATGGTTTTAAGATGATCTTTCAACCCTCCTAAAAGCACGCTCTTGGATTTGTATGATCCTCCACGTATAAGCCTCCCTCGCATCGTTGTTGTAAGCGATTCTGGTTGTTCATGGATTTCTTTCTGCATGTAGTGCTCATATTTTCCTTTATTTATTTGTTCCACCTCCATTTCCAGAACTGACAATGCACGTTGGACTGACGGTGGCCTTGTAAGAGCTCCATGACGATCGCCTTTAGCGTCATCGAACTTGAAAATGGATGCACCTCCATCCTGTGGCATTTATATCTATTTCTCAGGTGCTTCAGAATTCGAACAAAACATATGTTTCTTCAAAAGCATGATTCAGTGGAGTTGTCAAGGGAACAATTAGAATAACATAAACTAGAGATTTTAATCGATTAAATAAGTACCTTGAGATGTACAACTTCTGCATCCTCAATCACCAAGACCTTCTTTGTGTGCTCTACTAAAGCACTGGCATCACTTGACAGAAAGAGTTCCTTCGGTTGCCTGTTTCTTGAAAGAAACTTAGTGTCATTAAAAGATGCGCCTATATCGGCTTCTTCGTTTAATTCCTGAAATAACAGAATCGTCACTTTTCAGAACATATATAGAAAGATATACAGAACAAGTTTCTAAAATAAAGCATGACATAGCTTCGCAGAATGCCACATTTACGATGGTACTAAAAGATTTTTAAGAGCAATGTTCTGCAAGAAGGATCATATGAAACTTACTTTTACGCCAAGGAGAAGCGGACTACCACGTTTGCACGCAATCAATTCATTGGGATAATGCCGGCTTTTGAAAATGAGAGCATATGCTCCTTCCAGATGCCTCATTACTTCAAGTACAAGTTGACTAAATTGCATGATCTTCTCACCTACACCAAACGTTCGTCTGTAGCTATTACCAAAAGGTTTCCAAGTATCGAAGGACCAACTAAAAGAAAAAAGTTCTGTGTAATGACCTTATCAAGGAAAAACGTAACTTAATTGAAAAAAACCAACGAAAAGAGAAAAAAGAAAAAAGGCAGATAACATAAATACGTTCCCTTTCACTCTCAAGTGCAGGAATCCTTCAAGGTTTGTCTATCTAAGAACTATGTGGGGAAGAAGAAAATAAGAAATTAAATGACACAACACTTGAAATAAGCAATAACTAGCGTCTTTATGATCATGGAGCAGATACCTTGTTCATTCATATTATCAAAGATGAACTTTGCAAGCTTTGGAATGACTTCTGTATCTGTTTCAGATTCAAAAGTGAAACCATGTCGAACTAGTGTCTCTTTTAACACCTAAAAGATATAATGCATGAATGAGAAAGAAACCATCTAACAAGTGCGAAAAAATGAAAATTATATTTTCAGAGCCAAACATAATTTCTATCTTATAATTCAATTACTAAGATTCAAACAGACGAAATATTGTAAGGAAACAAAGAACGAGACTCATAAGGAGATGAGATGAAACTGAGTCCATATAATACCCCTGTGCAAATGGGTATAAACAAAAGAATTTAAAAGATGCCATTCACATCTAGAAAGCAGCCAGCTATAATATGTAAAACAAGCGTTATATCCCATTCTTCAATCAAGACAATTACGAAAATCAGCTACCATTGTGAAGGAGAAATTACACGAAATATATATTGCTATCATGAAAATCAGTTCCTAAAAAATGTATATACTAGAAAGATAACATTACTGAATATAGAAGGCAGCAACAATAACCATATTCACGCAACTTATCAACCAAAAGAACAGTATATACTTCCATAACCAAATCATATTTGGAAATGGAAGAAGATCAATGGCAAGAACCGAAAAGGCGAACAAACCATGTAATTGGTTATAACTCCATTATGAACAACCAAAAACTGGTTTCCGGGATCAGAGGTCTGCGGATGACTATTCCTTGGAGCCGGCTCCCCATGAGTAGCCCAGCGAGTATGTGCTATTCCAGCATGAGTCGAAAACGACTCTTCCAAATTTAAATTCGTTGCAGCAACCTCTGAAAATATGAAGATGAACCACAAATAATTACTATTATGAAGAATTTAAAACTCTTAGGTTACAAGCTGGAAGGAATCATCTACATATTCTCTATGCTTGATATGTAAACATTGTGGTACTTGCTCATGCAGTTAAAACGTACAAATTGCCTTAAATGAAAAATCAACTCAAAGCATAAGCCCAATAATTATTAAATCTTTAGCAAAGCACATGTGCAAATCAAATCAGATATGAAGTCAATGCAGAGCATCCAAGATGAATATCAACGGGAATATAAACAGTAGAAATTAAGTGAAAATCATAAAATATGAGCAACAAAACATCAGCAAACACTAAAAGAAGATCATATGAACACAGCAGGAAAGCATAAATCCAGCAAAAATATACAAAAATGTATTATTCAAAACATGTAAACGAGAGGTGGGTAATAAATTTGAAGAAAGGATCAAAAAAATTAAGAATATTAAATACAAAATAATTTCAAACTGATAATTACCTTGGTAGACAGATTTGACAAGGGACTCGATGTTGCCTTCTTGACGGAAGACGAGAGGCGGAGGGCAGCCGTTAGAATCTGAATCCGACGTAGAATCAATAGAAATTCCGGCGGAATCATAGCCCCTGTACTCCAAACGGCGTAGGCCATTGAAAAGCACTTCCAAAATGTAGCGTCTTTCCCTGTTAACATTAAAATTTACATATGCAAAAATCCCACACATGGTTTTTCCTAATTATTTTCCAAGTTTGCTGAAAGATTTCAGAGAAATTTGTGAATTATGGAGGGCCGATGAGTGGAAAATCCAACACTTTTGACTTTGTATGCGCATCCGCTGTCGGGGATTTGTTTTGATTTGAAATCTTGATGGGACAGGTCAGTTTTGGTGCTATAGTGTTTGACCATGGAGGATCAACTGATTTCAGATTTTTGCATCCAAAGTGAATTTGAGTTGTCACCATCACTTGTTAGTTTAAAAAGTCATTTTTTTTTTTTTAAGTCAATCTATCATCCATTTTAATTGTGGGCTTGGTTGTTTGTTTATTTATTTATTTATTTTTATGACGCATTGTTCATTGAGTATGAAGAGGTGTGAAGGTCATTTGCTTTTGAGGTCAAGCTCTTATTCATTTTAAATTGGGGACTATGGTGCTTCGAGGTATTGTTCATTTAATATGATGGCGGTGTGTAAGTCATTTGTTTCATTGTTAAGGTAGTATCCATTTTAAAAGTAGATGTCTCCGTCTGAATAAATCATGGATTTGATCTTCATCGGTGTGAAATACTATTTTTCTACTGTATAATAAGTTATTGATAATTTTTTTTAAAATGTAGTCGGCTCTTAAAAATTTTTCTTAATGTTATATTGATTTTTATTTTTCATTGATGTAATGATATACGTTTTGAATGTTCTAGTCTTTCTCTTGAGCGAGAGAGAGTAACAATCTAATTCACAATTTAAAATAGAATTTTTTTATTTTTTAATTTTTTTTATTTTTTGGGAGATAGATTGTTATTCTTTACTTAATAGGATGAGAGGTAGGCCAATGCAGCTAATGGTAAGAATTATGATTATTTTATAATTGATACACTTTGTTTACATTGTACAAGAACAATGGGACAATGACTAATTGTTATTTGTTTTTTGTTTTTTTTAAAGAGAAATGATTATATTCAATTAATACATTAATATTCACTATCAAAAAAAAAAAAAGATCAAGAGTGATAAAAAATTATATGACAATATAAATATTATCACTAATAATATGTATTAAGTGACAAGAACTTTCATTTTGTCAATTATTATATGTTTCAGATGATAAAAATTTTTGTATTGCCACTATATAGTTCATTGGTAACAAAAAATAGTATTATAAATTGTCACCCTAGACAATTAGTAACACATTTATAGTGACAATTTAGTGACAATAAAAATTATCACTATAATTTGGTGATAAAATTTTCATTGTCACTATATAGTCATTATACATGTGTCACTAATCGTCAATAATGACATTATAAACATATTATTGTCACTATTTAGTTTGTTAAAATCATTTTTTGTAGCAAAACATAATTCTTTACCACTTTTTCTATCAAATTAGTGATAGTTTTTATATCGTCACTCAATTTTTTTGTCACTCATGCTATATTTTTTTGGAGTGATTAACACTTTAATACATTTTTAAAGAATGAATATATTAACTAAAACAAGAAAACTTCTTCAAATAAAATAACACATGCATTAACTGGACAAGAAAAAATCATCCAAGCTACCATACCATGCGGTTTTAAAAAAAAAAAAAGGGAATCCTCTAAGCCACCATTTAATAGAAATAAAGTCCACATGCCATTGCTGGAAATCAAATTATAACTTCTTCAAAACTAAAGGGTTACGAGGCCTCTACTTTGCCACTATAACAAGACCACACAGATATCATTAAATGTTACACCCTCTAAATGTTGACGGCTGCTAGCAGGGTGGAGGCTTGCATGCCAATTGGACCTCTGGAGGCGACTTAATGCAGTACAAGTAAATTTTGCTTAGTGTTGATATTGTAGCACAAGCTGGGAAACGCACATAGTACGACACAATTGGGGTTACAACTCAGGTTCCTAAGATATGTTGGATAATATTTGTCGGAAATAATAGTTTGTCGGAAATATTAACAGCAATCAAGTATAAATTAACTAAAAATTAAGTCTTACAAGCTATAGAAGACAGTACGATTGTCTAACCTTTTAGTTCCTATACAAGATAGATATTGACCCTTTCTTAATCCCTGTTATTGATAAATACTTTAATTGAGCTCTAACTACTATTTGAAAAATAAATCTCGGGCCAAAATGTTTATCAATTTTATTTTTATTTTTTGATATATCCCTTATGTGATTAATCCACATGCTATTGACTAGGTTAATACAATGATTTTCAATAGTATATTAATGTTTTTATTAGAATCAAATTCTATTGTATTGATGGTTAATTTTTTTAATCCCATATGGACATATATTATTAAGTAGCCAAATTTTTAGATTTTTTTTTTTATGTTATTACGATGATTTGAAGTAGTATATTCAGGGCTTATTTATATTTGGGTGATTGGGTTGGATTTATTATTTTATGTGACCTAGTTCGTTGTTTACTTTAATGCATTCACAATTATATGAGGCTCTTGAAATGGCCCTGATGCAAGATGGAAACTCAAGTATTGTTGATTGTTTATGAAGGCCTTGCGATTGTGATTGGATAAGTTAATATTAAGAAGTATTTAGGAACAATGCTTGAAAATATACTCTCAGTACAAAATTGGTGATTTATATATACTGTTAGATAGGACTGGTTTGCTTCGGGAAATGTGATAATAAAAGTGTCATACGATGACTAATGTGACTATTTTATTTAATTAATATCATGTTTATTATAAACGATTATTTGAAATGTTGAGAAACATTTTTAGAATATAATTATTTCAGTAAATTAAACATTTAAACTAAAAATATATTTCCTAAAATGTCCTTATTTGGATGTTCACTTTTCTTCAATTTTATATCCCAGTTATTTATATGGTTATTCCTTTTTTTTTCCTTGTTTTTTATGTTTCTCTGTCCAAATCATTTTTGTTCTTATTTGAATTTCTTTATTAT
>JACFYI010003523.1:260875-273775 GCA_014898755.1 Handroanthus guayacan | reverse complement strand
AAAAAAAAAATAATTCCCCAAACATTATTGTTCACTGATCAGAATTTGCCATCAAAAGCACTGCTACTGAGTCATGGCTGAGGAAGCCTTAAATTTTCAAGTTCGACTCCAATAACAGATCGAGATTAAAGCTATCATACAACAATCTTGGGCCAACGTAAGAAATTTGTAAGTGGTTGCTTATTCTTCAAATTCTGAAATAGTTCCAGTGGATTCAGCACCTTTTTCAAGGAAATATAGAATAACTTAAATAAATTTGGCTCATGCCCACTTTTCTAAGATCTTTAGCTTCTCGTTGGGTGTGAAAGGTGTCGGCAGCAAATTAAATTGAAGAATTTCAGGCAGCATATGGTTGAATGGATGACAAAAGCAACATGCAACTTGTTCTAGTTGTGTTGCCAACCCGAATACAAGTTAAGCTTTCTAAGTTTCTGAATAAACTCAGAATAATCAGATCCTAAATATCAATAGAAGGAAAAGATAAATTATTTACCCTACCGAGTGAGCTTTCCACTGAAAAATATCAACAGGACCTTCTTGTAGAGAACATCTTTGTTGCTGCATGGCTAGCTGCTCCATCTGTACATTTATTAGTTCATCTGAAATAGCAGACGCATCTAAGGAGCTAGTGGAATCCGTCTGGTGTTGCTTGTGATACTGAATTTGCAGTAACTTCAGCTTATTAATCACTGTCCTCCTTCAACGATTAAAGAGAGGAAAAGTAAATATAATTTTCACTACATGCATAACGTTTCAAGTCGCTCACAAATAAAACGAAGAAGCAGCAGCTACCAATTGGCGAGGATCCTTTAACTGTTTATCCTTTTCCACCTTTCTATCAATTCTAACTAGAATTTATCAATTAACTGTTATGCCGAAATTACACATATTCATCGTTTAAACCCATAGTTGTCATAAATTCCAAACACATTATACTAAATATTTTTAGCTCAAATTAACAAATGTAAACACGAGGGTCGCAATAATGGGGAAGAAATTTTCTTTCTACATGATTTGCATAATAAGTAACTTAAATTTTGAGAAGAAAGAATTACCATGATTTGCACACGGCAGAGCAGCGAATTAGGTGGACGAGGTCTAGAAAAGAGAAAATCATGCACAGAACATCGTTTCCCAAGGCTTCGACTGTAGTAGCAGAACGTCGCCGCTTATTCCCCGGCGGTGGCCGGAGGCCCGCTGAAGCAGCAGCTTCCATAACACTTTCCTTTTATTTTTCTTTGGGTAGATTGAATTGAAAACGTTAAGTAAGAATGCTTTGGGCCCCTCGGCATTTCGATGAGAAATTAGAGGCCCATTTTAATTGAGCCTTTTTCATTGAAGGCCTTCTCGATCTGGACCTCTTAAAAGGGATGAGATTCTCATTCCCAATAGTTTTTCATCCCCTCTTTAAATACATGTTATTAATATTATATTTATTACTAAATATTTTTATAATAAAATATTTAATACAGGTGGCATACATTTAAAGCATATAATAACAGATGAAACATCATTTTGGAATAGGAGATCTCATCCCCCACTTAAAGACATTAAGATAAATGCAGAAATAAAGGCTTGATTCGTTTTCACCGTATGCTATATCTAAAATGTGAAGCCAAAGGTAAATTATTTTAATAGTATGTTTTCATATGTCATGCCTAAAAATATTCTTTAATATTATAATTCACCTTAGTTAACAACCTATAATATAATAATAAAAAGTTATTAATTCACTAATTTATCTCTTTATAGTAAATTATATATATTTATATTAAATATATTGATCATGTCCTAATTATCAGATACACACAAATATAGTTTGCAATATATTTTCATAGACATAAAATTTATAACAATTATTTTGGCAAAATTACATAAATACTTTGCGTGATTTGGAAAATTACAATAGTATCCCCTCCCACTTTGTACTTGTAATTTTCTGAGTGTTTATTTGTAATTTTAAACGAGATCGTTAAATTTTTCGTCAATTAAACAAATAATATGAGATATTACTGTAATTAATTTGTCAAACCACCAAACCTCAGGGGTGTTGAGGTACTTATCCCATTATAGAGGTCTTCTTCTTTATCTAGAGCGTCTTCAAGTTGTATACATATGAGATATCTAATCTCATATACATCCAACTAAGTTATGAACCACGATGACCATAACATTCACTATATAACATCATTATATTTTCATATGTCAATTATTGCAACAAAACAATACGTGGGTCCAAACCTCCCTCGCACCATGCCTCTAGTTTCTAAAGCGAAGTCTTTTTTAAATTTCATGGTAAATTTTGATTCTAACCATTTTGATCAGGATGACAATAAGCTTGCCCACCTTATTGATATAAAATTTATAATTTCATTTGTAGTGCAATGGATTCATATACTGGTAATACGGACATTTTGTCCGTAAGTATTATTTAACAAGCTTGTTCTCTTTTACTCAATAAAGAGAAAACGTAAAATCATTTTGATTTTGATTGAAGTTACAAATGGGAAAGAGCTGTCACACGTTCGATCTCTCAATCAAGGGCAGCCACATGTTAGGCGGCTTGACATAAATTGGAAGCTAATTCGTTCAAATCTATAAATATTGTTTTAAATACGATGTAACCCTTTCTAATTTAATCGAAAGAATTGGATAATTATTATTACAAGATAATAAAAATTAATTTATTGAGATATGGAAGAATTAGGAACAGCTAATTAATTTATTGAGATCTGGAAGAATTAGGAAGCTCTGTTCCAGCAAGAAAATGCATAATAAGTGAAAGAGCTCTAGCAGGTTGGTAACTGGGCACCTGATGCCCTGCCCCTCTAACTGTTGCAAATGTTAGGTTTCCGTCATACACTTGTGTATATCCACCAACCTATATATAAAAATAAATCAATAAATAGAGAAATTCAATCGATTCAATCACTTATTTTTTTATTTAATTTATTAAAAAGAGTTATTTTTGTTCTATTTTTGAAGAGATTGAAAAAAGAAATACTGGGTTCGTTCACATTTTAAAGCGTTTGAGTTAATGTTTGTTTATGTTTTGATTGGTATATAAACACAACATTCGAATTCGAAACAAGGTTTAATTGGTTTTTTTTTTTTTTCTCAAATAATTATGATGCTAAATTAATACATCGATAATCAATCATTATCGAAGAAGAATCTTCAACGTTCTAATTTCTAAGCAACGGTGGAAAAATTTTGAAATCATTTTAGGGAGACAGCTTTGACTATGCATGTCAAATCATTCTTTTCAATTTTGAAATTATTTTTTATGTGACATTCACCTCAAGGAAGAGACAAAAGAGCTAAGGTTCTTCTGTAATTTGAAGTAATTAAGGGGGGCATTTTGGGAACGTAAATCACCCCCAAAAGTTTTTGTGTTGGGAATTGACATGCAAAAATCATTTTTTTTCCTTATATTTAAAGGAGCATAATCTGGGTTTTTCAAAAAGGAAAATAAAAAAATAAGTTTTTTTTTTATTTTTTTATTTTTTTATTTTTTTATTTTTTTATGTAAGAACTTACCTCTCCACCAAGGTACCAAGGGTGCCATGAAATCTTGATGGGAAGTTTCATCTTTTTGATGGAATGCTTCGTTGAAGTAACTGGTATTCTTCCATCTATATCTCCACTGCATTAGTCACCAAAAGGACTTTTTAGTAATTTAGCTCAAATTTTCAATTTTTTGAGGAAAAAATGATTACATTCAATCATACATTAATATTATAGCATTAATAAATTTTACAGATTAAATATATGAATAAAAGTAATATAATTCAAATATTCTAAACTACCATATCGACAGACAAATACTACCATAAAGATAGACAAACACCCACAAGCTACAAGTAAGACTCGAACCTTGCACCTCTACCATTAAAAGGCGAAGACGGTTCACTTTATCTAAAGAACGGTAGCAAATACATATATATTAATCTAATTCTGTACGCACATATTGATGTGATACATGCGCACGAGCATATAATTTGAGGTCATCAAAACTATGATAGAGATTCTAATAGCCTATAATGAAGAAAAAAGTCATCTCGAATGAATTTGGCCTAGGTCAAATTGATTATAATGCAATTCAATTAAAACTTAATCGCACATTTATAGTGTACCGATACACACACGAGGCAACGCAGATAGGGCAACATAAAATACTCGAATATTTATGACCCTTGTATAAATATTTAATTAATAACAACATTAAACAAATAAGCTTATAATTCATGATACCATGTTGGACACATGTCCAGTACGAAACGAAAACTATTTTTAAAGCGTCAGTGCATTATAAATAATATGTAGGATTCATATTTTAAATGAAATGTGAAAAGTAATATTAAACTTGTCATGTAATAATTTAATTAAACTAAATAATAGTGTGAATTAAAAACTTTCCGATTATACGAGGATATGTGATTAATTACCTAAATATCCAAATTCGTATTCCATTGGCCATGAACTCTTTGAGAAGAGGAATGACAGTCGCTGGGCTATCTTCCCAGTTCATGATTACTTCACTGCAATTTTCAAAAGGAAATATTTTTAGCTAATTTTTCATATAATAATAATAATAATAATAATAATAATAATAATAATAATAATTTTTCCTAAATTGGTAAATATACAAAAATTGGATTACAATAATCAAGATAAGCTTATAACCTGCATGGCTGCCAAGCATAGGGAATTTTAGTAACATTTGCATGGAGTGCTTTTTGAACCTCAGGCCTATTTAAGTATGCATACACATAAAAATCACCGCAAGGATCAACGTTCATACCCTGCATCACGAAATTAAATGGGATTTATTTTTGTTAATCAATTTTTTATTATATAAAATATTTAATAAAAATATTACTTACCAACGTCTTTTTGGGCTTATCTGTGAGGGAAGAATTAGAGCACAATGGAGCATAAATGTTATAAATATCTAAATGATTAATGTTTCTGCCGACGTCTTCGCGAGCTTCATTGCATTTTTCTGATTGTTTTGTGGCGTTTGGGGAGAAATCACAGTACTTCATAATTTGTTCTGTAGTCTCATCAGAAACCAAAGCGTGGCTTCCAAAATATTCATACATCCCTTTCACGTCGCTCTCATCGTCAATCACAGCATTTCCAATCTACATTGTATTGGAGGGAAAAAAACAAAGAAGAAGGCATTAGGTGTGCATAGGTTCATGTATTTGATTACGTAGAGATAGGAGTGTGAACAGTGACGACTCTAAAATTTTAATTTAGTGGGATCCCTTCAAAATGCTATTATATAATAAAAATTATTTAAAGAAATTATCTCTACCGAAAAAAGTATAGTGAATTAGCATATTGAGACATACATTATGTTAAAATAATTGAAAATATTCAAGAATTAGTATATTGAGACATATATTATGTTAAAATAATTAAAAATATTCACATATTTAATAATTTAAAAAACTATGAAAAGATGAACAAAAGATTCACTAAAATATTATTAAATCAATAAAAATGTAAAATTTTTCACTAAAATAACTTGAGTTTGGCAAATTGGTTAAAATCTGAAAGCACGAGTTGTGGATATAATGGTTTGGTTTGATATATAGAAGAAAATAAAAAGAGCTGAATTAAAGGCCTCAAACATCAAATTATAGTATCAATTGACTATTCACATTCCAAACTTTTCATGTTCTACAATCCAAAACTTTTATTTAGTGATTTACTGCCAATTTGACATTAGGATTTCACAAAGATATATTTTATAATCCAATATTTTAATACATATATATATTATAACATAAAAAAGAAAAAAGAAAAATTTCAGTGGGGTCATGGGACCCCACTAGTTCCAATGTGGCGTCGCCATTGAGCGTGAATGAGTCAAACTCAAAAAACATGAGGACAAGTCGACCCAACTCATTAATTCACGAGACAACTTAACTTAGCTTACTCCCCTACTTTATAATATTAAAATATGAATTTTTACTTGAATAACATTTTTGACCCACTAAGCACGCGTGCAAAATGGATCGCATCACATTACTAGATTCAAAATTCAATATTGCTCAATTTTAATTATGCCCAAATTTTTAATAGCACTAACTTACATGAAGACATGTAAAGAAAGAAATAACTTGGGCCACACATCGTGGCTGAGGTTGGAATGGGGTAATCTTGTTGGTATACAAGGTGGGATGACCAAGCAATGGACAAACCGGAATGGATGTGTAATGGTCTTATATTACAATAATTGTATCATGTAGACATCCACTTATCTAGGAATATATGTGACACCAAATTTATATATACAAATATAGTTTTAATTGATATATTCTCTTTATTTTTTAATAAAAATAAAATTCTTTAACTTTCTATTTAGAATAACGCAAGTCATAGTTAACGACAAACATAATAATAAATCAGAATAAACATAAGTTTTAAGGCATTTTTTCCACCAAAAGACAAACAATAATATATAGAACTAGCATTCAACGCATATTCAAAGCATGTACATAAAATAATCAATATATGTTCGATATATACTAAAGTATATATAATGTAGACTTAAGTTAATACAAATATATGCATCATCTAATATCAAGGGGTAAAACTTAGTGGGTTATGGTTTATGATCAGATTGTGAGTAATTATTAGGATGCGTTAATGTTAGGGATATTTAGGGCATAACATATGAAAACACGCCTCCAAAACTTAAAAATTTCACACTGTACATATAATATATATTATTAGAGTATGATAGTTGAATCACAAGCCATTACATACATGGGTGTGTGTGTTAAAAATAATGCCCAAATTTCACTTTAAAGAATATGAAAACTTCATTCTTGCACATGTCAATATTGTCCAAGTGTATAACTTGGACCCATGAGAATAATTGAGGCTTGGCCCAAAAATCACTTGTGTGGTGGAGTAGTGATCCCCATCATGCTTGCACTCCAATTCAAATAATTTCCCCATGTTCATCAAAAGTGCAAAATTTCCACTCATTACATGAAGGACCAAAGTTCGAAAGTGCATAAAAGTAAAGGGAACTTACAATGATTCCTTTGAGATTGATAATGGTCTTGTTTGCCTTCAAATTGTAATAGAGAATTGTATGCGCCAATTGAGGCACATAATGACCAGCATAACTTTCTCCAGAAATGTAAAAATCTCTATTCTTATATTCTGGAAATCTTTCTAACCAGTTTAACAAGAAAGCATAGTTGTCTCTAGCTGTCTTTCTATCTCCACCATTTCTAAAATCATCCGTTGTGTTTGAATATGAGAATCCAACCCCCGCAGGAGACTCCAAAAATAGCATGTTTGCAGCTGAAAACAACAAATCTCAAGACATGAGTAAAGTAAAAACGAGAACATGAATTATAGAGTGAAATGAACGAGATTATAGACCATGATTCCATGTGAATTTATTCTTGTAGAGTGTTTTTCCATCACTATGAACCCGGAAAGGTCCCAACTCCTGCATTGCTCCAAAAGCAAGGGAAGAACAGCCAGGTCCTGTTCAAGATTCAAGAATTGCCCATTGGTGATTATACATCATGATTAAGTAATTAGTGAAGATTAAGAAACTAATCCTATGTGACAATATGAATTTATTATTGCATCAAGAAATAATTATAAAATGTGGGACTTGTCCAAACATTAATCATTATGGAACAGTTATAAATGAAAGTAATTAACCTGTCTACATCAAGAAAAATTTCAGACAACATATGAATTGTTCACTATAAACTATCACTATTTTATTAATTTTTCAAAAATATTGGTCTTTTCTTGAAGGAAATATGCTTTATTAAAAGGGCGTTAGATGCAACAGGCCAGGGATAAGGGTCAACAAATGGGGTTTCCAAGAAAATGAAATAGTACCAATAATCATTTTATTATTCTCAAAATAAGCCAATTTTCTAATGCAGAAAAAGAAGACTAAAAACAGAACCAAACTTTTGAAATATACACTTTACTGCATTGGCGTCCTAAAGCAGAGTAACCATTTTTTTCAAATGTTTATTTTCTTGGAATTATATAAAAAAAGGTATAAAAATGATCATAACTTTATTTGAAAACATCCAAAAGTATTCAAAATTCAAGTGGGCTTTTTCCATTAGGATAATGATGGGCAAAATAGAATGAAATGATAAATTTATCCTATATAATTAAAAATAAGACTGAAATGACCAATTTACCCCTAATACTAATGCAAAATTCCTAAATATTTTAAGATCCATGCTTTTTATTATAGGTCAAAGTTGTACTCGATTTAATCCGAACGACCCATTCAAATTTGATCCAATGATGAGATCACGCAAATGGAATAAATGATGCCAACTAAATCATGTAACACTATAACTATACCGAACCAGAATAAGAGAAATATACATATTTGATAAACTTTGTTCTCAAAACAGGTAAAAACCAACTTAAACACCAGGCTGATTTCACTCGGCAACCCCAACATTACTTCTTTGACCCAATGGACCGATCCAACCAGCTCATCGAACCACCCCGAATTCAAAAAAATACAAAAGCAATATTACCACAATGGACATGAAAACAAAAGAATCATCCAACACAAACCAAAAGAATTCAAGAAACCAATACCTCCATTAAGCCAAAGAAGAAGAGGCGAAGTCTTCTCAGACTTCTGAGCTTCCACAAAGTAATAGTAAAAAGCTTTACCAGAAGTATGATTAACAGTAACATATCCACCATACTGCTTAAATTTAACCTCTGGTTGGCCTGGCAATCTCACAATTCTGTCATTCTCTTTAAGCCCTTCTTGTGGATGAACTTTTACTCCATGAAAATGATGACTTCCATTGAAATGGCTTCTGTCAATTCCTGTATTGTTCTTTAATTTTTCTTTGTATATATGAGAAAGAGCTTCAATTTGCTTTTTTGCAGTTGTTTGTGTTATAAAACATGACAAAAGTAGCGTGGAGAAGATGACAAAAGTTGCTTTATTTTCCATGTTTTTGAGGGAGAAAGAAGAGAATGAGAATTGGATCAAATAGTTCTGCAAGTATATATAGGGATAATTACCTCACACATCCGGCGTAGTTACCAAAACACCCCTTAAGATTTGAATAGTTACTCTTATACTCTCTACTATTTGTTCAACTGGCAGAAAACTTAACGGAGCCTGTGTAATATTACAATTACCCCTTTGAACAAATTGACTAAGATCTAAATTTTCCGTTAATTAACTAACGGTAGGAAGCGTTATGGTAACCACCCTAATCTCAATGGGTGTTTTGGTAATTATATCAAACTTCAAAAGTTACTAAGGTAATTATAATATATATATATATATATATATATAACACTTTGTCTATATGTGTAAAGTCTCAACAAACTTTGAAACTTTTTTGGGATTGGTTGGATTATTGGGCAACGGGAGAGTGACAAGTCAGCAATCAAGGGAGAAAATGGTCATTTAGTATGAGATGTAATTATATGCATGCTGATAATTATGAGAAAAATTCCTTGCTAAAGAACGTGGTATAACATGACAGAATGTGGGTATATTTTTAAGTGAATATGTTATACATGCATTTGATGCACCCAAATGTTACAAATTATGCCTTGGCATGTTACTTTACAATATAACAAGGAAATGGCCATATTTATGGGTTTGTATGGAATATTTGCATATATTTTAGTATTTTTATATTTTTTATTTAATTGATATTTTATTTTATAATATTTTAGTTTGTAAATACAAGCCATGTGTATGAAATTCTGAATCGAATGGGCGATTGAATTGGTATTCTAGTTCAGTCAGCAACTGATTTACAGGGTGTTTGGCTATACTTATTGAAAGATCTTGTGAGATTCTTATTTTTATTTTTTATTTTTTATTTTTTTTGAGCTTATAAGATAAAATGCATGATATGTTTTATTTTAAACATTACAAGTTGCTCAAAAATTTGGGTAAAATAAGATCTTATAATTTTGAAGATGTTACTAATGACTCAACATGATTAAAATTGATGGAGCATACTAAGATTTTAAAAACAAGTTAAGAACTCTTACTTTTTTCATAAAGAGTTTAGAAGATCTTATCATTTTGTTTTAAGAATTTATAAACTTTTTCAGAAAATATTTACAAAATACGTCAAAAACATCTTTTAAACTCTCAAATTTAAAAAGATACTTCGAAGAACTAATAAGCTCACACAAACACCATCCGACTTTGTACTATTCCACGCTTTTCACATACTCGATTTATCGCATAAACTCTTTGCAATTTAACCTAATCTTTTCATTCTAAAATAATTTAAAAACAATTTCATATTTTGGGTTAGTAATTTAAAGTAATTTCAATGTCTCAAATTAATAATTAACATAATTGGTGGGATTAATTGATGCTCAATGATTGATAGATCACAATTAAGTGACCCATTTTAAGTAGACCCTTAAGTCAACCTCAAGCATGTGCCACATTGATATAAATATTGTGTGAATGCATGTGTGGACTAGACTCTTCTTACATTATTTGATTTGAGGACTGATTTGTAATGTACCATAAAAATGCTACATTCCAGAAGGGTGTCATTCTCCTTGTCTAACAAATACATGCATAGAAAAATGCTCATGGAATTTTCTTGGAAATTAATTCCCTTAGTTTTTGAAATTGATATTTTTAGATTTCGGGTAGTTTTTTTATATACTATAAATGAATTTGCTATTGGCAAATTCACTTTATGAAAGTATGATAACGTCTCAAGAAGTCTACATCAAATTATTTATCATTGTCTATAATGCATCGATATTTCAAAAATTAACATCAAATGTCATTTCACATAATTTTGGCATGTGTCCATTACTAGAAAAATGGGGATTTCTAATGAAAATTATGACGGATATTTAGAAATATCCATCAAAATTTTAATTTCCAATAGAATTCTTGACGATAATTTTTTGTTGGAAAAATGCTCGTCGGGTGTTTGGCTATGTTTATTTGAAGATTTTATTAGCCCTTACATTTTATACTATATATGTTTTGTAAGCTTATAAGATGCTAATTCTTATTTTAAACTAAGTTATTAAAGTGTTTGGATAAATAAAGTTTCTTAGGTTATAAGATGTTAGTGATGACAATTTTGTAGATAATATATTGTTAAAATTAAAGGAGCATGGAGCTTATGTGATCATAACATCTTATTTTGAAAGTTTATAGGTTTTCTTTAAAAAAAAAAATAATAATATCACCAAACACTTTGAAACGTCTTATTAAAAATTTCACAAAAATTTCCGTATTTTTATGTTCATATCATAGCATGTCCATACCATTATATTAGTATATGCACATGCAATATTTCACATATATATTAAATTTTCTATGTAACTCATTAGGTGTAGGCTTATAGCCACACCAAACATAGATAGAGAAAAAAAAAAGACATTTATTTTTTTCCCATATTTCTCCAAACAACCAAACCCATAAAATTAAATGAGAAAATAAGATGTTATGGATTAATGAAAAGTATAAAGTAACACAAAATAATGGAATGAATGATGAGATATTATTACAGTGTTTGGTGGTCCATTAGACCAACAGGGCAAAAGTAGGCAAAAAGAATAGTAGAATACTATGAGGAGCTTTGAGGGCTGGCTTTTTCTAAAAAGGAATCTTGAGCTTGTTTAAACAAAAAGGCCAAACAAAAGGATATTATCTTTTTAGTTGTTTTGATACTAAGAAATTTGTTAGGATTCTTTGGAGAAAGTTGATTATTTTTCCCAACCAACACTAAATTTTAGAATGGGGTCAATAATCAAGATTAATCAAGTAGCAATTAATTTATAAGTGTTGATTATGGACAATCATTGGTTGTAATTATAGATAATTACACATGCATTCATGTGATTATGTTCGCTTTGTTTGATGTGATTTGAGTTTGAACGGTTAATCGAAAAGATAAGAGACGTTTTGTCGATTAATTAATTATTGATAGTAAAATTCTTTTTCCCAAGGGATCATTACATAAAGTTGTATGTGGTTTGAGAAACTATAATAACACACAATGCAATTAGTTTAATTGACAAAAAATTTAGCAAAATCTGTGCAACATTACAATTAGACCATATAGTAATTATTCCTTTTTCTTGTAATTTAAAGGAAGGAAAAATACTAGCAACTTTTAGACAGGAACCAACCAGTGCAAGCATCAGCTGCATCGATATAGCACCAACGAGGACATAGCATAGTTCACAATTGGCCATGACTCAGTCAAAGAGCTCACAGCCAGCAAATGTATGCATAAATACACAAAAGAAATTCAAGTCTAGGACGTAACAAGGATACAATTGTGTGTAGGATACATTCATAAATCAGGACAACCCTAAAACTATATAAAAGAAACTTAAAAAATCTTAATTGTTATATTTACATATATAATTAGCCGGCAAATATAATAATACATCCAATCATATTTCCTTCACAATCTTAAATTATTATATTTTGCTAGTTAAGCTTTGCTTTATTGACAGTTCATTGAGTAGTTTTTGGTAGTCATAGTTGGTGGGCGGTCCAATTTCTTCCTTTTTATTTATTTATTTATTTATTTATTCATTTATTTTGGGAGAGAAAAAAACAAAAGTAAGAGGACTAATTTACAAAACAAACAATTCTAGCTGAGCCCATAATCCAAAAGGATGCTCATAGACATGTCCATCATAATGGGAAATGGAGAAAAATTAAAATCCCTTTACAACTAACATATATATATATATAATAATAATATGTGTGTGTATCTTTGATCCTTTCATACAAGAAGCCAATGTACACAACAAACTATTAGTTGTGTGGACGACTTTGATGTTGAGTTGTATGTTAGGTTTTGCTTGGATGAAGGAATCTTTACTTGAGTAATTATC
>JACFYI010003523.1:237843-260689 GCA_014898755.1 Handroanthus guayacan | reverse complement strand
AGGAAAGAAAGAAAGAAAATTCGAGAGAAGAATTTCAAATGATTTTATAAGTTGATTTAAAAGCGAAAATATTACTTCCAAACAAAAGAAAATATCTAAAATTAAATTTAAAATCAAACAATATTTTTTCAAAGCCTTTACAAAAAGGGCAGTAAACTTGACTTCAAAAGCCATAGTCCTTTAGATGAAGTGACACTGTCTTTTCATTTTCATGCGGATTGGGTCCCTTATTTCAAATTTATATTTTATCTCCTATTTTATGCATTAAATACATACCATGTATATTGTATTTATTCCTAAATATTTTTATAAGAAAATATTTAATATACATGGCATATAATTAAAGCATAAAATAGGAAATGAAATACTATTTTAGAATAGGAGATGCAATCCAATTTTCATGAGGGAGATTCAAATTCGAGTCCCACCGATAGTGTGTGGATGTTCATCTACTATATAATAATATTGTTTGCCGAACTGTAATTTAGAGTATTTAAATCATATTTAGTTTAAGTATTTGATGTTTAAAATCTATTTATATAATGGTATTTATATATTATTGAATGTTATCGTTTCTCTAAAAAAAATTAATTGACTCCAAAGAGAAATCTTTTGCCTCCCAATTTTCATCTATTTAATTTTCTTAATTGGTCTAGTTCGGATTTGATTGAAATTCACACTCTATTTGAATTCATTATTATGATTTTTCCTAAGAGAATAAATAAATAATGTAATTTTCTGGATACCTGAAGGTCTGGGCCAAGTAATATTGATTAGTTGGCAAAATTGGCATGAGTTGTTACCACATCTGCATAATTGAATCCCCTTACAAATTTTAGTATATTTGCGACAATGTATGGGTCCCATTTCCATTTGAGAATTGACATGTGTCGTGGGCCCCACACGAGAATGAAATCATCACTTACATCATTACATAATAAATGCCAATCACAAAATTACATTAAATATTCTAGTCGAGGAATATTTTCAAAAATTTTCATCGTACGTACAAAAATGAAATAATACGTGGATACAATGGAATCCTTACATTCAGCAATGTGCAACCTAATTGTCACCGGCACCATATGTGAAGACGACAATATGTTATCTTTTCAAAAAAATTTCATTATCAGAAATGACAATACCTAATGTTGTCTTATATTAAAAATTTGAAATTCACAAAATAGATTTTCCTTACCTTTTGTCCAAAGGCGCTCTTTCAGACAAAATTCTTAATTGAATTTATGTCGGTGATGAAACATTGTCTCGATAGTATGAATCTCCATATTTGACAATGAATTTAGTTCATCATCAAGGCCTTGGACGGTTCCATTGAAATATGGGCAAAGGAAAAAATTGGGACAAAAAATGAAAAAATATTTACGTAGTGTTTCTTTTTTTAATTTTTAAATGAAGCTCGTAATATTATTGAATGGGCCAAACTGATAATGACTAAAAGCCCCAATGTTGCAGAGTTTTGAAACCCAAAATGAAGCCCATAAATTTATTTGGGCCTCTAGCAGTTAAGTTTTAACGTGGGACTTTGAGTCCAAGTGATACTATGAGCTCCAGGTCTAAAGTTCTAATTTAATAAATTATTATAATTAATTAATTAATTTTAATTTAAAAATATAATATTGTATATTATATTGTAATATTTATATCATAGCATATTATAATACATATATATTAATATAGTAATATATAAATTAATAATACAAAATTTAGTTAAAAATATAAATTAATAAACCAAAAATTATTTAAAATATCTACATGTTCCCGAGCTGCTTTCTGAACCGCAAACCTAGTTATAAGCAGCTTGAGCTCTATTTAGCTCTTGCTTTGTTTCATCCTTGCCCTTCTTGAACCCAGCTCATTTTGAATCTTTTATTTCTGTTCATGTTTCGTTTCTTATTTTATTGTGCCGATACTTGTTAAATTTATGACATCCACGATCTTGTATTTTTATAAGTAAAAACTTAATATATTTGATATATATTTAAGACAAGAAATATAATATGAAATTTCATTTCAGGAACATCTATCCATTAGAGTTTCTCTCCCATTGCATCCGCTATACACTTACATGCATCTCGTGTCATGATATATTTTTTAAAAAGAGTTTAGAAGATCCTAACATCTTATTTTGAAAGCTAATAAGATCTTTTTGAAAAATTTTACCAAACACTTTATGTCATCTTATAAGCTCTTAGACGTCTTATAAGATGTTATGAGGAGCTTATAAGCTCACCCAGGGTGGTTGGCTAAGCTTATTTAAAACATCTTATAAGTTCTTACATTTTATAAGATGTAAGATTTTATTTTAAAAATAAGTTGTTAAAGTGTTTGGATAAAATACGACCTTTTAGCTTACAATTTTGTAATTAACATGATTAAAATTGAGATCCATTTGAAGATCTTAAAAATAAGTTAAGATCTCCTTAATTTTCTAAAAAGAACTTATGAGCTCTTAATATCTTATTTTGATAGGTAATAAGATCTTTTTTAAAAAATTTTACCAAATATTTTATGACATCTTATAAGTTCTTAAACATCTTATAAGATGTTTTCAAGAGCTCATAAGCTCACCCAAATGCCCTCTTAATCTAATGGTTAATATGTCCCATCATTAACTATAGATTTAACTCTATTTAAATTATAATATCTAGATTTAAGCATCATCAGATTAAGAAAAACTTCCAGACTTTCCTAATTTCTTATAAACTTGGAATCAAGATGAAATTCTTCTTTCTTCATAATATTCAATTTTACTCCGATTTTCCTATATATCATTCTTATACAAGAAATATATTTTTACTCCAATTTACCATCAATTCTTTATCTCCATGTGAGGAAATTCAAATTGCAATAACTTCTCATTTTTCTTGTCATTGTTATTATAATGAGTGAAAAAAATAAATAAACTAAAATAACGTATGGTACGCAAGCTTCTTCTCAACGTTTTTTGTTTTTTGTTTTGTTTTTTTTTTGTTCAAATTAATTTTTATTTATTTATTTATTTTGGAAAACAAGCTTCTTCTATACTTCTTCCTCGACATTACGTGCAAAGGAAGCACCACAGTCCGCAGCACCCCATTGGTCACCAAGTACGCGTGTGGTGTTGTAAGACATGCACACGCAAAGAAAACTATATTTTGACCACCTTTATTTTATTGGTTGACCACTTTTAATTTCATACACGTATTGTAGGGATAATTACCTCTACATCCCCGAGTTTGACATAATTATAAAAATATTCAATGATATTTAGATAATTAATATTATACTTCCTATCATTAATTTAGTTAATACATAATTACAATTATGCACCTAAGTTGATGTATAATTATAATTATATCTTTTTCTTCAGGGAGTCTACTTGTCGTGTTTTGTGATTTTCGGGGAGTATAATAGTATTAATTTATTAATTAAACTAATAGTAGGGGAATGTAATGATAATTATCCAAATTTTAGGTTATTTTAGTAATTATATTAAACTTCAAGGATGCAAAAGTAATTATTGCTATATTAATCACGTTTTTCTCTCTTTCTTTTGCTTCAATCCATCACAAGTTTTTTCCCCACTTGACATTAAACAAAGCTTATCCAAACCAACAAGAACACACCTTCTTTTGGTCAACTTATTCAAAAAAACACAACTTGTAAGCTTCCACAACCATATATAATAGCACCATACACACAAAAAAGATCCAAAACTCATTCAAACCTTCACCCTTTTCCCCTGATTTCTGTTTGCAAATGGTACTTTTTCTCCAAAAGAAACTTAGCCTATACACAAAATCCCCCTCCAAGCTGGATAATCACCACAAGAATTACGAACCCTTATCGACTTCTCTACATAATTTTCGGTACAAAATATCAAATTTCCTCGGCCAAATCTTGCTAAAACCAAGGAAAGAATCCGAATCCATCTCCATAAAATGGCTTCAAAATTGTTTTAAGCTGATGGATATCACCAACAACGCTTTTTTTAAGCTGGTTGTGGAAATAGACTACCCCATGAGCCAGTGGGGCGAGAAAGCTATGGAGGAGTATCTAAGCTACAGCTTAAACTTACTTGACATGCTTAACTTGGTTACCTCTTCCATTTCCCATCTAAACCAAGCCAAGATTTCCGTTTCTCATGCTGTAAACTTGAGGAAAACATCACCAACGTATTCGACTTCTCCAGCTTATAAGTACCTAAAGAAGATCCCGACAATAAATCTTGACAAGGATATAAAAGTAAAATCGTCAAGTGGGATAGAAGAAAGACATATTTCTGATAAGAAAGAACATGTAATTCTCCAAGCTTTGATGGTGTTAAAGAAAATCGGATTTTTGGCGCTCAGTTTTGTTCTGTCTAGTTTGTGTAGCGACGTAAAACCATACATGGAAGTTAGAAATGCTTTTCCAGGTGGGTTTGATGATCCGCTTATTAAAGTCGTCGATTTGAGATTTTGCCAAGAGATTATGACAATCCAGGACGAGATTGAAGAGATGAGAGAGGTAAATCGTGTTTTCGCGGATATATTTTCCAGAAGATGTGATAAAGCCGTCGAGGAATTGGAAGGAAGATTGGAGGTGCTGGAGAAATCAATCCAAGGGATAGAGAAGGAAGTGAATAAGCTGTTTTATGAAGTTATAGCTACTAGAAATAAGTTGCTTGGTAACATCTCCTTCATTGGAAAGAATTTTTAGGCTAAAGCTAGTTTAGTTGTTAGTTGTTAGTGGAAGTAGATTATTGTGTTGTTGTGATTTGGAAAAGTTATCTTAAAATGTGTATATCAATTTTATATGTGATGGTGGAATATTATTAGTTATATAGTTTCATTATATCCAATATCTCATAATTAAAAGGTTTATATCCAATATCTCATAATTAAAAGGTTATGAATTGAGTTCGATTTTCACTTTTGTGTGTGGATAATTTTTCTATTAAATAGTAGCTTTATTTGAGATTTTTTTTCTCCTGAATAGTAATTTTACATGAAGATTTCCATCCTTCTTCCTACTAAATAGTAGTAGCCCTATTTGAATTTTTTTTTTTCACTGAATAATAGTTTTATATAAAGATTCTTGTTATTAATTATTAATAAATTGATAATAATGCATTAATGTGTGCATTGAATGTATTAGTTACTGCTGCAGCAATTGTTTCAGAAAAAAAAAAAGAAAAGAAAAGAATTGAATGTGTTAGTTATTTTTTCAAAAAAAAAAAAAATTATATGGCACCTTAATCTGTGATTGTCACATGGCACAATTGATCGACTCAAAGTATTGGTTGACATATATGGCATATAATGAAATAAACTCTAAATTATAAAATGAAAATATAATGATATCATAAGACGGAAAAAAATGTTGTAATAATGTATCCTCTACAATTAATGTATCAAGAAACTTAAATAATTAAGATACTGATAATTCTTTTTAAGACAAAATCCTAATCAAATGAAAAAGATCCATATCATGAAATGTCCCATGGGTCTTCGTGACTCGCAAGTTTAGCATATTTGGCGAATATATCTTTTTAAGACAAAATTCTCATCAAATGTAAAAAAGTCCATATCACCAAATGTCCCATGAGTTTTCGTAACTCACAAGTTTAGGGTCTTGAATAGTCATAGAACAGTACTCTTATTTATAACCGCAAACTATGTCCAATATTACTCCTAATGGCATTAGAAAATCTACATACAAAATAAAATCCTAATTTTAATCAAATTTTTCTAAGAATTAATAATTCTAGTCAAACTATAAAAAAAATAAATAAATAATTGTTTGTTGGTGTAATTTCTATCAACACTTTTGTTGGTATAATAAAAACAATATTCCCAACCATTTAATGGGAAAATTTAGCACTTTTGAGGCCAAAACGAGTAAACTAGGCCATTGTGACATTTTTGGTCCTCTCTCTATATATAATAGTAGATCAATAATAATTCTTGATTCTTGATAGGTTATAAAAACCTTTAAAAACCTTAACCTATTTATGATCAGAAATACAGGCCTATATATGATAATAATTCTCAGGAAATCAAGAAAGAAAAGAAAAAAGAAGAAAAAAAAAAAAAGGGAAAAAGAAGCTACACCTCCATTGTCTCAGTTATCTAAAGGTGATACAGGTGAAAAGGAAAATATGCCTCAAGAAAGTCCGAACAAACTATTATGGATTAACTTCTCTTGGTACTATAGCTTAGGAAAAGATGATCGCCTTACCGGAGGCGAATTTGAGTCTCGGAGGTGCTGGAATGAGTTTCACCGTCAGATGTCTTCCTTTTCCGACAAATCCCACATGGGAGCCTGGACAAGATAAATTGCAAGAAAATAACAAATTTGAGATACCCGCGGAAAGTTTGATTGGTGAAATCTCATCTTGATGCGTTGAGGTCTTAATTGTTAGTCATAAAAGTATATCTTGCAAGAGGGAGGATGTTTGACAGAAACGATGGTTAACCGGGCAAATAATATGGGGTAATGACACTTCGCCACCTCAAATACATTTTCAGATGAAATATGCAACCAAAAGGTGCCCTTAAGTGGACTTGTATACTTCCTGGAAACTAGCATGTAACTCTCACATGGTTCTCTAGACGAAATATGCAATCAAAGAATTAGATATAATGTTTACGTGCCTTGTCGAAAGCCAAAAGGCATTCTTGTTATTATTCCCTCCTTTTGTTTGAAATTCATTCAAGAAATGTACTTTCGAGCGAGAACAGTGAAAAGTAGTGAAGACATCATTCGGTAAGATACATAAAAGCCATATGCTAGTCCTCTGGCTGCGTAAGTGCTTTATTTGTGGATGTAATATATAAAACTTATAAATTTGATGGAGTGACGTGCCATTTACCCACAAACACATACGAGTAGAGAAAAATAATTGATCCAAAGAAGAAATGACAGAAATTTAAGGAAAAGAAATTACCCCAATTGCAGGGTTGTGTCCGAGTCTTCATCCGCAAGTCCACCATTGCATGCTGTTTCGGGACTTCCAGAAACTTCCTTGACGGAAGGGTTCTTCGCTGTTGCATGATGCTCAATGGAAAGTGGAGTGGGATGACAGGTCGGTGGGAAAAACCCCTGAAGCTCCTCAACCTACATTTCACGTTGAGTCGAGATACGGTTTTCAGGAATATGTCATGAAAGAGAGCCAATAAAGCAAAGGACAGATTATTCATGACACAAAATGAAGACTTGGTTTGCCTGTCTGCGTAAGGTTTCATTTTCCAGCACTGCCCGTTGTTCCTGAAATTAATGGCAAAGAGGAAGACTGTTTACACGAGGAAAAGAAATGTACTGCTGCAACTTTTACAACTGTCCTAGCCAAAATTTGCATCGTTGACATATTTTGCTAGGCACATTCCCAAATTTAATCTCCCAAAATAAAATGTTCGGATATCATATACTCTTTTAGAAAAAGAGTATCTTACTATTTTCAATCTTAATTGTTACATGCTCTTTTGATTTTGGGATCTTAACATCCCCTGAGTTTTGACATGATTACCGAAACATTTCCTAAGGTTTGTATAAGTACAGTACATATGTCAGTTCAACTTACGAATAATTATAATTATAACCCCCTAAAAATTTTAAAACATTACAAATAGAACCCCTAGACAATGGCATGTAATTGTAATTACGCATCAACTGTGATTGCAATCATGCGTGTGATGAACTAACAGCAGGGACGTAGTAATAATTATCTAAACCTTAGGAAGTGTCTTGATAATTAAGTCAAACCTTGAGGGGTGTAGATGTAATTATCCCTTTGATTTTAAGCCATTTTAGTTACAAAATTATCGTTACTAACATCTTATAACCAAACACTTCGACAACTTAGTTTTAAAATAAGATATAACATGAAACGTGTTATAAGACGCAGAAACTTATAAAATGTCTCCACTAAGTAGGTCCACTCTAATTTATTTGACCATTAAATAAAACAAATTCCATACCTGCATTCTAGATTGAGCTAGTTGCTGCATCAATACCTGCTCCTGCTAATTTAGAAAATTATTATACAGAACCAAAAATATCTTTAACAACATTATGTATTAAAAATTAATCGATCACTATAATAATTTAACATAAATGCTAAACCTTTCTCTCCTTTATGCAAAAAAGCCCCTCGTTTAGTTGTTGTTCAAGAGCACGCAATTCTGTTAAGCCCAAACCCGTGAAGTCTTTA
This sequence comes from Handroanthus guayacan, assembly GCA_014898755.1. Classification (NCBI taxonomy): domain Eukaryota; kingdom Viridiplantae; phylum Streptophyta; class Magnoliopsida; order Lamiales; family Bignoniaceae; genus Handroanthus; species Handroanthus guayacan. The sequence goes on along the minus strand of JACFYI010003523.1, from coordinate 252,495 downwards.
CCCAACAATTGCCTGCCCATCACGTCGACTGAGGAAATAAAATAGATATTCCAAGCAAATTCATTATGAAATTCAGTTTTGTTTAGAAATCATACATCTGCTTTAGTTTGAGCTTTTCTATCTCCTCTTTGAGAAAATCCGTTTCCTTCGACTGCTGCTTCTGGTTAAACAAAAGAGGAAGTTAAAGACAACCAACTCATAAACCTCAATTTCTCAAAACGAAAAAAGTTATAGCAATGAAAATAATTGATCCACAAAGAACCAACCAAGAAATGGCCACATAAACAAAGGCATCAAATTTGTCAAGAAAACATATCACTCTTCGAAAAATAAGTAATCTTGTATCAAGTAGTAAAAGCATTACAAAAGTTTCTCCGCTGTAGTGAGACAAGTATGCGTATTTATTTAAACAAAACTACTCTTATCTTCAATTACTTTTTGATAAGCTCTCTGATTTTCAATAAGAATATAAAATTCTTTCAATAGTCCATAGCCTTTTTTTTTTTTTTTTTTTGAATTTCAATAGTCCATAGTTAAGTTAAACAATATCAACCTAAAAGTTGGCTCGATCATCTACAAGATTTATCGATAGACACAAAGCAAACGGTGAGCAAGACTACAGCAATAATATGCAGGTAATCCGAAAGTAGCCTACCTCTGGCTTCTGCTCCTCTTCTGCGGGAACCTGTGTGGTATCCATGCATTTCTTGTATCTCGAAAGTATTTTCTTCATGCTGCTACTGTAGACAAAACTTTAATTATATAAGTTATAGCTTAGAAGAGTAAGGGATTTGAGTTCAATGCATACAAGAATCTTTAAGTCACATAAAGTAAACTGGATAAAATCTTCGTATTCTTGAGAATTATTATCAAAGTAAAAAAAAAAAGATATGGAGGAAGAAAAGATCAGATCAAATCAACTATGGATCACAAGAAGCATGACACATAAAAACGTCTCATTCTTGGGTTGATCTCTCTAAGTCAACATCTAGCAAAACCTTGAACCACACTACAATTTTCTTTACCAATCCAAATAGCCATGAAAACTGCGATTGTTAAACAGAATCTCAATATACTAAGGAAATCAACAGGATACATCACTGTTAGTAATAGCTATAGCATCCCATGTTGAAAATGTAAACTCGGGGACTTCTTTTAAAATTCTTTAGAAAGAACGACGAACTTATCATCCTTAGTCACTTAACAAAGCTAAGATGATCGCACTAAGTGAACATCAACCAGGAAATCAACTGGATACATCACCGTTAGTACTAGCTATAGCATCCCATGTTGAAAATGTAAACTTGGGGACTTCTTTTAAAATTCTTTAGAAAGAACGACGAACTTATCATCCTTAGTCACTTAACAAAGCTAAGATGATTGGACCAAGCGAACGTCAACCAGAAAGTAGAAGTGATTTAATAGGGTATCACTTTGATAATTTCCTTTATAACTTGCCAAATTTCTTTACAAGCTTAACACACGAAAAATCATGTTAACGTGATTTATATCACTTTCGGACTCAATAAACATTTTGACAAAGAGAAATTCAGTTTTTGGAATCAAAAGTAACATGATTTATATTTTTTGTTTCAAGATTCGAAGATACAGAAAGAAAAAGGCATTACTACAATCAATTAACAAGCAAAGCATCATCTAATACACCGTGATTTATCCATTTTTGAGTTGAAAAGTAACAAATTTACGCAAAAATAGCAGAAAAGCTGCAAGAAAGTTGACGAGGTTTGACTTACAAAAATTATACTGCTGAAACTTTACAAGCAACAAGACAAGAAACAGGGCAATAAAATAACCTTGGGATTTATGCACAAATTGGAGTAAAAGACTTGATTATATTAAAATAATATATTTTCTATAAAGTAATATAAAAATAAAAGTTTATTATTCATATAGCATAAATTAACAACTGGCATAAAAGAGAGATTTCCTAAAGTCCTCCTCCAAAAAAATTAAATAAAAAAATTCAATTTAATATCAGAAAAATCATAAAATCCAACATGCAAAGATTAAAACCACTAAATCAAGACAAATAATCACATAAACCAAATCCATAAAAACCACTTAAATCAATCCATCACAACCCTGCAATTAAAATTGAAAAGAACAGAAACAGAGCAAAATAACACATGCAAGCACATAACCAAATCGCCAAAATCGAACAAAAACGAATCCCAAAAACCAAAATCGAAAATCAAAAAGGAAAGTAGAGCATGCAGACCCACCCAACACTGGCAAAATCAAAGAGCTTCCCAGTGCTTGAAAAGATAATAACAGCAACTTCAGCATCGCACAGAACAGCCAGTTCATGAGCCTTCTTAAACAGCCCCGTCCGCCTCTTCGAAAAAGTTACTTGCCTGCTATTCGCATTCTCGATCTTCTTTATTTCGATCTTTCCCCTACCCATTTTACCCCAAAATCACTAATAAAAAAAACCCAGAAAAACCCACAATTCTTTGCCTCTGTTTTAATCTCTTTTAGTACAAAAACAGAAAAAAAATCAAAGAGAAAGAAAAGGGAAGTTGCCAAATAAGGAAGAGAAAGAATACAGAGAGGCGTTGAGGAAGAAAGAGAGAGAGCAAGGGGTATTTATAAAAAGCCCACAAATGGCATTGAAACGGCAAATTTCTATGCATGGCCCTATTCCTATTGTTGTTCTATACAATGCATGACTCTGCTTCTCTCTATAGTTGCCACATTAAGCTCGGACTCTTGCTTTTATTGGGTTTTAGTGGGTCCCACTTTCCACTTTTTAGGTTTCTTTTCATATTTTCTTCATATATACATGCAGGATTTAGACCAAGAAATTACTATATACATAGAGGAAATCAAAACTCTGTCCAGATTTGGTAAAATCTTGGAGGGTGAATGTGAAGAAAAAGGAAGGAAATATATATGAGTGTGTAGAGTTGGAAAGGAAAGGGTGTCTTTTTTGGTAGTTTCGATTTGACCCCCACTTTTGAGGATTTTTGGTTTGGAGTCTCCTATGATGGGTCTTAGTAAGTCTATGGTAAGTTTTTATTTTTTATTTTAAATATTTATTTGGTTTTAAGATATATATTTATATTTATAATTTTATACTATATATAAACGTCATGCCAATTTTGATGCGTTTTTAAATGGTATTTCTAAAATACCTCTCACTAAATTTTAAAGTTGGTGCTTAATGTGTAAATTACTATTATTGTATAGCTCACAACCTATTATTAATAAATAAGCACATCATAATTTTTAAAAAAATTATTTATTTTTTTGAGTGTACCAAAATTACCAATTATTTACAAAGTATAGAATTTTATGGTAACTATTCTGATATTTCGTTTGGTGTGTATCTATACTATATATAAAGTGTGAATGTCAAATATAGCTATTTTAATAGTATGTTTCATGTGACATGCCTAAAGTAACTCTTAATATCAATTTATTTTAATAATCACTCATAATACATTAAAATTTCTTTAACTTACTGGTTTATTTATTTATATTAAGCTATGTATATTTCTATTAAATATATTGATCATATTATAATTATTAAATATACACAAATAAAACCTGTATCAAATTTTACTATTTATGAAATACATATAAATTATTTTATACACACATCGTATGTGTAGTGAATGTTTGTATTAAATAATATGGGCATCCTTCTAAACACATTAATTAGGATTTCTAATATTTTTAAAAATTTCAACAATCATTAAAGGATTTTTTTTGAATTAATCCTTGTTGTCACATTAAATAGGATCTCTAATATTTTTAATAATTCCGACAACCTTTAGTTGAGACTTTGTTTGGTTTGTATTACTTTATTAGATATGATTGTTTAAGGATTCACTTCTCAACAAATAGTCCAATTTAACGATTTTAAATTTTGAAAACACTATCATGATATACTAATTGGGGTAAGATTCTCAACAAAAATAAATAATATAAAAAAGAATAAAGGTATAGTCTCATTGTCGCACATTTATTTGACAACATAGAAGGAGAAAAAGTATTTTAGAATAAGATATTACTTGCAAAATAAATTCAAGATAAATCTTTTAATTTAAGGATTGTTAAAATTTTATGGGATGAAATTCTATGAGGAATATTGAATATGGTATTTATGAAATACCTTTCGACCTTTTTTTTTTTTGGGTAATCTTATATGTGTGATGGCATTAAAATGTATGGCTATAATTAAATTTAAAATAAGGTTTAAAAACTCCAATTAACAACAATCTATTTTTCGTTTGAGTTCGACTCCCACTCATGTGTGAATTTGCTTTTTTACGTGTGATAGTTTTAGAGGCATTTTTGTTGTAATTTGGCATTAAAAATAATTGAAGTTTTGGTCCAATTACATGAATTGAAAGTTGTTGATGTTATTTATCATTGAACGGATGCCAAATTTTAGGTGGAATCTATGTATAACTATGTGTGCAAATTGTGGGGAAAGAAGAGCAAAAGACAAGTATTTGGTTTGTCCCATATTATTTAGAGACAAAGAGGTTTACACCTTCATATGGTATAAAAGCCTTATGGACGAGTTGAAGAGTTGAAGACTCGCCTACATTGTTTTATAACAAAATGTGAACTTGTATATATGTAAGCCATTAAAAATTTTTACTCAGGGGGTTCACAAGGGTTGCGCCCCAACCAGGCTCTAGCTTGGGCTCAATTAATGACACAAGCCGTTGGTGTTAAGGCCCAAAACGTTAATTTCCCAATGCTCTTAAGGCCTAAAAGTCTGTAATTATACTGATTTCCACAGTTCCACTTGAACCCAACAAAACGTGCGATAACTCGAAACATATTTGTCAAAACCTTCAGGCCGAAAATTTTAATCAGACATTAATTTGAAATTTAAAATTTTTAAACAAATAACTTTTGATGAATCTATCTAATTACAAGTAGTCGTAATCTTGAATAGGCAAGTAGATCAAATACAACCTTAAGCAATTTGATCCATTAAATATTTAATTTGAATTTTTAATAATATTCTTCTTGATTAGAAACCCTTAAATAGAAAGAAATATTAATGCCATACAATTAATAAATAAAAATTTATATTTTTGAAGTGTTTTGTTTGCTAATTGTATTTTTTCTTCTAAATATTGTAAAATAATCTTCCATTTTTCCTAGTTTGGATTTTTACATAAAGACATCATAGTTAAGGACAGTAAGTTCATAGAAATATTGAGAACTTCCCTATTACTTAGGCCAACTTTTTATTGGAATTTAATTAGCCAACTTATTATAATATTAACATAGATCCCTATAAATTTTCAAATGGAATTTAATTATCAAAATCATAATAATATCATAGATCCTATAAAATTTCGAGTGAAATTTGATTCTCAAAATCAATAAAATATCTTGATTTGATCCGATTCTAACCCGTTAACAACCCTAATTATACGTCCCATCAAAACTTTTCCGCCACTCCCTCTATGAGAAGCAACACCAAGAACGGTAACACAAGCTAACATCTTGTGCATGGTCTACACATGTTAAAACAACAAAAAATTCAACCCGCAGCACTAACATACGTATAATGACAATCTATAAATTATAAAAGTATAACCTCTACCACTATTAAACTATACTGTGACAAAATAAAATTATTGTTACTTACAAAATATACTCGATGACAAAATAAAAGTCATCCACGTTTGATTTTTGTCGCAACATTTTGTAGTGAGTCAAAATACAAGTCATGTGTAGTGTTTCCCACGAGGAGCAAAACGCATAGCATTAGTTTAGTCAAAAGGGGAATAGAAATGGCTAATTGAGGAAGACAATTTGTAACATGCATAATTTTACAAATGCATGCGTGCACGCGCACGCGCACACACACACAAAGATGCACACGATTTCTTATCCTCATACTTCATGGTTATGTTTGGAACAAGAAATCTAGTCAAGGAAACAAGAAGGAAAAGGCATATATAGTTAGTTCTTTGAAGCGTTCTAACCCCACAAAGAAGAAGAACCCAACTATTTTCCTTCCTGAAATCCTAGATCCAAACATGGGATACATCTACAACCAAGGGGAAAGAAAAACTGTATCCAAAACAATACATTTTGCAGAGGAAATCCAAGATCAAAGTTCGGGCATACATATGAATCACAATTTAGAAGCCACCATTAAGATGATCTACTTGAACTCATACATTTGTTTCTATGTTTAAAGAAAGAAACGGGTTGATTATTCGAAACATAGTACAAATCGATAACAGATATATTTCAGCAATGTAAATAGTTAATCCCTATATTCACTGTTTGCCACCAGTTTGGTGAAGTTTCTAAGTTCGTATTCTATGATCAGCAAACAATTTCCCATTGTCAAAGTCTAGACCAATCTTTCCTCTTGTTCAGAACTAAACTGCCATAAAATTCCTGTTGATCGGTTTAAAGTGAATTAGTACGTTCGACATGCTTCAGTTATCAATAAGGATAATTACGTCAACACCCCCCAAAATTTGGCATGTTATTTAAACATTCCTAAAGTTTTGTACAAATAACATCCTTACTGCCAACTTTTATTTCTTTGGTTTCAATTCCAAGGTTTTCATTTTGGTGTTTCAAGATTTGCAGAGGAAAGCATGGCCAGGTTCTGTGAAATTATTAATGGAAATCACATAAGTGATTACAACTGCAGGATTGCTTGTTCCAGCATAGGCTACACATCTGGTATTTGTGAATTTCATCGGATCATGGGTTGGCTTGAGATATCACGATAACACACACGGAATATTTTTTTTTTTTTTTGGGGCTAGTTACTACCTGAAAATTTAACGAAGCTTGTGTGATATTACAATTATAGCCCTCTGAAAACTTCAGCATATTAGATTAACAATGGTCTAACTGTAATTTTCAGTCATATACTAGATTTTCAGGTGGTTTAATTGTACAAGTTGTGTTAAGTTGTCCGTCAATTGAACTAACAGCATGAGCTAAAAATAGGAGGCGTTATTGTGGTCTCCCAATCATAGGGGATGTTTATGTAATTAGACCAAATCTGAGAGGGCATTGAGGTAATTATCACCTTGATAATATCAGTGTGCAAAAAAAAAGCAAAAATAGGAAAAGCTGCATACCATATTGTACTTGTTATCTCTCCATTGCATTTTCTGTCAAAGAATTTGCAGATTTGTCGCTGAGATCAATGGGGTCGTCGATCTTTTTACAAACGTATATAAAATGAGAATCTGGATCTTCCAAAACATAATCAGCAGGGAGTAGACCTTTCTCTGTTAAAGGAACAGGCTCCAAGTGCGACTTCAAAGGAGTGGATCCAGCAGGTCTTTGGAATCCAGGTCTAGCTGCAAATCGAAAGGGATAAGAACATCGGTTTACAAAGCAATCTCTATTTTCATCAATTAACTGCAAGTTATATCTCAGCAAAATCCCAATCTCGTGACACAAAATAGATTTTGCCCTCATAATAAGAATGATATATTTAGTTTCACTTAAAAAAAAAAAGAAAGCAAAGACTGATAAATGTAAAGTACATCTTGAAATCTAAATCAAGTGAAGAAACTTGTACGCTGGAGGAAACTTCACGTACGTATGATGTACAGTTCGATTTTCCAATTGTAAACTTGTTGATTTATATGGGGCATACGCACAGTAGGATCACCATATGTTATCTGCAAATAGCCAAGGCGGGAGAGTCAACTTTAGATCACAACTTGACGTCAAGAATGAAAATCAGAACATGAGGCATAAATTTACCAACATATAAACTCCGCCAGGTTTAAGAAGCCTACAAGTGGAAAGTAATGAAAGCATGTTACTGGCTGGATGAAGCATGCAAAGATATAAATTAATCTAATCAACAATAAACATCAAGATGATATATTGTTATAAAGTTTGTGAGCAGCGTCGAGAAGTCTTTGAATCCTAGAACCTGCTCACTTCCCCCAACATTTGAGAAGCACTGAGTGGAGCATCAGTACCACACTTCAGAGCCAGGATCACATAAAGAAAAGGAGAGAAGAAGAGAATGTGTTAGAAATTTAAATAAAGAAAAGATGAACAGAAGGAAGACAAATATATATAACTCACCATCAAAGAGTCGAGAGTCCCTATCATGCAGATGAACAGGTCGTGCAAATATATGAAAGGCCAAAAGCATTATGACCGAATCACAAGAAGACAGAAAATTCAAAATGCAGATAGGAATAAGACATCCACTTACCTTTATCGATGATGCTATCAAATGAATCATCGGGGAAGAAACCCATATCTCTAACATCCATTTGCATGTCTGGAAAACTTTGTAAGGATGTCTAGATACAAATGTTTCGATACTTTTCAACCGAAAAAGTAAAGAAATAAACGTCATCCACTTGGGAGGTTCAATTCTCTTATAATGAATCAACTAAAAAACTTCTCAAAGAGAAATATACAAAAGCATTTGATGTTGCCTAACTTCAAGAGTTCGTAATGATCCCTTGACCATTGAATAACTATAAACTTTAGTACTCATTTTTGCAAGGATACACTTCAATTGAGGTACGTCCTCATGCTTCTTTCTCATCATCTCAATAGCCACAGATGATATGTCGATGTTCATTATTTCTTCAAAGCCATCTTTAACCATGTCTTCCGAGATAACTAGCAAGTAAGTCATGTTTTATCTTTTAGAGATGTTATTGAACACAAACTATTTTCACACTCACACATGTATGCACAAAACAAAAAATTTGTAAAATAGAAACATTAACAGCTGTCAAGAAGTTGAAGAAGAACAATTACCATATGTCATGTATGTGAAACATAGGTAATCATGAGTTCAATAAATAATGGATATTTCGCATAGGTAGGACAATAGTACTTATAGGTAAGGTACACACATGTACTTCTTCTCCAAGAAACGGATACAGGAAAAGAACATTAAAGGGAGGGAAAATTTTACACCACAATATAAGCCGCATTGACTTGACTATCGCAGAGTTTTTGTTGGGGACTACTACAACAACTTTAACTGTGTTTTTCTAAAATTCAAGTTAGATTCTAATGCCCAATATGAAGTGTGGAAACCCTTTAACTGGTTACAGCCAAGCTACTAGACAACCTTGCATCAGTTGGCAACATTAACTTAAGATCACCTAATTAGTCTAGTATAAAGTCCACAGATGCTGTGACAGAAAACCCACAGTACATGCCTCCATCACTACCATGACATCTAACATCTCAACAACCAACTACTAGATGTAGGATAGAATTAGTGTTTAAAGTACACAAGATGACGACATCTTGAGCAAAAGAGTTGCTTGACGTACAAGCAAACAACGCTCCCCACCATCCTATCCCCTACCCGACCTATCTTAGCAGTTTTCCCAAGCAACTATTCCAAAAGAAGTGGCCCCACGAGGTAGAGGTAAGCTAAGTAGAGGACTAGATAACTCGATTAACAAACTAACTTAGACGAGGTTCAAATCAAAATCCCTTAAAGGACTAAAAGTGCAAAAAGATTATGGACACTTTCAATTGATCTTATCACTCGCCATATTCCCCCAGGCCAACCCTATTCAGAGCATACCTTCAGAAATATTAGCAAATAGGTCAAACAACTATGTAAGAAGATTGATGAGCTCAAACGAAAAAATGCACTAGGATCCGTCCTACAATAAATAGACTTTTCTTTTAGCTCCAAGATTATAGCATAAGTCACTTCCTCCACATTCCCAATGACTGACCTCCTGAAGTACAATGGGAATTTAAATTCCCAAAAACACAAGACATGTTTTAAGCACATCATTTAGCTTTATGGTTAGAGAGTTGATGGATGCTATCAACTTCTGGGCGCTTATAACCACCTTATATGGAAAAGCTCAATAATGGTTCACTTTATGACCCATAGAGATATTGGCCTCTTACGACCATCTGTGTTAAAATTCTCTTACCGTTTTGCAAGCAAAAAAATGATCAAGAGGTCTAGCACATACATTTTGACAATCAGATGATGAAATCTTAACAACCTTCATGAACGAGTCTGAAATGAGATGTTGGAGACCTTAATATCCATATGATGATCAGCATTGTAATTCATGTATTGACGAAAGTCTATTCCCCTTAGCATTTGCAAGGGGAATACCCCCCCTCCAAAAAGAAAAAGGCACTTGACAAAAGTGAATGCAGAATAGGTATAAAATCGAAGTGTCTAGAATATCAACAGAGACCATAAACTAACAAAGATCGATAGTAAAACATTCCACTATTACAGTTTATTAGCCACCATAAGAGCTTGGGAAATATGGGTATTGCTCGCACAAACATGCTTCGATAGCTAAAGAGAATTAGCAAAACTCCAAAAAGAAGCCTCTAATAAATGGTGTTGTTTTCACTGGGATGTAAGCCATGGTACTAACTAAGCATGCCTCAAAAAGAGATGCTTGAGGAGCTTGTTAAAGATGCCTAAAAAGCCCATGAGTCGCAATATATCATCTCCACTGAAAACCTCGATCTCGCAGTAAGTTGCTGATAAGCAGATGGAGTGTCTCTCATGGAAAAAGGTTATAGAGACAACAATGCTATCCTTAGTGAGAAGCTAAATTAAATGATAACCTCCTCAAATAAAAGGTCATAAGCACAATTGCAATAGGGCCCTCAAGTGGCTCCCATTTGCGTAATACTTCACCCAGCATAGCACTTAGCTACTTTTAACTGGTTATTGGATTTGATACCATATGTCAAACTCTAGGCCTAGGAGCCCATGGATACGATGATTGCTCGTAAACCCACCGTGTACATCCTTAACTTGAGCTGTAAACAATCTACTCAAAGGGGATATTCAATAGTTACAAAGTGGTTCTTCAGTCAAAGCTTATAAAGTGGTGACCTCTTCTACTTACTCTATATGGAATAGGGTATCACAGATAGCAGGATGCATAGCATAGCACTACCGTTGTACCAAACATACTCAACCCACTTATACTACCATTATAAAACCCCTTTTGCAAACTAGAATGGTTTACACAATCAATATATTCTCCAGAGCACTTAGGATTCAGGCATTCATATTACAAACTATCTTGTCTTAACGATCCCTCACAATTTTCGAGCTTCTTTGTAACTTTCAGTTTACAAGGTAGAACCTCCTTCATAAATAGAGAGATTATTGGTAGGTTGTACTATTGTTTCAACTTTCAACTAAATGAAGCATTATTGGTGGGTTGTACTGTTGTTTCAACTCCAAATCATAATCTTTTTGACAACTCACTGTTCTCTGACAATTCTTCCAGGAATACCCATTCAAACTATATAACTCATCATATGCACCAGACAAATCATAAAACAGAAACAAACAACAACGGGTGTCTATTCAAGGATAATGATCTAAGACAACTAATGTTCCATATAGGGAAGTTTTTTCAGTTTAATCCCATATCTTTCAACAGCCATAACATAAACATGGACAACAAGACTCCAATAACATCCCAAAGCCAAACACAAAGTCGGTCATAGAACCAAATTCAAACTAAAAATCCAGAAGGAAAGTTACCCGCATTTCCACAGCCAACCATGAGTACCCGCGAGCTGGGGGAGATGTATTTTCGAATAAAAGGTCGTAAAGCTGAATAACGCTGGTACCAATCGAAGGAACCGCAGTTCGCTTCTTGTACATAACGGGCATCCCAGTAGAGGGCGTCGCCGTAGTTGTAGGTGTTGCAGGCCGACACGTCCCTGAACATGGTGGCGGCTGGCGGTGCGACGGACGGGGCGGTGGTTTGAGGTTCTCTCGGTATCGGTGGTGGGTATGGAATTCAGTTGAGGAACTTTTTTGAGTGCAAGTGAAGTCTACGCCTTTTCTTGTTTCTGGATGGATGCATTGTCGGGGGGAGGAATTGTACAAATATTGGTGCGTGAGGTACTGTTTGGAAGAGTTTTGATTCTTTTGAACGTTGACAGTTTACTGTTTACTGTTTATGACTTGGGCCGGATGTGGCGATCTGGATTGGGCTGCGTTTTGGACCATTGGGCTTTTACAAAATTGATCTGGATTTTTTGGGCCACCAGTGATGTTGGCCCTATTGAAGGTCTGCCTAGAAACTAGACCACTATCAAGGGATTTAATGTGTAAATTGTAAGTTGCCAACCCCTTTTGGTTAATAATATTGGAACTTTAAAAAATATTTTCATTGTGGTGTGTTTTAATGTGGTATTTTAAAATGTTATTTTTATTATTGGGGAATGATAATTTTAGGTTTTATATTATTATCTAACGTATGCGTATTATTAAATGCACACGAATGGAGTGTGTCCTACTATCCTAATATATTATTAATTTTAAGAAATATATATTCAATGACAAATCTTGTAATTATGAATATTGGTATCTAAACTTGTCCTCACATGAATTCTTATTTTATTAATAATAATTTCATTTTTTGGTTGTTAAATTTTGAATATAGATTAAGCTAATAATTTCCAAATAATTTGTCAATTAAGCAATATACAATCAAGTGGAACATACATGAATCGTTGAGTCTAGTGGCGCGGGCCTGTAACACTAGTAGGGGCGATGTCCCTTGATCGAAAGTAGTTTATGCTACATTCTAGCCCTAAATTGGGGGTAGGTTTGAGGCCGCGGGAGTACCCAAATTAATTTGGGAATGATCCCCTACCCCTTAAATTAATGAAAAAAAAAAAGTGGAACATATATGAAGTAGTCAAATATTTCTTCTGATATTTTCCTTTTTTTTTTTTGGGCCCTAGTACAATTAGGCTATCCTATCGATCCGTGAAATTAGGAACCCCTCACTTTGAAAAAGAGCTTACAAAATTTTCTCGTATTTTATTTTTTAAAACTAATCAAGTATTTTTTGGAAAAATCATATAAATTCTTAAATATCTCATAAGATTTAAAAAATAAAAAATAAAAAAATTATAAACTCAACCAAACGTCCTTCGAGTTTTATATTCTTTTTAACTTGCTATAAATAAATTATAGTTTCAATTTCACCTGAGTCATTAGTTGAGCCAAGTGGAATCATGCATGCCTGACGCAGAGGTACCACTTCCCTGCACACGCAGTGCACCAACACCACGCGTCGCCATCGCCATTCCTCCGCCGCCACACCGCCGCAGCTCATAAATGCATAACCGAATCTAGGGTTCCCTGCTAACTAGTAATCTCCACTTGCTAATTTCACCCGTAGCCTTCCACGCGACGCCTAATTGAAGCAGATTACCGCCAAAAATGCAGGAAGAGAGGAAAATTGGACGGGAAAATGCTCCTCTATTGGCACTGAACCATGTCTCGAGAGTTTGCAGATCTGTGGAGGAATCGGTTAAGTTTTACACGGACGTATTAGGTTTCGTATTGATTGAACGGCCGGAGTCTTTTGATTTCGGCGGCGCGTGGCTGTTCAACTACGGCGTCAGTATTCATTTAGTGCATTGCAAGGATGAGGAGAAGTTGCCGTCGGATAAGGACCGTTTGGATCCGATGGATAATCATATTTCCTTTCAGGTTTGTATTTGAATCTTCAATCTTCATTTCAATTTAATCCAAAATTTGAAATCAAATGGGAATATTGGGAAAATAATACCTGCACTTTTGGTTCTCTAAAGATATGCGGAAAAAATAAAATAAAATAAAACCTTTGATTTTAACTTTATGTTGCCACATCGTATCACAACTTTAAGAAAAGATAAGAATTAGTCATGAGTTGGATTCTTACTGACGTGTGGGCTTTTGTTCTATTACATGGTAAATTTGTTCTTTGATTTTTCTACATTATAACAGTAGGATATATATTGTCTAGAGTTTTTTATATGATATTTAATGATTATTAAGATATAACACTAATTGAAAGTATTCATTTAAAAAAAAAAAAGGAAAAAGGTAAGAATCATCACTTTGCCTTAAGTTAGTTTTCTATAGGGCATATGACTATGAAATAATATACACATCTATTCTAAAAAGTCATATGAAAAAAAAAAAACCGAAAATTCACTTGGAAGTGATATGCAGTTATAATTAGATATTATATTTGAAAATTCATTTTGTCTTACGTATATGTTTTCTTGAAATATTCTATTTTTATATTAGTTTCTGGATAACATGCTAAAATTAATAAATTTGAAAGAATGAAGTACCATCTGTCCCATCAACTATATGAACACATTTATAAATATTGTATGTTGTGTGATTAGTGTGAAAGTATGGAAGCGATGGAGAAAAAGTTGAAGGATCACAACATAAAATACATAAAGAGAACAGTGGGAGAAGAGGAAGGGGCGCCGATCGATCAATTGTTCTTCAAGGATCCGGATGGATTCATGATCGAGATTTGTAACTGCGAGAGCTTAAAGCTCGTGCCGCAGCGCAGTATAGGGCGGATAAAACTTCCATATGATAAGCACAATCCGCCGATTGAGTTGCCTGAGCGTAGAAATTTGGCTTAGAGATCTAGGCGACGACAACTACCACCGTTGCCTTTTGTTTTCTTGAAGGGAAAAGAGAAAAAGAAGAAGAAGAAAGAAGCTAACATCTCATGTACACAGTTTGTTTCCTTTTTTTCCCCTTCCTGGGTTTGGAATATTGTTGAATCGATTTTACAATTGGAGGAAATTATGGATTCGAGTTTAGAGTCAACTTGGAGGTTTTTTTTTTTTTTTTTTTTTTTTTTT
>JACFYI010003523.1:198546-230247 GCA_014898755.1 Handroanthus guayacan | reverse complement strand
CCCAAAGATAAAAAGGGGTAAGTAAAAGAAAACATTCCTCCCCCATGGTGTCAGCCCAATAAATTGGGAATTGGGAATATATTATAGTTTGTCAACAAAAATTCTAAAATATCTGTATGGCTCTAGATTTTATTTATTTAAAAATAGTATTTATTTTTATTCATTGAAAAATATTTATTTATTAAAAAATGTTTATTTCTTTAAAAATATTTATTAACTCATAAATATATTATTTACAAAGGATTAATTACATTTCATTACCCTAGGAGATTATGATAAAATTACCAACCACTATTCTTGTGGTTTAAAAATTACAAATTAAACTCTCATAAATTTATAAAATTATTAAATCATCCATTTCGTTATGTTTTTTGACAGAAAATGACAGAGGTTGTAAAGTTTATGGGGATTTGGTACTTTTGTTAATTTATGCGGATTGAGTTATAATTTTTAAACTACTAAAGTAGTAATTGATAATTTCATAAGATCCGCGGATAGTGAAATGTAATTAACCCTATTATGAGTAATTTTATTTAAAACAATATTATAATTAAAGGGTAATTTAGTCATTAAAATATTTCTATTCGATTTCTGTCAATCATTATTCATTACCAAATCATATAAGGGAATGATAATATCATTTCTTTTTCATTCCTTGTGTGTATAGCATATCAATCTTATGAAAGTAATAATTACGTCATTCATTTCTCATTTTTATTCTATCACGTCGTTAAGAAGTAAATGTAATATTGTTGGATGGAAGAATTATTGAAATAAAATAAAAATGATAAATTATAAGTATAGATTTTAAGAAATTTTATGATCTTGTTGTTTTAAGAAGTAATTTTAAGAGGATGTCATATCAAAATTAAAACTATTAACTCTTATTCATACAAAAAATACTAGTCCATCTTCCATCATAAGAAAAGAAATAATTTGTGACAATTTATTGAGTAATAATCATACTAATCGGCTCAGGATAACAACCCTACGGTCGTTCAGTTTATTTATTGATATGAGAATCACTCAACCATGGGGTCCACACTTGGATAGAAACTATTATAGAATGAACACTTATGATTAGATGGAGTTGCTACAGTGTGTGCTTATGGCTATTATGGTTGTGATATTTATAGAAATTTGCCTGACAAGCCCTATGACAAGATGTTTAGGTGGCATAATTTTCATCTTCCAGATGCCCCACTCTAACGACTGAGATCCTCCGGGTCCCCGTATCGGGTCTAACCCGACCCCGTTAAGCAAGTTCTATGGGCTCTTTCTTATTGGGCCACTACAGCTTGAGCCTCTTTTTCATTCAATTTAATATCTTCATTGCCCATTTGGGCTTCCTTTTCCCTGAGCCCTATTTTATCCCAATCACATACAAAATTATCGCTAAGTATATATATTAATTAAGCAACAAAAAATTATGTCTTGTCACACAATTTTCACGCATTTAATAATAACAAAAATCATGCCTAAATTATCACTTTTAACCATTAATATAAAAATTAACTCAGTGATTCATATCATGAACCCGAAAAAAAAAAGGAATCTTCATCATCTAAAGATAGAAATTTGTGCATATTGATTTTTAGAAATTATGAATATAAGTGAATCAAAATGCAAAATATGATCTAGAATAACAAATATAAGATAACCAATTAGAGTCAAATATATGTATTTATATTATTCTAATTTATACTTAATCTCTCAAAAAAAAAATTTACTTAATTACATGATTAATTTAAAAATGATATCATGGATTATATATGAATTTTCATTTATGAACAAATCCTAATTATTATTTTAAGTTATATCCAACTAATTAAATTCAAAAATCAAGATATTAATACATAGTAATTTATTTAGTTAAATTATTATTATTATTTTTTTTAAGTCTGAAACTCATTTAATGCTTTCATATATGAGATATTTAAAACAAAATTACTTTTTGAAAAAATGAAAAAACGTAAATACCTATTATTAAATGTATTTAGAAGCAACAAACAATAACTTTTTTCCAGAAATATAAAATAAAAGAAATTAATAAGAATCTGAACAATAAGACTGTATGAACTGGCCGGAACCTGTGAAGCAGTAAACATTTCCCCTTCCTATATAGCAAGACGAGAGGGTGTAGATTTCTAAATTTTGATTGATTTAGTGGATTTTGTGATGGCGTGGTGTATAAAGGGTGTAAACAGATCGGCGTCGGTGGCGTTCGCGCCTGAAGGCGCGTACATGGCAGCGGGGACGATGGCGGGGGCGGTGGATCTGCAGTTCAGCTCCTCCGCTAATCTGGATATATTCGAGCTCGATTTTGCGTCGGACGATCGGCAGTTGGTGTTAGCAGGCTCTACACCGAGTTCGGAGCGCTTCAATCGGCTTTCCTGGGGAAAAGGCCCGGCGAATTCTGAGGAGTATTCGCTTGGCCTCATTGCCGGTGGCATGGTTGATGGAAATATTGGGCTGTGGAATCCTAAGGCTCTGATCGGGTGAGTTTAATTTCGTGGAATTATTTTTGAGGTTCCGTTGGTGTTGTTTTCGGATGATAGGATAATTTTTCTCTCTTCAATGTGTTTGAATGTCCCTGCATTTTATGAATAAATGATGGGCGTTACCTTTTTTTGAGTTAGAACATCCGAATTGGATATGCAAATTTTGAGAAATTGTACATATACAACTGAACTGTGTCTCTGATCAGAGTTCTCTTCTTTGTGGTTTTTGTTTCATTCAAGGAAGTTGAATGCCGGAAACTTAGAATTTTGATAATTGATTTTGTTCTTATTCAAGTGACAAATGTTCTGTATATATTCGTACGATTGTGGTTCACTTGATTACCGTGATCTTTACTAGGCATTTTTCAAGTGATAAAGATTTGAAGTACTTTTAATCAATTTGCATTCAACCATTTTACTGTATGCAATATTAGGTTTAAGAAGCCTGTGATTTGTCTTCCATTCACTATGTTTTTATTTATTTATTTATTTATTTTTGCCCATCTTTATATATGGTTGTTGGTTTCTTTCTGGATACTATTTTAGTTGTCCACCCTCGTTTGACAGGAAAAATGCTGCATGACTACCATGAATGTGGAAAACTGCTTTTCATCAGTTTCTATTTTGGGGTCCCTGACTTGTTCAACTCTTGTAATCCTTAATGCAAGTATGGTCTTTCATGGCAAAAAGCCTCAGTCATAATTACCAATGAACAGTGTAGTTTCAATATGTGTTCAAAATGAAGTGATATTGTTTTTATCTGACAGTTTAGTAATCGTAGCTCACTATTAATTTGTTTCTTCATGATCATCAAAATAGCCAACTCGGTCAACTCCCACTAATATTTATGGTTAACAGGGAATTTCTGATTTGGCTGGTGTTAATTAATTTTTCTTTAAGTATTATTCCCTATGTCTGAAACTCGTAGGGATAAATTTGACGAAGTGTTAGAAGAGAGTCTGAAAAGTGCAAGTTTTGTATACTTTTACATTTATACCGTACAAGTTGTGGTTGAGAATTTGTAATGTGAGAGGGAAATCTTTTGGAAAAACACTGTTTTAGGAAATAGAGGCTTATTTTGGATGTTTCAAACAAGAAATGAGAGGAAACAAATTTGGGATTGAGAATATTATATTTTGTCTGTAACAGGTTTTATAGATACTGCCCTTGGTATAAAGCATGTTGTATTGATCTGAAACAAATTGAATTGAGAAGAATCACTTGTATTCTGCAGTTAATGGTAGAGGACTCTCATATTCTTATGTCATTCTTCTTCTTCTTCTTTTTCCCTAGTAAAAAAAAAAAAAAAAAACTAGAATTTATGGTTTGTGCAACTTGGGGAATACATACATATGCACAGAGAGGAAAATGGACTAATAGTGGACAAGGATACACAGAGTGCTTGCTACACTCATATCTAATGCTAATCTTTGAAACAAATCTAGTGATGCTAATCTGTAAGTCTTAAATTTGTGACAGTACAAACTACTAAGAAATGATCACTTCAAATTTATTTGACTTCAGAAGGCTCAGTTTTCATTGCAGCTTATTACTGCTGCTGCTTCCAATTTTTCTCAATACATTTATTGACTATTAATAGTGTTATGATATTTACATTCTCAGTTCTGACGCACATAAAAAGGGCTCTGATACAAGTGAGAATGCTTCTCTTGGGAATCTTTCAAGGCACAAAGGGCCTGTAAGTTTGTGCTCATTTATTCCATTTTTATATCCCATCGGGTTTTTTTTTTTTAATTATAATTTTAATTGTGTGACTGATCATGGGCTGGTCGGTTTATCATATACTACTCAGGTTCATGGCTTAGAGTTTAATTCTCTTTCTCCATACCTTCTTGCTTCTGGAGCTGACGAAGGTGATATTTGTATATGGGATGTATCAAAACCGTCAGAGCCAAGTCATTTTCCACTGCTCAAGGTATCGTGACTACTTCCAATTTAATTTTCCAGGCTTTTAAAGTTAACTTTGTGGAGAACTATTGAGCGAGATACTTCATTGCTTGTTTCCCTATATTTGTTAGACAGAGATGCTGGAAACTTGACTGTATTTCCTGCGCCTGTCACTTTGAGGAGCGATTTTGTTTATTCTAATATTGTTGCCATCTCCTAAATCCCTTTTACATGGCTATATCCTAAATGCAGATTCAGTTGTATTTTGTGTTATTGAACAGAAGCTTTAGGGGGTTCTACGATGGTAATTGCCCCAAGTTATTTGTGAGAGCGGCAGCTGATCTCTTGTATGAATAGTTAATAGGACAATAAATTGGATTGTAGGGACCTTTCTTACCAGTATCTATCTCAAGAAGGGTCAATAATTCAATTTAATGATACCCTAAAATTTCTGGCATAGAGGTTACAACATCGCCTTAAAAATTTTCTTCGGATATCTTAGACGATCTTATTGATGTATACTGTGATGTCTTGTAATGTCCATGATGTCTTGTTGAATGATATATATTTCTGAAATCCACATAGTTCTGCTTTTGTATTGGATATTTGATCAGAGATATAGCAGGAGAGGAGCACGGGAACTGAGTTGTGTTTCATATCATGAGGAGATGGAAATGGAGTGGTATTCCAGTTTGAGGGGAGGGGGTATATGTTTAGATAACCTTCTATTCATTTGGTGTGAAGGATGCTGGACGAGATGAAAAGGAATGAAAAGCTCAACTCCTCCTGTTTGGTGGCATATAATAAATTAAAGAAAAAAGAATGTGGAAGGAGTCCCTTTTTACACTTCAAATGCAATCTTCCACCGACTTGGTTGTATCAGGTGATATTGCTTCACCGCTCCTCTTCCTCCTCCCTTTCATCCTTTCTTCACACCAAACCGAAAGAGATGTATAACCTCCCAAACCTCTCTTCCCACAGATTTCCTCCTCCAAATCCCAACCAAGCATACCCATAGAGTTGATAGGAAGAATGTAATACAGAATAATAAATTCTAATACAATTTCATTCATTATGGAAGACGGATTTTATGTTTGAATTGTAAAACTTAAATATCTTAACAAATTTCTTTTCATGTCAACTGTTGGTTATTCTGCCGGCTTGGAATTTACCTATTGAAACTGGACGCATAGGTGACTTTCCTGTTTGTGTGCATGATGAAGTTCTGACTCGATTTAGAAAGAAAACTTAACCCATAACAAACGGTATACGTTGCAAACATTTATAGAAAATGTTTTCAATTATTTTGTGTCAGTAATGATATCTGTCAGAACCCCACATCGGAAAATTTTAAGGGTTGTGGCCTCTTTATATGGTTTTGGGCAATCCTCACTGTACAAGTTAGCTTTTGGGGTTGAGTTTGGCCCAAGGTTTATTTTCAATAAGATCCAGGAAAAATAAATAAGGAATTAGCATCTTCTCCCATAAGGAAATCTAAATGGAATTCAGCCTTCCTGAGCTTCTCAGAAGCTTTACTCTATTACCTTCTTCGGAGGCAGTTGGTCTAGGCTAAATGATTACAGCTTCAACATCTTTTGTTTTTCTCTCTGAATGTTGCCTGACCCTATTGCATGCTTCTGGAATTTTGCTGGACATATGGAGTATGGACTCTCTGGTATAGCTTATACTGAAAAATAATATGATAAATCTCATGTAGAGGCCTTGAGATTTAGCGAGACCTCTTGCTTTTTCTTTTTTTCTTTTTTTTCCCCTTTCCCGGAGATTCTGTTTTACCATACAACTATCCCAGCACGGAACACATCATGAGAGTGAAGGAAAAAAAAAAAAAAAACTCAGGTGGAGCAAGAGAATTGATTTTATAAGCCATGCCTGCGTTGGAGCAAAATACCTGGAGAGTCTGTTTTGTGTAAATTTTTTGTTAAGAGATAAGATTATGACTGACAATGACTTAAAACAAATGAAGCAAATTTTAAGTTCTAAACTATCTGTACCTGTTGGAACACAAGGCATTGAATGGGGTAAATGAAAGTATGACAAAGCTAAAACAAGAAAAGAAATATGGAAGAGAGAGAGGAAACCTGCTGAGTGGCAGGGAAGGTTTCATCGTTTCTTTTTCTTCTTTCTTGTTTCTTTACCTTTTGTCTAGAGGGTGGCTTACTTCAGAAAGAACAAACAGAAATTCTTGATAAAAAAAAAAAAGAGAAAAAGTATAATTTTTTGTGAGTATCATATTTAGTGCAATGGTACCAATGCAGCATTGCGACCTTCAATTCATCGCATCGTTATTTTCATAAGTCTACAAAATTCTTTTGACTAATCATTTTGAGCACTAAAGTGCTGTGGCTCAATGATTTGACCCGTCACTCCTAAAATTGCAGTCTGAATTTCCTATATTTTAGGTCTATTTCTTGGTCACTTTCATACATAAATTTAATAAAGGGAACTCAGACTTTTTGAACTGTTTCATAGGGTAGTGGATCTGCAACACAAGGTGAAATTTCATTTTTGTCATGGAATAGCAAGGTTCAGCACATACTGGCCTCCACTTCATATAATGGGACAACTGGTAAGAAGGATGCTGCTTAGTTTGATTTGTGCCCTTGAATTTGCGTCGTTCATCTGAATCATAGGGATATTTTGTAATTTCAGTGGTGTGGGATCTGAAGAAGCAAAAATCAGTTATAAGGTAAATTGCTTCCTATCAAATGTGAGCTGGGTCATTCATAATTCAACAATTGGACAAGTTTCTCTCTGCATGTACTGACTTTAATATGTCTACATTGCAGTTTTGCTGATTCTGTAAGACAGAGGTGCTCTGTCTTGCAATGGAATCCTGATGTTGCTACTCAGCTTGTTGTTGCTTCAGATGAAGATAGTTCACCTTCTCTCAAGGTAATGAATGCATTTGCTGTTGATATAGATGTCATATCTGAAATCTGCTAAAATTTATGGCCACTGTAATTTGTTATTCATGTTCAGCTGTGGGATATGCGGAATATAATGTCTCCCGTAAAAGAGTTTGTAGGGCACACCAAAGGTATGCTTTTCTTTGTGGTTTCACTTTTAACATTTCACAAACTTCTAATTTCAGCATTTTTTTGTTGATTATCTCATTTCTGATTTCTTAAGTGGGTTGTATCTTTTTTTGTTTTTTTAACCCCTTGTGTTTCGTGATAAGTGGAGTTGTCCTATTTTCTGGGTAAAGCTTACTTTGTTGATTAGCATAGTGAAACTCTTGCCTTCCACCCTTCAGTCGTTCATACATTATGCAAGTTCCTTCTTTTAGGTAAAGAAACCATTCAAGTTTCTCTGCGTATCATATCAATTCACCTGGGTTAATGAGTTGTTTAACTCTCGTAAAAGAGCAAACATGCTAAATTTCACATTGATGTGTATCGGCTTCTCTCCATTTGATTACGTAATTTATTTCTTCTTATTGATCTTGGAAGTGGGAGTAATAGCATTGGAATTTTCTGAAAGACATATATGGTGCTGGGAAACAGATCCGGTTAGGCCAACAAAATATATATGCTCTAGTAGACGAGGTTAAGCCTACTGAAATAAACCCATTGACTAGCAACAAATAAATATCTACACTTAAACTTATCAATAGGAAATCATTTATATGTTCTTGTATATGCTGTTGTCTAGTGCAAGTTCTACCAAATACCCTTCTGGTTACTGATCGCAGAAGAGAGGACCGTTCCTTCCCTTTAATTTTCCATGAAATTCCAGTTAATGGAGGAAATTTCCCCTTAACTTGATATATTGTTGCTACACTGGAATTTGTTGGTGTTCTAGAATAGGCAAAGCTTGTTGATGTTGGGCTCGAGACTTACGTGAGTCATCTGCTCAACATTAAGGTAGGAATTTGATCATAAATTAGAGATAGGTAGGAGATTTGCAAAATTTGATGCTGGATGGTCTGTGCTACCTGGATGAGCACTTTGTGTTCATTTACACTAGAGTATGGGGATTGTCCAAAACATCAGCTTTACTCCATGCACATCAGAATTAAAGCATGGTTCTCACATGTGTGGGCCCTTTTTATTTGAAAAATCATTATAGAACTCAATGAGTATCCATAAATTGCATTTTTACAACTACTCATTTCTTGCATTGATGGGCAAAAAGTATTTATTGTTGCTGTGATTCTCTCTCTCCCTCTCTACCTTCTTACATTATTTTCACTGCATGCATATTCAGAACAGCTGATAGGGCCAGATCCTTTTAGTTGCCAGCATCTGTTAACCTTTTTTTATGTTTTGTTTTTTCCCTCTCATCTATTGTTTCCTTTACAAACTTTATGTCTTAATCACATCTTCGTTATTTTGATGACCTTGCCTTTGATTTTTTATTGTTTTCTAATGCGGCTTGTGTAAGCATTCATTTTAAATTGTATAATTATGTATCTCTTGCATCAGGTGTGATTGCTATGTCATGGTGCCCTACTGACAGCTCTTATCTGCTTACCTGTGCCAAAGATAACCGTTCTATTTGCTGGGACACCGTATCTGGAGAGGTGAACCTTTTGTTGTTGAAATTTCCTGTGTATATAAAGTTTTCTTGTTATTCTTTTGTTCTCCATTCTTTGAGCTGGCATTTGCCACATAATGGTGGTTCAATGTGATAGTGCAGATTGTGGCTGAATTACCTGCTGGCACCAACTGGAACTTTGATATACACTGGTACTCAAAGATTCCTGGAGTCATATCAGCATCTTCATTTGATGGGAAAATTGGCATTTATAATATAGAGGTTGTTTGCTATTCAGTGAAACTCAATTTGTGCTCTTCTGTTCTGTCATGAAGGTTGATAATCTGAATGAACAGTAAATGACAGAAACATGGACTGCCGTTAACTTTCCAGTTTTCCTTTTTATATAACTTCTTGGGCTAGCATTTAATGACAGATGGAACAAGTATCTTTTACGTTACAGTTTCATTATATCATCCTCCTAATTCATTGTGATAAATGAGTAGACCTAGAGAAGACACTGGTTAACTACAGACATTTTGTAGCTTCTTTGGCTAGCTAAAATGGAACTGATCTTTTCACAAAAGGGAGGCTCAGAGTGATAGTCGGAGTGCATATTTGATTGAATTTGTGCTCATATTCTGAGATAAACAGAGCATGACATAATTACAATAGTAAATTCAGAAACTGAAATTATCTTTATTCATTTTTTGTTTTTTGGACATGCTTATTAACTTTTCCAAGTGAATTTCGTCTCTCTGCTTTGTGACTCTGATATCTTTTCCAAAATACAGGGTTGTGGTCGATATGGTCTTGGAGAGAGTGATTTTGGTGCAGGTATAACATTCTTAGATGGTAAAAAGTTTGTGTTGTCTGACTCATCTATACCTTTTAATAAAGTTTGAGGCCCTATTTGGTATGACATCAAGTGCTTTTCCTAAAATATCCTTTTTTTTATATTTTCATTTATTTTAATAGTAGTGTGACTATACCACTATTTTCACTACACTACATCCCACAAACTACTCGCATATAGTTGAATACATGCTATCTTTTATGTATATTAATAAAATTAATTTTATGCTAAAAAATCAATTTCATTATTTTTATGTTGGATAATTTATCATAATAAGTTCTAAATGATTTCATTAATAAAAAAATTTTAAATTATTTAAAAAAACAACTGGTCAGTTAATTATTTTAATTTTTAAAATTTTAAAATATGGTCAAAATTAAATAATACGGTCAAAATAATCATACTTTGCACAAGATAATATAGAATTACATGTATGTGATTTTGTTTCAAGAAAAAGATTATTAAGTGCACACACATCAAGCGTGTATCAGTAGCTAGTATCGGATAATGTGAGAGTGAATAACTGCTCTGGCAAAAAGCTGTTAGCATCTGTGAAATGCATTATTTAGGTTGTACATCTTGTCCTAATGCATGGTACTCCATTGAACCTTTGCATTTCTGCCGTAATACCCATGGTTGGGATACTTGATGCTCCCGACTTCAACGTGGCTCACTTTAATTTCAAAATTATTAGGATAAAGTTAAGTCTAAATCTTTCCAAGTTTGTTCCACGATGTTTTAAAAGTTTTTGAGTATTGTTTGCCATTAGTAAATCACATGTTTGTCAACAGCATTTTGGAAGATGGAATTGTATTTCCAATTGGAGAGAGCAATGAAGCTAAGGACGATTCTCTGGTGTGGTTGGCTTTGTCTGCTATGCTGACTGCTGTCCAGTATCACACTTGTAAATATTTGGTCCAGTTTTACTGAGGGACTATTAAAACAAATTGAAAGAGTTTTAAATGAATGATTGCAGAAGATCCCCTCCAAGATACAAATACGTGACGTTGCGCGGGATGGTTAGTTTGTTCTGGATGTTTAGTGAGACAGTTAAATGATCTGGGAGAGGAGGAAAGTAAATTAAATATAATAAACCAGCACCAGGGAGTTGTCCAGAGGGTTCTAGTTGTGCTTGCTTTCTTCCTAGCTGTTTTATTATTTTCTCGATGATATCGATGAGATGGACGTGATAGTAAAGGTGTCCAGTTTTTTGTCACCCAGTTTTGGGCATTTGTCAATATCAATAGTTCTTTAGTCCATGATTACCTATTGTAAATTTGTGCTATTTTCTTATTCTTCATTCATCTTAGTTTTTAAGTAGCTATTGTTCCATGTTGTAATTGGTAGCAGTTTCTCCTTGCACTGCGATAATTTTGGATTTAAGGTTATCCTTAAACATTTTGTGTTTTGTGCAGCATCTTTTAAGGCACCAAAGTGGTACAATCGTAGAGCTGGAGTGTCATTTGGTTTTGGAGGCAAACTTGTTTCATTTCATTCTCCTGAATCTCGAGCTGGAACTTCAGAGGTATCTGGAGGAAATTTAAATTGTTGGTTTCTCTTGACATATTTTACGTTTGTGTGGCTGCTACTCCTTTCCAGGTCTATGTGCACAACCTAGTTACAGAACATGGTTTGGTAAGTCGATCCTCTGAATTTGAAGCTGCAATAAAAAATGGGGACAAATCAGCACTTAGGCTTTTGTGCGAACGGAAATCGCAAGAGTCTGAGTATGTCTTTTTCCTTATGGACTTGTGCCATTAACAAGGCGTTGAGATAGGATATCAAGTTATATTTAACATATTATCCCAATCAGATCTGAAGAGGAGAGGGAAACATGGGGCTTCATGAAGGTTATGCTCACTGAGGATGGGACTGCAAGATCAAAGCTTCTTTCACATCTTGGTTTCAGTCTGCCTGCTGAAGAAAATGATACTTTAAATGATGAAGTCTCTGAGAAAGTGAATGCTCTTGGTCTTAATCTTAACCAGGGAATGACTAATAAAGAAGAACTTTCTGGGTACAAAGAATCTGCCTTATTTGCAACTGACAATGGGGAAGATTTCTTCAATAATCTTCCTAGTCCCAAGGCAGATACCCCTTCGTCGACTTCTAAGAATGAACTTGTCATTGACGAGTCTGCAAAGGAATCCCCACAAGAAATGAATGGGCAAGAGGAGAGTATTGA
Organism: Handroanthus guayacan; assembly: GCA_014898755.1. Taxonomy (NCBI): domain Eukaryota; kingdom Viridiplantae; phylum Streptophyta; class Magnoliopsida; order Lamiales; family Bignoniaceae; genus Handroanthus; species Handroanthus guayacan. The sequence goes on along the minus strand of JACFYI010003523.1, from coordinate 218,300 downwards.
TTCTTCATTTGATGATGCTGTACAACATGCTTTGGTCGTTGGGGACTACAAGGGGGCAGTTGCACAATGCATTTCTGCAAATAGGTCGGCAGATGCTTTAGTCATTGCTCATGTTGGTGGTGCTGCCTTGTGGGAGAGCACGCGTGATCAGTACCTGAAGACAAGTCGTTCTCCATATCTAAAGGTGGGAAATAACACTGCTTGGATTGTCAACTCGCTGAAATTTTTCCCATATTTTGTGATCATGAGCTCACTCTTGTTTCTGATTGATTATTTGGGTTCCTCAAATATTTGTTATGAATCAGGTTGTTTCTGCCATGGTAAATAATGACCTCATGAGTATAGCAAAAACACGTCCCCTAAAATCGTGGAAGGAAACACTTGCTCTCTTTTGTACCGTAAGTTTCTTCTCTCCTGTAAGAGCAAGTTTCATATATGATTCTTTAAAGCATGGTTGATCCTATGCAACTTTATCTATCATATTGTGTATTCTAATTGTTCAAAGGCCCATTATTTATACTGTGGAGTATAATGCACCCATTCATGCATTAGTGGGTCAATTTATCATGTGTCATGACATCAAATCATCTAAACCATTTCTTGTTCTCACGTTCTTGCATTATATTTTTAAGAACCTCAGGTTGTTGGTGTAGAGCTTTTCTGTCAATTTCATTTTATAGAACTGAGTGTGCCCTGGATCAATAATATCAATAAAGATGTCTATATGAATGGGCATACTGGAAGTAGACGGATAGATAGATGAGTATTTGATGCGTTTTCGGGTTTCTATGTGATAACACAAAATTCTGGTCAAGGCAATTGTAAAGTTTTGATCAGTGGACCACAAAAGATCAAATGTGTGGGAACTGTTCTTAGTTCAGGTCTTTGAAGCTTGTATCCACAGAAAGATTTGGTGTGAACTATGGCAGTAGTAATTTTGGGTAATAAATGACTCTCAAAGAGAGTGAATGTGGGGTCACTTATACAGGTGCTTTTTCAGATTCCGTCTCAGCTGTCACATTCGTAGTGAGTAAATTGACTATCTTACAATTTGCTCTCCAGATAACCATACTTCGTTGTTACAAGAGTAATTCTGGCTATTAATGTTTGAAAAATAACCAAGTTTCACTTCCATGATGTAAATTATAGTACCAATGTGCATAAATGTATTTTCGTCTCTGCACAATCTTTTTGTCATTCGACGATAATTGTAGAACGAAATCGTATAGTGAGAATAAAAGAAGCATATATGTTATTGAGAAAGATGCTATCTTGTATGTATAAGGTATGTATATAGAGAATATGGATAAGTACAAACTAAAATAACAGATTAAGCTAGAATATTCCTGAATCATATCCTAACACTCCCCCTCAAGCTGGAGCATAAATATGAACCACGCTCAGCTTGTTAAAGTCTTGAACTACTTCCCTCCTAAAGCCTTAGTAAGTATTTGTTACCTGCGCTGAAGATGGAGTGAATGAAGTACTAATCTTCTTGCTTATTACAACTTCACGGATAAAGTGATAGATAACTCTGATATGGTTCGTCCTTACGTAGTAGACCAGATTACTAGCTAATAGGCAGAGGATCACTCAAATCAAAACCCTGTTCTACAACATCTCGATGTGCCATAAGTTGGATAGCTGCCTGATCTAGCCACTGTGTGTTTCTTGCAACATGAAGTCATCAAATTTCCCCAACAAAGGTGCAGTGTCCCAGTGTAGATATTCTATCATTTTCAAAACGAACATCAAACCTTTTCCCAGAGAACCTTAATATTTTACAAGATTCTGATAGCAGCATCCTAGTGAATAGGTCTTAGCTTGTGCATAAATTGGCTGATTAACTCCCACTTGAAAGGAGATATTTGGTTTAGTTACAAACAAGTATATTAACTTCCCAGCAAGACATCCATACGTTGCCGTATCCTCCAAATAATTACCATCTTGACCACAAGTTAAGATTCTAGTCCCTAGCGAGCAAGATTTAACCAAGCCCTGATATCATTTTGATAGAATAAAATAGTTGTGTATGTTCTTTAAAAAGATCCCATCTTGTATATATAGATTATATAGAGAATACGTCGAAGCCTAGATTAACAGGTATACTGGAATATTTCCATACTATTTCCCAAGTAGAATTCCAATATGTGATCCATATCTCTTCTATCATTTGGAACAAGCTTTAATGCATCTTGCTCAATTTATGGTTATTTTCTAACATGGTTTTGCACATTCCATCAATCAGTTCTCACAGAATGATGAGTGGAGTCTATTATGCGACACTCTTGCTGCTAGACTCCTGGCTGCTGGTAATACAGCTGCAGCAACACTTTGTTATATATGTGCTGGAAATATTGATAAAACAATGGAAATGTGGTCAAAGAATCTTGCAATAGAGGATGATGGAAAACCCTATGTAGACCGTCTCCAGGTGAGTATACATTGATTAATTGTCTTTAAACGTCAGTTATCTTAGATGGACTATGGACTTATATGCATTAATTTTATTTTGCAGGATCTAATGGAGAAGACTATCGTCCTTGCTGTGGCTACTGCACAGAGGCGATTTAGTGCTTTGCTATGTAAATTAGTTGAGAAATATGCTGAAATATTAGCAAGTCAAGGGCTTTTAACTACGGCCATGGAGTATTTGAATCTTTTGGGGACTGAAGAATTGCCCACTGAGCTTATAATCTTACGTGATCGCATAGCGCTTTCAGCGGAGCCAGGTGTGTCTTTATGTATCTTTTGCAGTATTATTCTCCTCAGGAAATTCCAGCAAATTAGGTTTGCAGTTTTTGTTGTCTGGAGAGAAGTTCCCCCCAAACGCCACCAAACCAATCAATTAAACAATGTTGTACTGCAGATGTTATGATGTGCCTTCGTGGCTCTGTATGGCCATTTGCGGAAGTATGTACATGTTGGACATACACATTTTCTCTAAGCTGCAGCCTAACAGCTTTGATCCCCATCTAGGGGTTGAGATAATTTTTATCTTGTGTTGTGAATGAAGCAGAGTTGAATGCTTTGGTCATGCAACATAGCTGGAATATTGAATTCTCGCTATTAAATTTGTTTGGACAATTATATTATGTAGGAGTTTGGAGTCTATCATGCAGCATTTAATAAGTTGTTTGATGAAACTCTTTCAGTGTTGTCCCTCCAGTTTCATCTTTTCTTTAAAAAGGAAAAAGGTTAAATAACTTGAGCATAAAAGGTCATTTCCTGCATCTAGCATTTTAGAAATGGATATGCCGGGAGGGATACTTTGTTTGAATATTTGCTTGCTCTGGAATGCTACTAGTTGCCTTTGCTTCTGATAGGAATGCATGTTTTTCTCCCCACATTCTAGGTTCTCTGACAGTCACAATTCCAGTCCAACTTCAATTCTTGAAGACTGATGTAAGACAAAATAGGGAACAATGGGCTGACTTATTTTCTAACTTCTGCAAGCACCAAGTGGTAACTCTTAGTTACCTGGTTGTAGGTGAAAAATAGCAACTGCATACAAATGTTACTAATTTAATAGTTGCTTTTTTAATTTGTTTCCTACTGTTGCTTGATGCCATAAGCCTTTTATTTTATTTTCTGTGTATCTATAAATATGACTTTAAATAAGTGATGCTGCCTTGTGAATGCATCACTGTAAGACTTCTTATTTATCTTCTGGCAGTATTTGATTTACAGAAATAAATGTGTGTGTATTTAGTGCTTCTTAAAGGAGTAGAATGCATCTGTAAACCTCTGAGTGCTAAGCTTTATGTATCCAAATGCTGCTTTCTGCAGACAAAGAGATTGAGAAGACTGTGACTTATGAGAATACTCAGTTACAAACTGGACCTGCAAATACTGCTGGCCAATCGAGCTATGGTGTTATTGATGCCTTTCAACATTATTATCCGGTATATGCTTTCTGCATCTTAATACCTGGAATGTCTTTCTGTTTTGTTTCTGATTGTTACTTTAAATATGTCATTTTATCTCCATCAGGATGCAGCTCCATACCAGACACAACCAAGTGTTCCGAGCAGCCTTTATAGTGAAAATTATCAGCAGCCGTCTGCCACATCATTTGGGATGCCGTACAACGTTCCTCATACATATCAATCAGTTCCACAACCTAATACCCAGCCTGCCATGTTTATACCTTCTCCCACAATTCCAGCTCCAACGGTGATGGTCCCATATGATTTATTTGTTACTGAAGTATTAGTATGGACCATCATGGCTTGTTTTGAAGCTGATGATTATATAAAAATCTTTACAGGGGAACTTTCCTCCACCTCCTGCGAACAGTCAGCCTCCTGCAAAATTTGTTCCTGCAAACCCTCCTTTGTTGAAGAATTTTGAGCAGTATCAGCAGCCATCATCTCTGGGTTCCCAGTTATATCCAGTATGCGACTCAAACCTATTATTTTGTCTCAGCTTGTAAATTTGACCATCGTTCTGAGCTTGCTTTTTGTCAAATCCGTAGGGGGCTGCTGACCCTAGTTATCAAGCTGGTCCTCCGGGGATTGCTGCATATGGTGCTACCACATCTCAAGTTGGACCAACTCCAGGGCAAATGATGCCCCAGGTCATGACTCCTACACCACCATCCAGAGGTTTCATGCCAGTGAGTAGTTCAGGGGTTCAGAGACCTGGGTTTAACCCTGTGCAACCTCCTAGTCCCACTCAGCCTGCTCCAGTGCAACAACCTGTTGCTCCTGCAGCTCCCCCGCCAACCGTGCAGACTGTCGATACTTCACATGTACCTGGTAAAATTTCATTCTCCTCCCGGGGATGTATTATGGATTACGCTAAGAATTTCTAAGGAATTCCATTAACCCTGTGCTTCAGAGGGTTTATCTATTATTTTCTGATAAGATATATTTCTATTTTAGTGGACCCAACTCTTGGCAAGAAACTGTATACGTACCATGTTCTCTCTGGATCTATAATTATTGATAATTCCTGATAAATTATTTAACTTTTGCTGAAAAAACTTCTCTCGATCCTTTCTGCGATCACACTTTCATTTTCTAAATCTGTTACAGCCCATCAGAAGCCTGTAATCGCAACTTTAACAAGACTTTTTAACGAGACAACTGAGGCCTTGGGAGGATCACGAGCAAATCCAGCCAAGAAGCGGGAAATAGAGGACAACTCGAAGAAGTTAGGTGCATTGTTTGCAAAACTCAACAGTGGAGACATATCTAAAAATGCTGCAGAGAAGCTTGTGCAACTCTGTCAGGCACTGGACAACGGCGACTATAGTACTGCCCTTCAAATTCAGGTATCCAAAAAATCCCCAACAGTTATATTTTTCTTTATTCTCATGTGATTGGTTGATACGAAACTACATTTAACATGTTAATGATGTGTTATAGGTGCTTCTCACAACAAGTGATTGGGATGAATGCAATTTTTGGTTGGCAACACTCAAAAGAATGATCAGGACAAGACAGAACTTGAGATAAGTTTATTAGATCAACTTCACAACTTGCAAAATTTTAATTTTGACTTAGCATCAACCTTTAGCTGTGGAATCGTGTTTAACCTATACAAAAATTTACATCTTTAGGTAGCATGCAGGTTTGCTCTGACTCTATATTTACTCTTTTACCCTATGGAAACCCTTTTTCTTTTTTTTTTTTTTTTCACTGAATTCCTTGAGAGCAGTTATACCAAATATAGTTGTGAGGACGGTAATATTTGGGTTGATATATAGATACATTTTACATTCGAGCATGCAGTGTTGTAATGCCTCCCCAGAGTCTAGCTTTTGATTAGATTAATAGAACCTTTTTTTCTATTTTTATGTTTCATTTTGGTGATTTTGCTATAGCAATGTTGTAATATCTGAAAATGCATGTCTGATGAGCGCATGAAAGTTGAAATTTATATTTAATTATGCATTAGGATTAGCTCTACGCAGATCATGTATATTTTCTTCATTTTAGGAACTTTAGGAATGGAAAATACTGCCACACAATTTCCTAAGAAGTCAAATGAACTAGCAAATCCATATGCTACACTTAACTTTAATCTGAATAGACATCAAAGTAGTTCAATCAAGCTTGCAAACTCATACAATCATATGTAACTCAGGGTGTGGCATGCTTATTTTAGTTAAGAAAAACATTGGAGTAGTTGAATATATTTAATTAATGATGGTGTGGATAGTGAAAGAAGTGGGTAATATGGTTTGCAAGAATTAAAATATAAAATGCAAGAACAAATTAATTTTATTATGCAAGAGTTAGGTTGACATGGTATTTGCAGTGGATGGTTACATTAAATAAGAATTACTGAAATCATGAAGCAAATATTATGATACTAAATTAAATAGATTTGGTTAATCAATACTGTTATAAATTTTTAGAGATGCCATTGACTTAAATAAACTATCAAATTTCAACAAAAAAAGAACAAACAACTCTCACTATTTTTTATGTTAGTATTTCAATTCTTTATCTAAACAAGGGGATCTTGTTTTGACAATTTAGCCATTAGCCTACCATTTAATCTTTATTTTCCCTTCTATCAATTGTTATTTTTATGTATATATGGTTAAAAATTGACTTTGATTAGTATATGTGAAACAAACACCCACATGAATAAAATTGTTCATGCCAATATTTTTGCATGATGCACCAACTTGATCATGGTAACTCTATGGGCCACCGAATTTGCACTTTTCAATTTGTTCCAACGAAATATTTTAGAATGAAAAGTAGCGTCTTCATTCTAAATTGGTGTCAATTTTAATTTACTATTTAAAAAACTATAGTTTATTAACTCATAATGTCGTTGATTACTATGTGACATGTTTATTTTTACAATTTATACTCCTTTTATCTTAGAACTATTCATTCATTTCTTGAACAATCAATTAGCTTAATTATTATTTTAAAAATTTGATAAAGTTGAATAATATATTAACTGTTAACAGAAAATGATAAAGTAAGTATTAAGATTCAAGATTCTAGTAATATTGAAATTAAAAAAAAAATTAACATAAATAACCAAATAAAAAAAATTAAAAAAAAAAAAAACTTTGTACTATACCAAATGAACAATAATTTGTCGAAAAAGAAAATAAATAAAGAAATAAGGCATTCAACGGTCAAGTACCTAGAAAACACACATTCCACCAAAGTAGTGGTAAACAATCAAAGGATCATGATTCATGGCCAGTATGCTGTCAAGAACATTTAAATCACTGAAACCTCATGCAAATTCTCAAACCCTAATTCCCTCTTGGAACCCAATAAAATCCCAAAGGCCATCTCAAATTTTACCCCCATCGTCTACTAAAAAACCCTCTTCATCGGTTTCAAGATCTTCCTCCAGAAATGCGTGGGCTGTGTATCTAATCCTCTCAAACAATCCGCCAATCAAGACTTATGTTGGTGTTACCAACAATTTCTCTCGCCGGTGCATTCTTTATCCCTACATCTACCCTATTTTCAGATTCTTTTTCAGAAATGGAGTTTAGCATGATTTCGATTTTGGGGATATAATAGGATGTTTTAGTATTATTTTTGGTTCATAGATATGATTGGGAAATTTTGCTTGCATTACTTTGTCTGCCACCGGATATGCATATTATGTTATTTTGTGAGAATATGTTAGGATTTTAATTATAATCGTTTGATTCATCAATAATGTTATTGGAATGGCTTTTTGAATTAGTTTCTGCGATACGTTATCCATATGAGCATAACATCTTTGTTGTATTTTAGTTTCTATGTTCAAAACATTCTTTCTATTTGCATTAAAATCTCCATCTGTTTTCGCCACATAGGTTTGTTGTCCATTAATTGTGACTGCCAAAACCATCCAAACTCAACATCTATTCAATGTCATGTCCATCAAGGTAAATATCATCAATTTCGCCATCCAACACTGTTAAATATGGTGTGTTTGCCACACTGGTAGCTGCCATTGAATTGGCATGCTAGGACAATTTTGTATCAGAGGAGCCACTGCCAACTCTTCCAATCTAGACATCCATTCAAAGTTGTCATTTTCAAGGTAAATAGGAGTGTATGATGACACAAGTTCCCCACCGGTTCACTTAAGTTTTGAGACTTTTGCTTCTTGTGACATGTAACATATTCCTCGAACTCTCTTTCATTGCCAAAGCTGATCTTTGTTGTCCCCACAGGAACTTGAATGCCCTGCATTAGATATTAATCATGGCATAGTAGGTTCTTGATATTTTTATGTTTATGTATTTGTGATCCTACAAATCATATAGTCCTTGTATTTCAATTCACATTTCAAAGAAATCGTACGAAGGAATTATTCATTCATTATCAAGTGGTCTTGTTGCCTTGGTCATCATGGGTCCTTGTTGGCCTCAAAAGTCAGCATCTTTTTTTAACCCAGTTCTTGTTAGGTTTGTTCTATATTTTTCTTCGAGAAGTCTTTTCGTCCATCGTCTACAACTAGGCTTCTTGTGATCCTTGTTTCCCATCTATTTTTTACAGTCTCATAAAAATAATGACTCTTTTATGTTTTTGAATTCCTGTCCTCCCCACTTATCGAAACATCCCAATGATGGCCACTGATGTTGCTGAAAATTACTCGCCCTGTTGCATTTTCACTGTGCATTTGCATTTTCGCCATAAAGATCTTTTTCCAAGAGCTTATTTCAAGGCAATGACAGCCTTCTAAAAGATACTGAGTATCAATTTTCACCAGAAAAAGTGTAAAGTGAGCTTGTGCCATATCAACGCCACTCATCTTTGCCAAATTTTTGTATTATGCCATGAATTGTAAATGCATGGGTGTGCATACCAAAAAATGCCTATGATAGGTAACAACATCCTTCATCTCCCTTTCTCCGATTCTCTCTTCTCTCTTTGTCCAAGGGCTTCTCTTGTAATTTTGTCCAAAAATTTCAGAAAATCAAATTATAACAGATATCAGTTTCAACTTTTTGAAATTTTCGTAAGGAACTAGAGAAAGAAAGTCCTCAAGAAAGTCAAGAGAAAAAGGGATGATAGAGAAATGGCAAAAAGAAAGAAATACAAAGATTTTGGTAAAGATAAGTGGCATTAATAAAATCTTGGCCGGCTTTCACTTTTGCCATTTGATCAAGAAGTGATCACTTAGTACATCTTGAGAAAGGCAATGGGGCTGACATTGTCGTGCAATTAGCTGTTGGAAAAGGATATTTATGGCGAAAATGGAACTTCATGGGATGCTTTCAAAGGAGTAACTCGGATTGAGATACTTCCATAAGCGGAAATGAAAAGGAATTCAAGAACATGAAGATAGTCATCAAAATTTATCATATTGTCAAAAATTAATGGAAAAATAATGATTGCAAGAAGGGCTTGCTGTGGCACGAGGACAGGCAGATTGCTGAATAATGATATACAATGAGTCTCAACAAAAAATTGGGTTGAAAAGATTTTTAACATTTCAGGCCAAGAAATGAGCAACAAGATCACTGAATATTGCATGGATATTCAACTTTGGAGGTTTTTTTGAATTTTCAGTTGAAGTACAAGGGTTGTGTCATGGTGTTAGAAGAACATAAAAAGAGAAATATAAGCTACACCTATTTAACCATTAATTTCTAATTGAGGATCATCAAGTTCTTGTGGGAGAACAAAAGATTAGCACTGGCATTGGAAGAACTCAGGGACTATGGTGCTAGACACAAAAAGCAGTAAGGGCAACTCAAGTAAACCACAAAGGAACTTCTAAAATGCTTCTTTTGGATGGAACAATATTTGCTTTGATGAAGACAACTTTGAACGACGTCCAATTTGGAAGATTTGACGATGGCTCCTTTTATCAGCCTTCTATTATGCTAATTGATGGACAAGAAGCCAGTTTGGCAAATGGATGAGATTTATCTATGCTGGACAATGACATTGATGATATTCAACTTGGTGAAAACGACTTAGCGCAGATGTTGGTTTGGATGATTTGGCGGTGGCAGTTGATAGATGCAAACCTCCCAGATAACAGTTGATGGAGATAAATGGATCTTTAGTTTGTTGTATTTTTATCTTCCCTCTTTAGTGGCCAAATCGGCGGTTCCTATTTCAAAGTATTTTCTGTATTTGAAAAAGTTTGCTTGCCTACATACATATGCCAGCCCGGCAGTGTTAGAACTTGTTATTTGTCTTAAATGTACAAGTAGTCTCCCGTGTATTTTGTCAATGTCAACCGGTGTTCCCGTTTATATGCTTAGTAATGTGATGTTTCTGCCTATTTAAGTAACATCCCTCCTCTCCTTCCCGTTCACTAACATCTTAACTTAGTTTCGTAGGCTAAAACAGCACAATGGTGAGGTAAAAGGTGGTGCAAAAGCATCCCGAGCAGGACGGCCATGGATTTGTGCATGTCTCATTCAAGGATTTAAGAATAGAAGTAAAGGTAATTAATCCATCTAAAGCTCCTGTAAGGTTTTTTTGCAAACATCTGATCCTTGGGGCTGCAATAATTTCTTTGTCCTTTGAGATTGGTATTCTTACAATTGAAATGCAAACTATCTTTAGATAATCCGAAGTGCTATTTCCACATTTTCATTTGGTCTTCTATTCGGTGCAATCTTCTTTCTACATGATATTCAAATAACTTTAATAAAATGTGTGCATTATTTCTTTCAAAATATATCCAAATAGTTTCAGAGTGTCTTAAAAATTTCCATTTGGGTTACAAGATAGAACTTATAGTAGGTTTCTTAAAGAAATATACATCGTAGTTGCTTAAGATGTCTATTAAAACTGAATAAATGTTAATTTAATTTTTTGGAATTTCCTCGGGAACCTGTGTAAAAGATTGACACTTGTAGTGGGTGTTTGCTATTACTTCTGCTTTCTGGAGAGAAAAAATATGTTGAGAAAGTTGTAGTAAAGCTGAGAGTGTACAAAAAAAAAAGTTAAAAGTACTAAAGTATTACAAAGTAGAGCTAGGGTAGCTTATGACTTTTCTCTCTTAACTTCATAGAAAAAAATAGAAGCACCACTTTCAATTTCAAATACTCTAAAGCAACAAAAGATGAAAAGCACCTAACAGTTATATCTTTGCTTGACTCGGTAACCTCTGTTAAGTTGTCTTAATACGACTTTCTTGGTACCCTTTCATGAATCACTTGGTGACAGTTTTTTTTGTTCTATATTTGTGTATTTGTAGCCTATGCATTTGAATCAAAATGGAAAAGTTGTTCAAGGAAACTGCCCCGCAAAAGAAGTAGCAATAATTGGGAGGAAGCAGACAATTCACAGCTTTTGTTATTACAACACAGATATGCAGCTCTAAATCAAGTGAAGAATATGATTGATTGTAGTCATCTGGAAATCAATTGGCATTTAGATCCTATGTAGCTCATCAACGGGTGAGATACCTTATTCAGATTTTTTCAAATGCTAAGGAAGATATATTTTTCATCCATCTCCTTAAAACCCCCCCTTAAGCAGAGGCCAGGGGTTCAATCCCCTCGCGAAGCATTAGGGTGGGGTAAAAAAAAAAAATAAGAAACAATGTGAAACTGAAGTTGGTCTGTTTGGGTTGAAGCACAAATCTTATGATGAGATGAAGATGATACTGGTTTTTTACTATCACCAATCTTCTAGTCATCCAACATTAAATGTGAATATTCCTTTAAGGATAATTACCTCAACTTCCATTGTGTTCCAGAAAATTACAATAAAATCCTTTATCATTTGTTCAACTAATGGAAAATTCAATACAGCCTGTGTCATTGTTTCTGGAATTCTAATTATAATGTTATACTTTCATCAGCTGAACGGCTGAACCAACTACATGAGATGTTATTGTAATTTTTCAAACAACAAGGGTCTTTTTGTAATTGGGCCAAACTTCAGAGATGTTCAAATGATGTCCCATTCTTTTGTAAATGATTTTAGATCAGAAATTTCCATGCTTTGAGAAGCCTTAATGGCGTTGCTCTCTTACAGTCTTGTCCTCTTCCTGTTCCTTCTCATGTTTCTTTTGCTAATGAGTATATAACGAAGATCGTGTTATGAGCAATGGTTATTGCCGCTTTTGCAGGCTGGAGGATGCAAGCGAATATACACATAACCTAAGTGTCACCGTACGAAAAATTTCACTTCCCACTTCCCATTACTGTACGTAAACTCCGATTTTTCTCATATTACTTGAGGAAGAGTTGAGTAGGGCTGCAAATAGGGTGGGTGAGACTGGAAATGCTAGTGGATGGTTTGGTGATTAGGGATGTGTACATGTAAAAATATTTATAGTTACTAAGAAGAGAAAACTTTTCTCTAAATGTAATGAAAAATATTTAATTTTACAAATATTTTTTCCCCAAGATTGCTTAGGAGTTATTGCTACACATTATCATGAACTTTGTGACCTGTAAGGCCATAACTACCTCTGTGCCATTGTGTGAAGTTCTTGGATGAAAAGGGGCATTGGTGGTTAAAAACCAACCACCTTATTTAATCCAATGGCCACTTTTCCTGTCCCTTTCTCTTGATGTACTGTAACATGTTGTCTAATATGAGAATGGAAAGGTAAATTAATGTTATTGTAGCATAGCTGTCTCTGATATGTGACATTGTTGTACGAGGTAATGCGATGTTTGCTTATTTATGCCTTGTATGGTGGGTTGGAAGTGACTTGGAAATAGAAGTAATTTTTGTTTCGTCTTGACAAGAGACAAATATTATTGCGGATGTTAGATTAATTATCTTTTCTTTTATTTGGTTTGTAGTGAAATTTTTTTAAGATATAAATATGCTTAAATTATATATATGATATTTGTGTAAGTAAATATTTTGGGTTGGGGATTTTCATAGTAACGACGAACCCACAAGGCTTCTTTCTCGTACAAAAGCTTGGATTTATTTAGCGGGTTCTAAATGCTAACTGGGGATTTTTTTTATTTTTTTTTTGGAAAAAAAAACCAACTAGGTGTTGGTCTTCATTTTACTGGATTTTAATAAACATTTTATTTTATTTTATTTTATTATTATTAATTTTTTTTTTCCCAATTCAAAGATAAGAATGATTGTGGCAATTTTATATCATTGTCATAGAAAGACTTTTGTCGCTACGAAATGCTTCAATTTGAATCATAATTATTATTTAAATGGCAAATTATTCAATCATAATCTCATCAAAAGTCATAATTAAACAGCTTCAGGGCTATAAATTCCCGTGAAAAATTCTAAATTACATCATCAAAAACTATTATGTGCTGGTAGAGGTAACAATTGTTTTTATTTTTTATTTTTTATTTTTTGATTAATTCTACATAAATTAACCACAACCATAAATTTTAATATTCAATTTCGAACTTTACCAACTCATAAAATTTAGGCAAACAAACATTTCTTATCTTTCAATTAATGTGTCGTACATATCATTTACCTAAAGAAAAATATTAATTTACTAATTCATGCAAAATCCAAGATAGCTTCCTTATTTGAAAAATTGCTGGCTTAAATGACAAATTTTGTGAAATTTTTCTAAGTGGCCCGGTTATAACTGCGGGAAATATGGGGAAAAGTTGCTGAGAAAGCAACCTCGAGTTAAGAAATGGGCAAGCAATTTGTTTGGTCAAACCTAATTTTGGGATCCCAATGACATGTTTTTTTTTTTAATGATAAATTGGTTCAATTTTAATTTTTAATTTTTTAATTTTTTTAATAATGATAAATTGATACATTGAACAATAAAAAAACAAAACAAAAAGTGCAAACAAATACTGGAAAAACAAAGCAACATTGTTGGCTAGTATGCTTGGAAGGATCGGAATTTGGATAAGCAACATTCATAATCCATACGAATTGGATGTTTGGTTGACATATTAAAAATCTATGATTAATAAGTGATTCGATCTTTAATCTTGTTACTCCTAAATTGTGGATCACGAGTTAGGAGCCAAATCTATAATTCAAGAATTACAGATTTTGGAGATTAATGAAAGAAAATACAAAGTTATCCAAAAAAAATTAAAATAGGACCTCTTATCAATCATGACAAGAACAAATTCGTATCATGCTTCCAGTGACATGTCATAAATAATAAATGGCATAAAAAAGTTAATTCTTTTTTAAAAAAAAAAAATCTGTGAAAATTTTGCCTGTTGTTAATTTTTAGGAAGTATTATGAGAAATTTTTCACTCCTATTCTTTTATTTATATTTTTCAAGGTGTAAAAAGTATAATATTAACTTACATCCTCTTTTTTCTTTTATTATTTGTTTCTCCTTCGTGAATGTATTATGTTATGTTTTCTGTGATTAAGATTAGAGAAGTGGACATATAGGTTTAAATTCACTTGGAAAAATAAAAATAAAAATTCTCATTTATCATAAAACCTATCACGAAGATCTATTACCTATTTTGAGAGCGTCCATTGCATTCATAGCCTCTCTTTGAGTAATTTGAATTCCCTATTCTAATATGTGTTTTATCTCATATTTGTTGCATAGACACATATTATAATATTGTAATAAATATTTTATTATAAAGATAATTTCTTTTACGAATACAGTACACTTTGCATAAATTTATCTATACGATTGAATAAAAGATGTAATATTTATATTGAAAGAAAAATGCAAAATGCTCTCTTTTGTGAGAAGACTTGCAGTACAAGCTCATATGTTAAGAAATGTAGACAATGTCTGATTCCACGTTGATGTGTTGTTTGATCTAGTATCTTCACATAGAGGGCAACCATAATGGTCCCAACGTTAATGACATATAGTTTAGATCAATCTTGTGAATGTGATAAAAACTATAGCAAAACAATGTTGAAAACTGAAATATAGAAGGACTTTGAAGGGAGTCAATTTTTCTTTTTCTTTTTTCCTTTTTTTTTTCTTTGGTTCTTACAGTTCATTACTTATTAATATTCAATTATTATATGAGTAATCGATTAGTCAATAAAGAGTATGAATAACAGAAAATTAGAAATTTGTTTTCATATTTGACTAGGATAAAGGAAATGTCCTCCAACCTGGTGGATCAAAAGTGCTATGTTCCTGTTGTACAAGTAGAAAAACATTAGGATTATCGATTGCCCAACAAAGACTCTTCAATGTTGAAATTAGAATATAAGATCAAAGTGGAAGTGTACAGAGTAAAAATGCACAGTGAACATGTAAAAAATTTAAAATAAAAGTAAGACACAAGACTTACTTATAGCGTAAAATCCAAGTATTAGGGCACATGTCTTCACCCTATTTGCCGACCCAGACTGCACTAATGCACGACGAGGATTCAACCCATTTTTCAATCTCTTCTAGAAGGGCATGAATGTCATTTTCCTACTTAAGAGCGGGAAGCTTACGTGACAAACGTAATACAAAATCAATATAATTCAACACACATGGAAAAACAATATGAACATACCTAATTCATTTCAACCAAAAATCATTTCTACCGTGGAAAAAAATGAAGACCGCAATGAAGGCCACCAAAATTCTCATTCATTTACATGTTGAATTTAGAAATCCCTTTGAAATGCAGTAACTTAGGATGAAATCAACCAAGAACTCGTTCCTTCAATTGTCGTCATATAAAGTAATATTCTTACATTTTAAAAGTTAAAATAACTTATAAAAATCAATTAAACAAACATTAAAAAATAAATCAATACCCACATTTGTTGAAAGATTAGAAACACAAAACCTTGGATTGACCAAAGGCGTTGGCTGGAATTCCATTTTCAGTGGTGGTCAATGGTCATCCCCACAAACAAATTCCCTCCTTCCCTCCCACCCCCTCTCTCTCTCCCCCCCATTTACAATCTACAGTTCCACCCCACCAACTTCACCCAACTTCATTTCCAAAACCTCATCACGAACAAGAATATATATATATATATACACACACAGACGCACAGATATATACATATATTTCTATATATATATGCTAGTTGTATTCAAGATGACTCTTAAGGCATAATAATAATTCAAGAATCTTGATGGGTTATCTCTCATGTAAGGCAGAGTCATCTGTCTCAATTACCAATTTCCATGCCTCAACATCAACCTCTTCCTCTAACAAATCCCATCACCACCCAAATAAGGAAAAAGAACCACAAAAACCCATCAAAATCCAAGAATTTAACTACAAAGATCTTGAGTTAGCCACAAACAACTTCTCAGACGCAAAGCTCTTGGGCAGAGGCAGCCATGGGCTTGTCTATAAAGGTGTTTTACGAGGTGGTCGCCTTGTGGCCATCAAGAAACCCTCAAGAACTACCCAAAAAATGCCCATTTCTGAAAGCCCAAATGAATTTGAGAATGAATTTGACATTTTGTCTAAGTTACAGAGCCCTAGATTGGTTAATCTTGTAGGGTTCACCCAGAATGACTCCCAGGATCGCCTACTGGTTGTTGAGTTCATGAGCAATGGGACTCTTTATGATGTTCTGCATTCCAATCCACGGCCTCCCACTTGGGGTAGGAGGATAAAATTGGCTTTACAAACTGCTAAAGCCATTGATACACTCCATTCTTTGAGCCCACCTGTAATTCATAGAGATATAAAGTCTGCTAATGTTTTGATTGACAGGAATTTCAATGCAAGATTGGGGGATTTTGGGCTGGCATTGAGGTGTGTGGATGATTGTAGATTGATGTCAACTCCTCCTGCAGGTACAATGGGATATTTGGATCCTTGTTATGTGACCCCTGATAATTTGAGTACCAAAAATGACGTGTTTAGTTTTGGGATATTGCTTTTGGAGATTATTAGTGGTAGAAAGGCCATTGATGTGGGGCATTCACCACCTTCTATTCTAGATTGGGCTATTCCCTTGATTAGAAGAGGGAAATCGTTGTCTATATATGATCCAAGAATTGTGCCTCCTAAGGATGCTTCGGTTAGGAAGACGTTGGCGGTTGTGGCTGCGAAATGTGTGAGGTCTTGTAGGGAGAGAAGGCCGTCGATGAAGGAAGTAGTTGAATGTTTGAGTGAGTTGAGTAGATTGGTTCCCGTTCATTCTTGGAATGGATTTGCGAATCCTTGTTTGATGGTGGAGAATGTTGGCAGGCCGGTTCAATCAAGAATTGGTCCGGTGAGTTCAAAAGGGATAGGTTGTGAAAATGGAGATGCTAAAGTTGAGAGGCCATTGAGAGTATACTCGGACTTGGGGGTTCGAAGCAATTTGATGGACTTGATGTCCCGCCGTGATGGAGAGGGTCAGTTTCTTGTTGATGATGATGGATTGGAAGCTAAGTTGGAATCAGCAAAAGGGGCATCGAGTCTTAGGTTTGAAAGTGTTCGATCTGAGGTTCTTGACGATGGTAAATGTATAGTGTCTTCGTTGAAGAGAAAAGAGTCTGTTGGTGAGAGATTAGATGCATTTTTTAAGGAGAGATGACAAGATTGAGACAGCTATCACATGATAGAAAACAAGTTATCAAGCCTTCTTGTGGATCGAAAACTAGTCAAAAGTTTGGATATATAAGCTTCTCTTACCTTAGGTTCATATGGTTACAAGTTGTGTATAGCATTGGATTGATTACTCTGTGTTATTGATCATCATTATGTGTTTGTTTTGCATTGTTTAAAGGTAATGATGAATAAATTCATGTAATTCCATTGTAATATGCTTCTTGTTTTGAAGTTTGGATTTTGTGTGAAGGTAAGTTTGCTTGATGATTTTATATAAAGCTTTCCCAGAATCAGTTGAAGCATTGTCTATGAAATAATTGATGATTTTATCATATAGCTTGAGGCATGTGTTGAGGATGTTTCATATTAGTTCTACTTTAAAATAAATATGATTTTTATTTACAGAAGCCGAGATGTTAGTATTGAAATTGAGTAATGAAAGTTGAAAGTGTTTGTAACTGTCAGTCAAAAAATGGTTAAAAATAAAATTGATAATGTATGTTTACAAAATAAGCGATATTTATAAGTTTTAATAATTTGTCTTGTCATTTTAAAAAAAAGAAAAGAACATATACTTTATCTTGTCTACAAAAATAGTATTACTTCAGTTTCACGTAAGAATAATATCTTGCCTACAAAAATAGTATTACTTCAGTTTCAAGTAAGAATAATATAATGTTTTTATTGTGGAAAAACTAAATTAAAATCTAAAAGTATCTCATGAGGAATTTTTAGATTCTTGTGGGTTTTAGCCTAAATTTGTTAGAAATTTGGTTTTGTTAAATTGAATTTAATTACTCAAAATCAATTTTGGGTGAATGAGAAATTAATATCTAAAGTAATTACTGATAAGAGAAATACAACTATTTTTGCACATTTTTTTCTCAATAATTGGGACTGTTTAGTTGAAGTAGATATGTTTGCACTTTTTTAGGGTTATTTCTTTTGACGACTATCTTCCATGATTGTGACTCTCACTTGTAGCAAGTCGATGTTCTAAAGAAAATTCACACTTTCATAGTTGCTTCATAAGGCTACCAGAAATAAAAATTAATATCCAATATCGTGATATAAAGAGTTCAATACATTTTGACGTTCACTATTTTTAAAAAATTGTAATGCTACTATCTTTGGAAAGTGATTATTGAATTTTGGAGATAATTGCTAGAAACTATAAGCACCGGAACAGGGCAAATTCGTCTTAAAGATAAAGAGTACAACTCTTATATTGACCAAAGAAATTGATACATAAGAAATCACACTAGTTTTGAATAAAAATGGAGAACCCAACAACTGCGGTTATACAATAGGCCCGGCTATAAAGATGGACCCAACATACTACTCTCAACTATAAAAACGGACTCAACAATTGTGATCAATTAACCCCGATTATAAAGATAAACCCAAAAATTGTAATCATATACAAGCCTCAAAATAAAGACAGACTCAACAAACCATATTATAGATTGATCTAAATATGCTAGCTACAACAAAATTCTCATTAACAAAAACAGAAATCGCTTTACCAGATACTTTAGTACATATTGCAAAAGTTGAAGGGCTAGTTGTTAAAGCACTACCAACTACCTTTATTGTTTTATTGTTCTTTCCTGTGTTCATCGTGAACATTTGTGCATAATGCATCAAAGAAATTTATCGTTTCTTGAATTTTCCATTTGATCCAAGATCTTTAAGTCAGCATGTTTGGTGAACTACATTTAATAGATTACAAGTTTCTATTAATGACAGGGCATCCTAAGCAAACTCATATATTTAATATGATGGACATTTTCTTTTTTTTAATTTAGAAGTAGGGGATCGTCCCCAAACTGATTTGGATACCCCCATGATCTCGAATGCAGCACAAACCATCTTTGACCAAGGGATGTTGCCCCCGCTAGGGTTATAGGCCTGCGCCACTGGGTTTGACAATGATGGATATTTTAATAATCACAAGAATCTCTAATGTTCGTAGACATTTTTGTTCTATATTAAGACATAGTTGCCAATTTTCTAATATATATATATATATATATAACTATGATCCGAGATTTCATAGTTAATGTTACTTTGTTAAAACTTCGTTGTCTTTGCCATTCTGGCATGATCATGAAGCTGTAAGCAAGAAGGTTCTTTTGCAGACTTCTTGAGCTTCCTGCCTTTCTTAGTGTTTTCGTTGTACTAATTCTCAATGTTTTTGCCCCTTTGTCATTTTTGGTCTACCATAGGTGCAGAAAGATTTTGTTATTTTTTATATCACTAAGATCGTGATGACTCGCTCACAAAGTGAAGTATGTTATAAACTTTGATTCAAGAATTGTTCTGGTCCATTTTATATGCTGTCGGGCAAATTTTTTTGTGACCCAACTTTAAATTTCACCCAAGTGATCTTTGAGGCAGTTT
>JACFYI010003523.1:177997-190284 GCA_014898755.1 Handroanthus guayacan | reverse complement strand
TATTTACCAATGTAGTTTAATAGAAATATGAGTTGTTGCAGCCTGTGGATTAACTAGCAATTATTGATGACAGAAACCCAAGTCTTCGATTATACCTGCTGTTGAGGTTGAACCCCCAGGATGCTCATTCAACCCGGACCCTGAGAGCCATCAGGTTGCTTTTATATTTAATTTTCGTACTGTGTTCTTTTTTACCTATAAGTAAATCGATAGAATCTAATGCTTTTGGTGGTTCTTACAGGATGCATTAGCTCAGGCTGTGGCAGATGAAATGCAGAAAATTTATAAACATGAATTGGGGCCTGAACCTGTTCCTTTAATTGTTCCAGGGGAAGTTGTTGATGAAGAAGATGTTAGTATCTCACTTCTTGTTATTGAACATTCATTTGAATGAAATGAAATGATCCCCCATGTCTATGTGCCGTCACTTATTCCCATGAAATACGCATTCATTTTGTCCTCTTTTTTAATTTGTAACAGAAATATTTCCTTGAGGCGGACGATGGAAGTGATGATGATGATGATGATCAAAATGAAAATCTGATTGATGATGGAGATGGAGATGCAGATGCAGAGAAGAGGTCAGACTCCTTCATGCTTTAATTTTGATATCCTATCTAATCTTCTTTTGGTATTTCCTTCCTTTGCTACAAGAATAATTAGAGATCATGTAGCTTTGCTTTCTAATTTTTTGGGTTTTATTGATTCAGTATCTAGATCTAGTATTTCCTTCTTGGTGATTATTCAGTAAAAGTTCTATGCAAAAATTGATCCATTAGATATTTAGTACAACAATAATAGCAAGTCATCATCTAATATTGCCGACCTAAAGTACCTGATCATTGAATCTCTAGAGTGCACGCCTCCTACAAGAAGTACAGTTTATTTGCTATATATGCCATATTCCATCTGTTTGCTCTCTAATACCCTCATCCTACCCAAAACAAGGAAATATGAAGTGTCGTCTTATATAAATTTTTACAAAACTATCAGGCCTCATAAAACCAAAAGGGTAACACGGGTTGAGTTGAATCGGAGGGCTAGACGGAAGGAACAATTAAAAGCTGAAGCAGAAGCCGGAAAAATTGGGAAGCTCTCAAGAGAGATAGACAGGTACCAGTTGGCAATGTTCTGCAAATATTCTTCCATGTATAAAAATTATTGTGTTCACTAACTTCAAAAACACCTAATGGGTTGTTCTTCTGCAAGTAGTTTACCAGATATATTGCAAGAAATAGCAAAAGAGGATGAAGAGAAAAACAAGAGGCATCTCCGCCAGATTGTTGCTAAACAAGAGAGATTGAAAGTTCGTCCTCCTCGCTTGGGAAAGTACAAGTATGTGAATGCTGAAGATACATTGATGCTTTCCTTTAATTTTTTTTTTTGCACATCCCTTAACACAAGTTGGTGAGCGTAAAAGCAACCTTAAATGTGAAGTGATGTTTTTGAATTTGTTTAAACTTAATTGACTGTACAGATGAATTAATTATCTCTTATTTTGCTTGTATTTGCTGCATTAACTTTTGTTTGTCTGCACTTAATTTTCGTTAATGTTGTGTGTATGTTTTTAGAGCAATGGGGGAATTTTTTCTTGAAAATAATGTAGACTAAGTGCATTTACATTCTCTGTTTCAGATTTGAACCTGCTTCTCTCCAAGTCCTCTTATCTGAAGAGAAAACTGGTTCACTTCGGCAGTTGAAGGTTTGTAACTTGACTTTTATTTATTTATTTAAATTTTTTCCCCCATCTCAGTTAACTCATAACTTAACAGTAATATCACTAATGACTGACTGCCTTCACACTTTACACATCTATAATTGGGAAACAGGGCTGTTGCACCCTTGTAAGGGATCGCTTTAAGAGCCTAGAGAAAAGAGGATTAGTTGTCCCATCAAAGAAGAGCGGAAGGTCAGTTGAATTCTCTCATACATCAAATACTTGTCCAATAACTGAAATGTAGTTCTATTGTTGGGTCTTCTGTTTTTTGATATATTTGCAATACATCTATTGATTTCTGCATTTTCATTTATAATATATAATTGATTTTTGGGTTAGTGAAGTAAATACATGCCAACGGAGTTTAGGCATAACCACTATTTTCCTTTCCATTTTCCACTGCCGAATATGTTCCTCTAGCATGTACTTGTATCATTTGATATGTTGATGAATCTATAGTTTCTAATATTGTTGTAATATTGATGCCCTGTACAGGAAGTAGAATTGTTTCTGATTAACCTGAACTTTCGAAGCCCTTCTCTTGAAGTGGGACGTGTACTTGAGAGAAATAACGAGTGCCTAGTGAAAGTGAAAGTTTCGGATATCACGTTACCCTTGGTAATTATCCATGTTTTTGGTTGCGGTAAAGCGCTCATAATTTTGCCTAAATGTTCTCTAGTAGCAGAGGTCTTTGGCTAGTTCAGAATCAGATAAATACACAGGAGAGTGTCATTTTATTTGCTTTTAATGTTATTTTTAAATAAGTTTCTGTTTTCCTTTTGGATATTGAGCTGTAGAATGAGTGCAAGTGTTATAGCAGTTTTGCTTTTGCTCAGTTGGAGCATCACAAGGTGAAGCATAAAGCCCTTATTCTATTTCTTGATTTGTTGAAGGGAATATTTTCTTTTATTTATATTTTAGTTTTGAATTTTTATTTCATGCAATGATTATGAACAAAGACCTAAAATACTGCATGATAATTTTATTGAGAAATTCCTTAATTATTTGTTTATCTTCTTCTTGTTACTATTTTACTTTATTTGGCTTTTTTTTATTAAAATTAAATTTCGTTGCGTGAATCTATTTTCTTGTTTTTTTCTTTGTTTTGTTTTTCTTTTCTTTTTTGTAAAATTGTATATCTGCTGCATTTTCCTAGAAAACTGTCGCAACATTAGCCATTTATGCATCAAGATTTCTGTAATTTATATGTTATAATTCTGTTTCGCAATATTGATTTATGTGGAGATAAATTATCAAAAAAGATTTATGTGGAGATGGAAAATACTAAATCTATTAAATGCAATTCAATGTGAAGTTATGCTACATGTTTTTGGATTTATTATTATTCCAATCATTTCATTTCAACTCAAAGAATACGAAAACCTATATAACATTATCCCAAATGACCATTTAAAATTTTTAATGATAATTTGACTGAAAAGTTGGTTGCCTTTCTATGTATATTGGAATCAAGTAATCAATAGTTTCCTTAGAAAGATATACTTTATGGCGAAAATATTCTATAAACAAATACCCTATTAAAAAGATTACCTAACTTGTTGTCGTGACGATCTATTATCATTTATTCCATATTTCTTTTTTGAGAGAATTTATTCTATATTGTTACTATAATATTATTCGACAAATAAAACTTAAAGGACACTAGAATATAATTTTTAGTAGAAAGAGATTGTCATTAAAATGAATTATGCAATCTTCCTAATAGGGTATTTGTCTTTTGTATATTTGGGCCATAAGTATTTTTTTCTTAGAATTTTTTAGAATAATAAAATGTAGTTTCGAAACAGAATTTTTATCCTTCATGTAGATTGTTGCAAACATGAGCCCGTCTCACAAAATATTCTTAGTGTGATTTGTATGATCCATCTGGTTTGCGATTATTGTGAATTCCTCGTCGTATAATCGACATATAAATATAAAAAAGGGGAAAATAAAAAAAAGAAGAGGAAAAAAGACTGCTGCAACAAATTTTGAAGGTTAACATAACCGAGTGTTACCAGTTCTGCGCCCAGATTAAATAGGACATATATATGATTATTATTTTTTTCTGAAACATAAGTCGAGAAACGCATCATGAATTCTAAGACATAGGAAGAATCACGCAGTGACAAGTGTATATTCTAGTTGCGCAGAGTCAAACCTGCGTAGGCACTGACATTTGCACACAAAAGCAGATAATATATTAAAAAATTCAAGAAAAGGGTGTTCTTCAAGCTTCCTAATCCTCCAGATATTAAAGGATCATCTGGGGTGTGTGGAAGGTCAATCATCGCAAAAATCAGGTAATAAACACGCACACTGTTGAAATTTTAGGATTTTCTGCTTTGTGGAATAATCATCTTCTTGCTTCAGTTAGTCTCTTTCGCTTGCCCCACTTGAGTTCTTATTCTAACCACTTTGAATTTAATCTTCTTTTATGCTTGATTCCTGCTTATTTTCTTTGTGGGTTTTTGATGATGTTTGATATTTTGCATATTTTTTTATTGATTTTGCTTATTTTATGCTCTCTCTATAGGTATTTAAATTTTTCTTGGGTATGTAGCTATGATTCTGCTCTCTTAATCTGCTTATTTTCTGGGGATATTGTTCTTGAAATGATACATCTTAGTGCAGATTATGCATGTTTTGGGTGGAAATTAGGGGTTTGGGATAAAAATTAGCTTCAAGTTGGCAGAAGGTAATCATTTTCACATGATTTTGTCAAATTTGATTCCATTCTAAAAGCAACTGCAAGGGAACATCTTGTTTTCTCAAGGGATGAAAGAGAACATGGATGATGGAGAGATTGAGCTCTCAGACCATATGTTACTTCCGAATTCGGATTCCTCGAGTAATATTCAAGCAGCACTCTCAGCAGATTCAATTCTTGATGATTTCTTGAGAAATTCACAAACGTGTACTCACACACACACTTGCAATCCTCCGGGCCCCGATGCTGCACATACTCACACATGTTACCACACTCACACTCACGTTATCCCTTCCGACGAAGATAAAGTTCGGTGTGATGAGAAAAGCCAGGTTTCGAAACCTCGGAGGCCTTTGGGAAATAGAGAAGCCGTTAGAAAGTATCGGGAGAAGAAGAAAGCCCACGCTGCTTATTTAGAGGAGGAAGTTAAGAAGTTGAGAATTGTGAATCAGCAGTTGATGAAAAAATTACAGAGACAAGCTACTCTTGAAACAGAGGTCGTGAGGCTTAGAGCGCTTTTGCTTGATCTAAGAGGAAAAATCGACGATGAATTGGGTGATTTCCCCTTTCGGAAACAGTGTAATATAAGCAGTAGTTTTAAACAAAGAGAATGTGGGAGAACGATGGGTACTCGGGAAAGCAGTTGTCAGCCTGCCACTGTTGGTTGTCTAGCTAACATAAACTACGTCGAAAGTGTTGAGAAATGCTTGCAGGATTCGATGGAAACGTTATTGCCATCTGCAGATCAAGAGGAGTAAGGTAAGTCTACATTATCATAATGCTTAGTGATCCTGTATACGTAGGGAGTACATAGTTTATGTTCGATACATGTTATCCTATAGCGAAAAGAGCTTGTTTATATGACTATATATACGTCTTAACCTTACATATAGGACCTCTTACTACCAAAAAACAAGTAGAACAAAGGGATTAGTGAAATATATAGCTTTTTCTTCTGATGTATCTGACATCAGACTGCTTATGTGTAATGGATATGTGGTGTTTATGTCATCGACTGCTTGATGATCTGTTGCTGAAGTTACATTCTTGTTGCTTCTTAGGACTGAAATCATCGGTTTGAATGTGTTTTATGCATCACTTTCAAATGCAGTTTGTTGCATAACTTCCAAGACAGTTCTTAGATGATAAGTGCACACATATCCTTGCCATATGATCGATTAAGTTTAGCCAAATCAGGACTTGGACTAGAACTTTTCCCAACTTCCTGAATTATATTGTAGTCCTTGCCTCTGTGTCTTATGTTTAAGCGATTGTGAAGAACACGAGACATACGCCAAGTGACCAGTACAATGATAAGTGCACATGTACCTGCATATGATTGTACAAGTTTACCCAAATCAGGAATTTGGACTGGGGTTTCCCCAATTTCATTCGTGTGATGTTCTAGTTTTACCCAGTGTAACGAATTCCTATCCCACATCAGTCAGGAAGGGTTCTTGGACTGACTTGTATAGTGGAATATCCTTCTTCCTCGTAATCGGTTTTTTAGGAGTAGATGCCATGACGAATTGATGTCACAGTTGATGGTGTTCCGAGGTGGAAGTCATATGCGGGAGCCCAGATATGGTTGAGCCCGCACACGACGGTGGCATGCTTGGGCTTTGTGGGGAAGAATGTAATGATTCTCCATCCCATATCGTTCAACAAAAGGATCCTCGGATGACTTATATAGTGGATATATTTGTCTTAGTCACCAGTTTCCTAAGGGTCGATTGGGCCCGTGACATCCCGTATAAAAATAAAAAGATTAGTTATACTCGTACCTCTTCGAGAATAGCTAAGATTACCAACTACTTCCTTCTAACTTTCATAATTACCAAAACTGTGCCATCAAAAATGCAATAATTACCAAACTGCTCCTACCGTTGATAAAAATGATGATGCCAGTGAAAAGTCTACGTAAAGTCATTACTTTATCCTTGTAAGATTTTGAAACTTAAAAGAGTACTGCAAATGTAATGTATTTATAGTGAAGGAACAAAATGTAGTAAATTACTATCTTGGACTTGGACTTGGACTTCTTCAACTTCTCTATTTGATATACCAGTTCTGTTTTACCCTTAGTTAAGAACAGGAATCATGAAGTATGTATTGCTCTGTTTGAGCAATATTTATCATAAGTCATATGGTACCCTTTTATTTGAAAAATTACTCCCTCCCACCCGAAGTACAACGTTAACCAAATTGCCCTTGCCGTTATGGCTTTGGATAAAAAAGGCTGACACTGCAAAAAAAAAAATTTGGTGTTATTTAGTCTCTAGCTCGTAAGTCATTTTAATTTAAAATACGTTGTGTAAGATTTTGTAACTTGATCGGGTGTAAATGTTATGTGCTTAAACGGGTGCAAATGGAAACGAAAAACTCAAGTGGGGTTTTTACACAGCTGCTACAATTGGAAAACATCCATATCATAGGGATGTAAACTGGTAACCAAGAGGTCATGAGGTACCTACCTTACCATATCACTAAATACATATCGATGGTTTTTATTCTTGTCTGTTATGTGGCAATTTGATAAATATTTACTCGATGGTAACAAAAATTTTGGATTTTTCGTTTCAATAATTTGGATCACAAAAATACTAAATATTTTCAAAAAATTCTAACTTATACCGAATTTTGTTGAAGTTAAATTAAGATTAAGTGACATTAAGGAACTTTATTTATGAATATTTTTATACTTTACAACCTAATAAAAAAAAGAAGAAGAAGAAGAAGAAGAAGAAGAAGAAGAAGTTAGTCATAGAACTTCGCCAAATTTTTGCAGCCTAAGTGCACTTTTTGGTGGAACCTCCACCATAATTATCTCATACATGACGCATATATGAATAGTAAGGTAGGATTGACAAAGAAGTTTTGTTTTACCATTTGAACTTTGTCAAATTTTGCACAATACCATTTATTGGTGGAATATTCCCTCAAAAAATGTGCTTAGGTTGTAAAGTAAAAATTTTGGAGAGTTGAGATGGAAAAAAGTGAAATGTATTTTTGATTAGTTTTATAGCAGAGAAACATCTATAATTCAAGTGGTTTAACGTTCTATAAATCAAATACAAGATATCTATGTAAGTAAACTAAATTCTTCTGCTTCTTCTTTTTTTTTTTTCCCGTAATGAGTAATTGGGATAAATTTTAAGATATTAGAAAGTACCACTTGTTTAAAAATGGGTCTCGAGCCTAACTTGTTCCAAAAACTAGCTTGATAGGAGAAAATTATTCAAGACCATATAGAGAGAGATCATTACCCATATATTTCACAAATATAAGATTTTAACACACTACCTGCACAATCACGGCTAGACATTTGGAGCATGGATTAACATGATGTTTATGGTCTGAGCTAGAGTCCTCTAGCTTGGTTTAACAATTTCAGCCAAATTGATTGTGACTTAAGTTTTCACTGATGCAAGTCAAATCATTCTGTATTTGTGCGAAATAGCTATGCGGGTATTATCATTTTGGTTGTTTATATCGATGATAATCTAATTTCTGATAGCGATTCTCAAGCCATAGAACAAACCAACTTTTTATCACTTAAATAATGAACCAAACTACTTGATTTTGATATGAAGTTGATATCTATAAGCTCATTTAAGCTTGTTTCAAGAGTAATCACTAAAAATCTAATTTAAACTTACATAAACACAAAAGAAATAAATTTGGGCATTTTTTTTATTTGAAAATCCTAAAGCTTCGTGTGGGTTCAACTCAGTTACTTAAAAATATATAGAAATATTATTTATAAATAATCAAATCAAATTTAAATAAAAACTCAAAATTCAATTAAAAAATTTCCTATAATACTTGAATAGCGGCATGTTGGATGCCATTTGATTTAACCTGTCTATGAAGTAGTACCAACTTGTATAATTTGGACACATTCAATCAGACGCCAATAAATGCGGCAATCAAAGAATTTATTGAATGTAAAAAGTAAGGAGAAATCTATGACAAAAAATCAATGATCTAGACTATTTTCGTGTTTGCAAATAATTCTGAAAAGTATTTATCCAATTATTATTGCTAAAAGCCCTTTCGAGTATTTTTTATGCTATTGTAAGTTTTATAATTTATTAACAATAATCCATAATTTCATAAATAATCATAGGACTATTTGTGATATACTGTAAACGAATTTTAATAAAAAAAATTATATGATAAATGGAAAGAAAAACTAAAATGGGAATTCTAAATACTTTTTGTTGATTATAGTAAAGTTATTCATCTGTTATTCTTAATATTAAGTACTTTTATTATAATATAATTTTATCAACTTTTAATAAAAGTAAGTGATAATGTATCTACTATTTGTTGTAAACACCACCTATATAAAAAGTGTCAGTCTTGCTATAGTGATGGTTTTCAAGTATTGTTCTTAAAATGCATCTTAACATATTCATCAAAAAGAGAAAAGAAAAAGCATCTTAATATTAATTCACCCCAATAAACTATTCACAACTAATAAAATTGTAATCCATGATATATCTCTTTATATCGAATAGTCTCTATATATAAATACTAGTACTGAATATGTTAATCCATTTTTATATTATATATATATATACATTAAAAATTTAAGCGCACTAAAGGATGCCAAAAGTATTAGCATTAATAAAGTTAAAATCCCCTTATAATATATTTCATTTAATTTTTAATTTTTTAAAATATCCTTATTATTATTTGTTTAACCTTTGTAACTGCAATATACCGGAAGTTACTATCATCGCCATAGCCTGCTAACAATTGATTGTACTTCACTGCATGTAAATATATGTATTATAATGTAATGTTAAATGTAACATATCGTATGTGCATTGAATGCTAATATATATATCTTTTATTTTAAATTGATTCTTTTATTCTTTGATATATCTTGTAAGAACACACTAAATATTTACAGAAAAACAACTTAACTATATTTAATTTGTCTCAAAATTTTCACTCAGCTTCACTTGGTCATAAATTTGACTCACAAAAACGATACAAATGATAAATAAAAATATGAAATATGCATTTATTAATCATAATTTGACACGTGGGCAAAGGACAGTGGACAAAAGCTTTGATGTAACAAAATTATAAATTATAGATAAAGTTAAAGATAAGTGTGTTTTATATATAGTACATGAAAACATTTTTGGTTTTTTTGATCCGACAACAATATACTCATAAAAGATTTTGTGAGCCAAACCGCAAAAGCTAACCCCACGTGCCTGTCCAAGCACGTGCACTACACGTGCGCCACTTCTCATTTTTTTTGGAAATCAAAAGGAGGGAAAATATGAGTACGAAAGTATCCAACAGCCTCCCGTGTGTAAAAGGACAAAAAAGCCCTCCAAAAAGTTTATGTTTTTTGCTCCCCCATGGAAGGAACTTTTCTTGCTAAAGTGTGTGCTCAAATATACTTGAGTTTTTTTACACACTCCCCCCACCCCCAAACTTCCCCATTACGTGTGAAAAGACAAAAATGCCCCTCGAAAAAGTTTTTATATTTTGCCCACTAATGGAGGAACTTTTCTTGTTAAAGTGTATGCTTAAATACATTTGATACTCAACCCACTTGGGACTACTTTACTTCTCCAATCATAGCACAAATGTACAAGGAAAAAGTTGTACATTCAATTGAGCTATGTGCTGTAAATTATAATGACTTATTGGTTCATTGCTAGTTGATGTTGTGTGTGGGTCTATCCTTACTTTATTGAGTTCCACCATATTTCTTTTCTTTTTCTTTTTTGGTAATTCAAGTATTCTTATTGGATAAAATAATGTATCACATGATAATCTACATAGGATTCACTGCACTTTGCCCCCTCCCCAAAAAAAAAAAAAAAATAGCTACACTTTACTCTGTGGAATTTGCAATATGCAATTGTATCCTCAGAATAAGAAACCTTAGTGCGCAATGCTTGGTGGTTAAATTTTCAGTCATCTTTTGTTGCCGGATTACAAGCACATGCATTGCTCTCAGTCATTTCTTGCTTCCGGGCTATAAACACGTGTGTTACACACCTCTTTGCAATGCACAGGCTGGTAATCCAATAATAAAAAATAGTTGGAAATTTGACCGACAGGGCTTTATACATTAAAACTTCTTATTATGGAAAGCATGATTACATATTAAAAATTCCAAGAGGTAAAGTGCAACTTTTAAATTTTCTAGGGGGCAAAGTGCGATAAGTCCATCTAAATAATATGATACTTGATAATAGAGTAAACCTTCACATATGGTAAATGCTCTTCATAAACCTACAATTATCCTCAATGATTGGATATCTATTTTCTAATTTTTCTCCTTTTGTTTTCTTAGTATCTTTTACAATTTTCTCTCTAATGAATTCATGTTTAAGTTAGACATCAATTTCGCACACATCAGAAGACAATTTCTACATATGTTCAAGTACTTGAAGGAGAGAATTTTCAATTAATCCTTGAATCAAAGTTGTTATTACATCACCTGCATGTAGAAAACATCTTATCAATATTTGACAGTGTATAATGTAATAAAGTGTGACAATTTTCTTTTATAAATTCATAAACTAAGTTGTTCATAATTTAAAATTTCTTTTCTTTAAAAAAGGTAAAAAGATATTATTGTTTTAAAATTTTAACAAGCATTTATACTTTTAACCATATTAATCAAAACTTGTTTAAATTATATATCAGCATCTAAGTTCTAAAATTCTTTTTTTATCAAAATACCTAACAATCTATTTTAGAAGGAAATTTAACCATATAGGTAAATTTAATCAAACGCCTTTTAGCTTTTTTTCACTTATGGAAAATTCAAACTTATGGTATATTGATTCACACAAAATTCTATTTAATATGGGTCTCAAAAGTCATGGCATGGTAATTCTTTTGAAAAGAACAATAATAATAAAATAATAATGATAATAAATTTTGTTTTATAAGAGAAAGATATTGGGAAATCATTCATGTTGTTGTGGGGCTTGGCCTTGTGGGGGCATCTTAAAAAGACAATGACAAGAGAGAAAACAACACCCCCACACCCCATTCAAATCACCAAAACCTTTTTATGAGTACTACATTCTACTAAAATCATACCAACTCTCTTTGTCTCTCCACTTTTATGTTTCTTTAGAGATTATAATACTAATCATCATAATCATTATCATAATAATAGCAATTATTTAACTAGCATCAATAGGAGACTTTATGCAATTCCATTTCAAATAAAGAGTGTGTTGGTGATGACATAGAGGAGCATATTCTACTACACTAGTCAATCTAGTCGAGCCATCCAATCCAATGATTCTTACCACTAATATTTTTACATAAAGAATATCTAATACTGTTCGATTTACTAACATACGATTATCAAACTTTTAGTTTATTTATTAAGGTTATTCAATTGTCGATCGACCATGTATTTATTTAAAGATTTTGATCTTAATTAACTCATGACTCAATTATATTCGAGATAAGCTTGACTGAGATCAATAAATTTTCAAATATTAGTTAGGTTAACTCAGTAATTGTACGTAGTAACTCATGTTATCTAGGGCTCAACCAAATATGACAATATTTATCAATTTACTTTTAAAAAAAATACTTAAATGTAAATAAATAAGGTAATTGAGAATGTTAAAATGAAGTTTAAGCCAAGGTTTTGTGTAATGTAATACAGCATGTAAGATATAATTTCATGCATTAATTCAATTAAACCCTAGGATTTATACAACAAAACAAGACCTTGTTGATAGTAGGAGTTCTCTCTCTCTCTCTCTCTCTCTCTCGTTTATAGACACTAGCGAGTCCCCTGTGCTATGCACGGTGAATTGAAATCAATTCTTTTGTTATAAATATATATATATA
>JACFYI010003523.1:167040-177897 GCA_014898755.1 Handroanthus guayacan | reverse complement strand
ATTGGCAAAAAGAAAGGCAAGTAAAAATTTAATCTCTTCTAATTTTAATAAATTCAGATTTATTGCCTAAGCTATTATTAAATTATGTAAAAAGTATTAATCGAAGTTTCAAATAAATAAAATAGCATAAAGATTAAAAGAGAACAAACTTAAGATTTTCAGATCGAAGATAAAAGTATAATAGAGTGATTATATATTTAAAAACTAATTCATATTTAAAGATTACAAAATATGATAAGTAACTTTTAGTGAGCTAAAATTTGAAATAAATAATTAATTACTTCATGTCTAAAGAAAAAATTATGCTCAAACTTTAATCAAACAATACACAACAGTGAAAAAGTAAACAATGAAATAAATTGTCCTTTAATTTAGTTGTGAAAAAAATTTATGAATTGAAAAATTGTCTAATAAAACAATTTTTCAGAAGCTGTATGCTTTCCTTCTAAAAACAATAAGATACCATAAAATGAAAGTACTAATCTTTAGATTGTGACAATTGGTGTTTAGTTTTCAAAATCTATGTTTAATTTTCAAGATGTAGTGTAAGATTAGCAGAAACAACTTACTCGAATAATCGAAACTCCTCGAATAGAACAGATAAGTCAAATTCAAAATTCAAGCCGTTTCACATAAATGCTTACATAAGCAAATTATAATCTGAAATGAAAATATTTAAATCCAATTGGAGTCAAGAAAGTGGAAACAATAAGATCTTAATAACAAATATTTGCGCTCTTTTAACATATATTTGGTATAAAATTACAAAAATAAAAGGAAATTTCATCTTAATTACCCTCAGTATGTATAATAGTATTTTAATAATCTCAACAAATATGCAAACATCAATTGGGAGAAAACATAGAAAACTCACTAGTACTATAATTGCATATCAATTTCTCAATCCACGGGTTGTAAAGTTAAAACAGAAAGAGAGAGAGAGAGAGGAATAAGAAAAACAATAAAAGTCTATGTGAGGGGAACAAAAAATTAAAACTTCAAATGTGTTACGAGTCAACGACCGATCTCCTATATATATATGATGGCCAAAACCACTGATGGAATAATTGTTTTCTTTCATTGGAGTTTATTGAAATGTGTGTTGACTAAACCTAAAGCTTACAATTATTGAATTCAATAATCTCATCAATTATACCCATTCTATTTAAAAAATAATAATAATAATTTAAATTTATGTTCAAGTTTACAATCATGTTTTAGTTTTATTTGATTGTTATGTGGATAGTGATTGAAAGAATTATATATTGAGTTGAATATGATTCAAATTTGATATGTTTATATAATTTATTTATTTCCTCTTCTCAAATTTAGCGATTTTATTTTCTTTTTAAAACATCTCAAGATAAGATTCTTCTTGTTTTTTAAATTATAATTTCAATCAAAACAATGATTGAAAATATTAATTTTCAACTACTATGTGCAAAGGTTATAATATACTTCTCTTCAACTTCATTAAAACACTATATGACTCAAAATAGAATTATAAGTTTATAATTAATGAAACGGTTTTTAACTAATCAAGTCAAACCTAAATGAGCTTTGTTATGTCATTCAAATGAGAAAAATAAATATTTAAATTTAACTTATTGTATTTAAGGAATTTAATCTAATTTGCTTTTGGAAATGATATGAGTGAGGCTCGAGAAAAATCCAAAATAACAAAAAAGCTATCATATACAAATTGTATATAACCAAACAGGCAAATGATCTGTCTTTTTTTATTCAAGTCCTCATAACCTAACCTGACCTAAAAAGTACAATTGGATTTCACCGTGAATGGCATCTGTCAGAGCCTTCTGACGGTGTCATCTAATTTCTTTCTAATACTAGTACATCAAGGGTACTGCAAAATAATAAGCCTTCATTGTAAATGAGGTAAATTTTACTAACCAGTTAGTTTCGTTCTTCATTTTTATTATTTACCTTATCTTACCACCTTTAAGACCCGAAGTAACTTTTGGGAAAAGAGATTACAGCTTAGGGTTCGAGAACCACCTCAACAAATAAAACAATTATTGAGTAATTTATAATTACTTGTTGGTTTCTCATGAACGCGTGGATATACACGGAGAAGCTGCGTCTGGGATTCAAGTCTTGAAAAGAAGTGAGAAAATAAAATAAAAAACAGTAATGTGTCAGAAAGATTAGTGCAAAAAAACAAAGAGAGAAATAGCAATAGGAACAGATCTGGATCCCACTGAATAGGGACC
This sequence comes from Handroanthus guayacan, assembly GCA_014898755.1. NCBI lineage: Eukaryota > Viridiplantae > Streptophyta > Magnoliopsida > Lamiales > Bignoniaceae > Handroanthus > Handroanthus guayacan. Next base: position 175,666 of record JACFYI010003523.1, on the reverse strand, counting down.
CCAACTCCCCACGCGCCACTCTCTCCTCATCACTTATATATATATATATATAAATAATCTCCTAATCTTTTTCAAAGGAGAGAGAAAGTAAGAGAGATAATGCATGTGTGTGTATATATGTGTATATATATTAGCGTTTAGCATTATTTATGATTTTTAAAATCAAACCATACTGTATCATATCATATTAAAACCCAAAGTAAAAGTTTCTTCTGCAAGAATTTAAGATTTTGGTACTCATAAAAACCATATCTAATATTCTAATATAGTTAATTATAAAAATATATGAATCATCTTTATATATTATAGATATATACACACTCTATATTACATCTTGAGTTTTTCTTTTATATGATACGTATAAAATTTCATTAAATATGGTTAAAATTGTACCAACTGTACCCGTATTACCATTAGTTGAACACTTGATGTGTGGGTAATATAATCGATATATATATAAATATAGTGCAGATTTAATTTTTATGAATTTGATAAATATAATACAATTAATATATTTAGCAATTCCTAAATAATTTAATATCAAAAGATAATTAATAGATATAGCTTTTTATAATTAGGTTGTACATGATTATTAGAATGAGTTAATATTGAGGAACACGTTAAGAATAATAATTAACAACCCATCAATAAGGGGGTTATTATTTTATGTATAATATACATATAGGCATAGATAATGTACATAAAAAACAAGAGATTAGTTGTGTCAAAACATTATTGTATCAATATTTATAATCAAATTTTCCGATTACTTTAAATTTACATTTCACATAATAAAAATATACTTGGAACAAATAATTTCATCTGGTAGATTTGATTATATATTTATTAAGACTCGCATGTATTTTTACACAAAATTATCAAATATTTTTTATTTTCAATATCCTTATTTCAAGTTCCTTTGACCTGGGAAAAAATATTAATTAACAATGAATTGCATGCGACAAATATTAAAACAACTGAAATAATAATTTATAAATTATCTCAAAACTTTCGACTCTCTTATTATATGAAATGAAAAGATTAATAGAAAAGAAGTCTTCATGATATAGAAAGAGGAGGAAATTTTGCATGCATATAGAGAGACAAATGTGTGTACGTATCTATGCCTGTGTAGAGAGAGGAGAGGAGAGGGTGTATGTATATGTGTATGTGTGGAAGGAGAATGGTGTATGCATGTGTATGTATAGAAAGAGAAAGGTGCATGTATGTGTATGTATAGAGAGAGAAAGGTGTTTGGTAACAGTACTGTCTCGATTGAAAAAATAGAGTCCTGACAAACCGTCCGAGGGACACCACTTTGCGCATGACTTTTCAACTTTCCTATTTTGCCCTTTCTTACGTATATTTTTAATATAGAAAATGGATGCATTCTTCTTATTTCTTTCTTTCTTTTTTCTTTTTTCTTTTTTGGAATTTTAACTATTTATTGCGGAGAATTTAATTATGAATCTAAATAAATATTGAATATTCAAGTCAGCTGGCAGAGTTGATTATAATTTTTTTTTTATGCCTTGTGAGTTTTCAAGATTTTAAATTTAAGAAAATAATAGAGTTTAATATAAATTTGGATAATATGTGTCGAATTCATATAATTTTGTTGTCAAAATTTTTTATATTAGATTATTGACTTTAATTTAATTTCCTCTTTTGTAGCGAAGATTATAACTTTTTAAGTAAATTGATAATAAAAAATTAATTCGATTATGTACTTTATGGTCTTCTTCCCTATTGAAATTGTATCAATATATGACCAATTTTATTATTACTTATTTTTGTTGTTTACTTGTTACACATAAATGTTATTGTTCTTGTTTGAAATCCAGCACAATTAGAACAAAATTGAAGCATATATAGACTAAAATTTATGATAAAATTGAATCTTTGAGATAAAATATAATTTTTAAACGAAGTGATACATTATAAGAAAAATGATATTTTTATTATGGCAAGAAAAATGTGCATTTGCATGAGTGGTGGAAAGCCACTAAAACTTGCAAACCTATTGATGTATTGCTAGCGCAAATATGAGAAGTGTTAAATTAACAAATATAATTTTAATTTATTGTTTTTATTTGAATTCACATAACTACTATACGTACTTAGTGGTTTTGATCAAACCATTCTTTTTGAAGAGAGGGTAGATATTAAATTAAATATCTAGTGTTAACCAGTAAAATAAAATCACACACATAATATGAAATATTAGATCAATTTGAGGGGATCATGACTTGATAAGTTTTAAGAAAATTACATTATATGAAGACCTAAATAATATTTTCTCCAAGTATCTTTATTTTTTTTAAAAAAAAAAAATTAAATATTTGATTTGAAAGACTAAATTAATCAAATTACAAATCTAAGGAGATCAATAATTTGATAATTTTTGAAATATTATCAATTGAGATTTTATGATTAAAGAAGTTTGGCCATATTTGCTTATATGCCCTAAAATAATTAATAAGTTCAATTTTTACTGCCTGGAAGTTAAAAACTACTCATCATCTATTTTTTCATTAGAAATATCACTTACTTTCACTTTTAATTCTTCTCACTCCTGTTCTATTATTTCATGATCATAACAATCAAAATCAAATTAATTTTGATATAAATCACTAAAACTCACGATTTCAAAATAATTAAAATAATAAAAAAATCTTTTTACATACAAAAACTTATAACTCTAATAATTTTTCATTATACCCACCACACCCAACATCTAAAACAAATTACTTAAACATATTTTTTTTTCACACAAAAATTAATAATCACTTTAAAAAATAAACTAATAAAAACAAAAAAAAAATATAGGAAGAAATCACTGGTCAACACACTCAAAGGGCAGAACAGTAAATTCACAACCAAGAAGATACCCAATAATTTAAGTAGACAGTAAAATTAACGAAGTGGGATCTAGATGAGAGTTAGTGGAAGTCTGTCAGAACAATAAGCTCAGCTTTCATCAACTTCACTGCACAACTTATTTTTTACCATGACCCCATAAAAAGAAAGGTAAGTTTTTTATAATGGGTTTCAATCGAAATTAAGGAGTGTTGCAGCAATTGAATTTAATGGTCCTCTGCCATCTGCTTCTGTTGCTGTCCGAAATTCTGCAGCTTTGCATAGAAAGAAATGGTGCTTTGGCTTTTGTAGTAACTTCCTTTGCTAACAAACATATATTCAAACCTGCAAGAAACAGTAAAATATTTATACACACACACACACACACATATATATAGAGATAGATAGAGTAACTTTAAGATGGGCTCTGAGTTGATTATCTTCTGCACTTGATTGAGGGATTTTTTCGTGAGGTAAGCAGCTTATGAAGAAGTTCTTTTGTTTAAAGAAGCAAAAGCTGTTTCTGTTGAAAGTTGAAATCTTGGGCTTTTCTTGTTTTCTTTGAGAAATCTTTTTATCATGGTTTCTTGTTGTTCTTGTTGTTGTTGATAATGAAACTATATAGTCTATATGATATCGTTTCTTTATAGAGAAATTCAACCACCATGTTTTAACTTTAAACAATCTCTTTTCCTTTTTCTTTTAGCTTCTCTTCACGAGAAATACTCCTTTTCCTAACCCCCTTTTTTTTCTCTTTTTTTGCAGGAACAAGAGAAAGATGAAGTGAAGCTACACTAGTTGGTGTGGAAACAAGAAAAAGAAAAGGGTCTTTTTTTCTTTTTCTTTTGGGTTAAAAAAGTGATAAAACAGGGTATAATTTTGGAGGGTTGGAGTGGAATCTTTCTCCCAACCCCAAAAATAATCTGCAAAAATGGATGCATATGAAGCTACAAAGATTGTTTTTCAAAGGATCCAATCTTTGGACCCTCAAAATGCTTCTAAAATTATGGGTGTTCTTCTCATTCAAGACCATGGTGAAAAAGAAATGATCCGTTTGGCTTTTGGCCCTGAATCTTTAGTCCACTCTGTAATTCTCAAAGCAAAGAAAGAGCTTAGCTTAGCTTCTTCAAACATGCCCTCAACTCCTTCAACTCCTCCTTCTCCTTCTCCTTTTAGCAACCCTTTGTCCCTTTCAAGACAAAATTCTTGTTCTTCAGCTTATCTTCCTTCTCCACTAAGCATAAATAATCACTCTTCAGCTTCAGCTTCTATTTCTTGGACAAATCCTAGCAGCTTATCTGATGATTTAATCAGTCCTAGTGCTTATAATGGTACACAATCTACTATGAATTCTGCAGCTGCTCCTTTTTATGGTGAAGTTGACTTAATTGATGAGCTTCAGCTTCAAGATCAGCTCTCTTTCCTTAATGATGCCCCTAAAAACTCTGATTTTTTCTACCAAGATTTGGCTTCAAGTCCTAGTGGAAATGACCCTTTGCTTTTCAATTCTTACCCTGCCGGATGGGGCGGCAGCGGCGGCGGCTTCTCCCACCGGAGAAGCTGCTCGGTGAGTGATATTTGCCTGGGGTCTGATGATTTGAGTGGAGGGTTTGGGTGGAAGCCCTGTTTATTCTATGCTAGAGGGTACTGCAAGAATGGGACAAGCTGCCGGTTCCTCCACGGCGAGGGCGGCGCCGGCCCGGACGGCGGAGTTGTGATGGGGTCTCCGAGTCAGTTTGAGATGATGGAGCAGTGCCAAGAGGTGCTTAGATCAAAGTCAAATCAGCAGCCAGCTTATAAGCTGCCTGCTGCTGATTCTCAGCTTATGGCTTCAGCTAATTTTCCGTTCTCCCCAAACAAATGCATGAATTTCCTTCAACTTCCATCTGATAGTCCAAGGTTTATAACTTTATATTATATCCCTGAAAGTATTCTTAAGTTTTTTGATCTTGTTGTTCTTTATTATAAGTGATTTATGTTCGATCTATTGTTGTGTTTTTAGAGCTTTTATGATGGGTGATGGGATGTATAAGTTTGGTCGAAACCGGATCGAAAGAGGTGATTTTGGGTTAAATAGTGTGAATCCTGGTTCAAGACAGATTTACTTGACATTTCCTGCTGATAGTACTTTCAAGGAAGAAGATGTGTCCAATTATTTTAGGTGCATTTTCATTGTTTCATTGGATTCTTGCACTTAGGATTTGAAATTTCTAGGTTGTAGTAATTTGCTTTTCATCTTGTAGTACTTTTGGGCCGGTTCAAGATGTGAGGATTCCATATCAGCAAAAGAGGATGTTTGGCTTTGTTACGTTTGATTATCCGGAGACTGTGAAACTCATTCTTGCGAAGGGCAATCCGCATTTTGTTTGCGACGCTCGTGTGCTTGTTAAGCCATATAAAGAGAAGGGGAAAATCCCGGACAAGCATAGGTTTACATTCATTCATATTTATGTCTTTCTTTAAGGTTGTTCGAACTTCTTGAATTCGTTCTAATGCTGAGGTGGTCTTTACTTGCAGGAAACAGCAGCAACAGATGGAACGGGGTGAATTCGCAGGATGTGGTAGTCCCACCGGGCTCGAGTCGAGAGATCCTTATGATCTTCCGCTCGGTAATAGACTTTCAAATCAACACATGGATTATTGTATACTAATATTATGATACAGTTATCTAAACTAGATATTCATGTCCGCACTAGGTGCTAGAATGTTCTACAATACTCCGGACATGTTATGGAGGAGGAAATTAGAGGAGCAAGATCTGCAACAAGCTATCGAACTTCAAAACCGGCGACTAATGGGCTTGCAGCTTCTCGATGTTAAGAGAAATAATAATCACCACCGTACTCTTTCTACAGGAGCCGTTGTTTCATCTCCAACTTACTCTCCAACTTTCTTCAACCAAAATGTCGTTATTTCTAGCAATCGTAGCAGCCCTGAAGCCAAAGAAGGTGCCCCATTTTTTTCACATTTTAAGTTCTAGAACGTTCCATTTTATACGGTTCAAATATGTCGAGAATATTGTGATTAATGAAGTGATCATTTTATTGCAGAAAATGGCTTGACCGTAGATGCGACCAAGAAAGATAAAGATCCTTCTGCTAGGGATGAGAAAAATGGCAATGGTAAAGAAAGTCCCCCCAAAGAAGGTGGTTCACACGAAAGGTATATACTTTTTTCGTCCAAAATATAATTGTCACACTATGTTGTCCATTTAGTTATGTTTCATGTCCATTGAATTTCGACGTTCATTTGAATGTAGCTTGGAGCACAACCTCCCGGATAGCCCCTTTGCGTCTCCTAAGGCGGTCGGGGACTATCCCACTGTCTTTTCTAACGACACGTTGGAGATGGAAAAGGATACTAACAATAATTTGATCACCGGGCCATCGTTCTTTCCAAGTACTTCTTCACTAGACATGGCTCCTTTCAAATCATGTTACTTCCAAGTACCTAGGTAAACTTGTCACTCTTATTGCTACTTATGTCTTATCATTAATTGCAAACCATTAATTAGAGCTATTAACAAATTCTTACGTATAGGTTTGCTTCGGGTCATGAGACCATCGGAATGTAGCCCTACAAATCTTGTCGGCCTTTGTAACCACCATCTTAGTGAAGGTAAATTGGACAACGATCTTAATGTTTTCCTTTAATTCTTGAATCATGTATCTCTCTTAGTACTTGGTTCCATAATTGAGGTTGGTGCTTCCTCATTTATTAATTGAGGAGGTCGGTGTCTTCAATTAAGTTGAAAAAAGTACGTTTTCATAGTGTCTCTACTTTTGATTTTCTAAGTTTAAGCAGAAAAATAAAAGCTAAAAAACAAAAACACTCATTACTTCTCTAGTTTCTTAGTACTTTTAATTTTTATTTCTAAATATTCTCAGCTCACTTCTTCTAGACTTTTTTTTTCTTAATAACTTTTTTAAGAAAACCAAAGTTCTTGCAACTCTCACCCCACTTTGGCAGTGTTTTGGTGCTTTTAACTTCTATTTTCAAATATTTTCAAATTTAACTACCGTTTTTTCTATAACTTTTTTAACAATTTTTCGCTTTTCCAAAAAGCAAAAGCTCTTGCAACCCTGCAACCATCTCTAACTTATGTGCTGTGTTTGCATTTAATTTCTATTTCCAGAACCAATTTTAATTACAACTTTTTCTACAACTTTTCTTTTTGCGACATTTCACTTCTTCAAAAAGCAAAAGCTCTTTCCATACTTTCTCTGATGGTGGTCATTTATGTTTTCTTGAATAGGCTGATCACCGATACAAGTAGACAACCACCGACTGCCATCACCACGACGACTATCGCCATCACCACCACCAATATTACTTACCAAAATACTATACTACTTACTACCATACAAGTTGCATACATAAAAAAAAGGCAGTAAAGGAGAGTGGGACAGCCATCCATTTTCTCTCAAAATTGTTGTACTCTATTTTCAGTCTCCTTTCACATCTGTAGTTGAATTTATTGGACCACAGATAAGAAAAAAACAAGAAGAAGAAAATAGTCAAAAAATAGTAGAAATCAAAAACCAGAGGCTGTAATTTCCTTTTCCTTTCCCACCATTGATGGCTTTCTCACTCTATAATCCCATAAAAGAAAAAAAGAAAAAAAAAAAAGGGTCCCTTTTTCTTACTTGTTAGGGAAAAATCACCTGTATAGCAGATCAAAATCTACTACAAAAAGACTGATTTGGTCATGGCAAGGAGGAGGAGGAGAAGAAGAAGAAGCAGTCTTTTATGCTGTAAGAAAATGTGTTGCTAGAGCCAAAAGATCAGTTTTTTAAGGTTAATTTATTAGGTGCAAAGTTAAAAAAAAGAGGGGCAGTTCTTTCTGCCTTGTGATATGATTGTAATATTGTACTAATACATAGTAAATTATGAGAAAAGTAAAGGAAAACTTGGAATTATTTAGAGGTTCCTTTTTCTTTTTCATGCCTTTTTCTATAGTGTTTGCAATAATATTTATTTTTATTTTTATTTTATGATGTTGTACTTAAAGTTAAAGTTAAGTGTGTTTAAAAATAGAAGTTGAAATTTAAAAAAAGAAAAAAAAATAGAAGAAGACGAAGAAGCTAAAGCTGAGGGAGTCGGGTGATAATTGTTTCTAATTTTTTTCACTTGATTTTAGAGAATCAAAAGAGTATTTAAAAATAAAAGTTAAAATCAGAAAAGAAAAAACTATAGAAGTTTATGATTACAATTAATTTTGAACTTCTCTCGTTTGATTTCAAAGAATTAAAAACAGAAGCAATATTTTTATATAATTATAATTTATTTATAAATAGAAGTTAAAATTTTTAACTTATAGAGAAAGTTTATGATTGTTTTTAATTTTTGATTTAATTTTTACTTAATTTTAAAGAATTAAAAGTAGAATAAGTATTTCAAGTATCTCAAATAATTGAGATTCAAATTAAAATTAAAAATTATATATATTTTTAAATTTGTTACAAACCAACCCTTAATTATTGTGTCTCTTTCTCAATGTGATTTGAAATATTTTAAACTAAAATTTTTTGTTATATTTTCTATGAATTTGTCACTTAGTTGCAGGTTGGTGATAGTTTTATAATGAGGTGGGGTATGTCCTTTTGCTGCCCTTGATGGAGAGGAAGCAAAGAGGGGTCACAAACAAGCACACCATCACATGGGGGCTGACAGTGCATGTGGGCCCTACTTATTTATCTACTGTTGATAGGGTCTGTGGGTCCATACCACTATCACCCATGTGATTGAACCCCATTTACTACTTTCT